>CAMZMU010000038.1:42537915-42857698 GCA_947311845.1 Poa pratensis
CTTGCTGTTAGGGCAAAGTGTCCTTTAAATATATTACGCTTTATAGAAAAGTTATTTGTGAAATGCTTTCATTTTCATACTTATGACGCACAACGGCACAAGCGAGTACATTACTGCCTCTGGTTAACAGCCACGCACAATGAATATCAGTAAAGTGTTGTGATTATTTGATGAATCGGTTTGACTCGTGAGCAAAGTCGGCCAGCTCAGGAGCCAGTTTTGATATTCCTTCATTCAAACGGCTTCTGACTTGGCTCACTAAATAATACTGCCTGGCAAAAAATTTTTTTTATCATCACCGAGTTTGTTTGATAGTGATGATACTTTTCAACTATTTGACTTTACATTGCATAAAGTGCGGTGCGGTTGGGTGCTATATATATGATGCTTGGTCAAAGATGTTTCTACTGTCAAATGGTATCAATACAGAGCCATGTTCATCAAGTACAACAGCATATCCTCACCATATCGTGCAAACATGTCACTTCACCCCGATCAGAGAGCATCTCCTGCAAATCTCTGAGACAAGAGGCCGTAGCCCAGCGTTAAATTAATGACGTCAATGACGGAAGATACAAAGTGCTGAATCAGCTTACAAACACCTCCACACACAAACAGAGGATCAAGCCAAAGGCTTGTACAAAGAAACTAGTGAAAGCAGAGCTACTAGTAGGCTGGGACGAAAGAAACATGAAGCCGCAACAAACAACATTTGAAGACACGAAGACGCCACCGCGGTGAACCACATCCACATCGGCAAAGACAGCGCCGCCCGGTCCAATCTCTGTCACCAAAGGGATCCTTATCCCGGCTCGACAGGAGACACGGGTGTCGATGGACTGAGCTCCCCCTAGAGCTCGAGCCAACACATCAACGGACGCTGCACCCCGCCGCGATGGGCCGAGCCACATAAGCAAACTCTGTCTTCGACAAACATCACCGTTGCCGCACAATGCTACCACCGAAGAGTGACAAACCGTGAACTCCAAGGCGACGCCTTCAGGAAGGGAGCAGCACCCAAGTACCGCCGCCGCCCGATCCAAAGGATCTAGGGTTTTCACCCAGAGCATCGGGGAGGGAGAGGGGAAAACGTCGCGACGGCGCCTTCAAGAAGGTAATGGCGCCCAAGGGCGTCGCCGTCGCCGGCCATGGCAGCGCCATACAGGTTTTCACCTCGACAAGGAATCCTGACTCCAAAAGCCCCGAGTGTGGCCAGCTGCCGAGGTGGCTACCGAACTAGATTCACCGTTGCCGCTCGCCAGACGACACGCCGTCCTCACGGCCATAAACGCCAGCCAGCACCAAAGCCACGACCCCCGCCGCGGCGCCGTGACTTCCACCGCCCGGGGCCGCCGCCCCGGCATCCAAACTCCACGCACATCCCGGCCAGTCCAAAGGTGACGCACACAGAACCATAACCGGAGGCCAACGCGACCATCACCAATGCGAGACGACACGGCGGCGCACAGGCCTGGTGGAAGCATCAGCCACCAGATCTAGCCCGGATCCGGCGGCCAGCCCTCGCGGTGGAGCATCAAGCTCCAGATCCGGCAAGAGCAGGGCAGCCGCGGCCATGGCCAGCCCGAGCCGGACAGGGCCCCAACCCTGGCCTCCAGCTCGTCTGCGCACGCCCGACGCCCAAGCTCAGGAGGAGCCGCCGCCGGAGGCCCGACGAGGCCGGCGACCAGCAGCACATCTTGGCCGCGCTCGCCCCCGCGGCGCTGTGAGGTCCCCATCTGGACGGAGCCGGGCACGAGGAGACGCCCCGCCGCCGCCGCGCGGGCTGAGCCCTGCAGCGGCCACCGGCGGCGGCGAGGGAGAGGCTCAGAGGGGAGGGGAAGAAGGCGGCGCTAGGGTTTGCCCCCCTGAGTCGCCCGAGACGGGCGACGCGAGGGAGAGAGGGGTCTTCTCAATATCCAAGCTGTTGTTCTGAACAAGTTGCTCTCCTGCAAATCTCTCTACAGCTAACTACCATGCCCATCTTATGCCTGTGGATTCTGAAGCCAATGTTATGAAGGAAGTGTGTCAGGTTTTAGATATGTTCTCTGCAGAAACAGCCCAAACTTCTGGTTGAAGTACAACACCTAGTACAAGGATTACGTACCACTTCTGGCCGCCTAGGTATAGATTACAACGATGGCCTGAACTAAGGCGACCCATAGGAGGCATGCATCCATCAAGGCCATCCTGTGCTGTCGAGTCCGGTGTTGTCTTTTCTGAAAATGCAATATGTCTTAGTTATTTCAGTACGGACATCGTCCTTCAGTTCTGCATAAGTATAACTGAATATATCCTTACGTTATTGGTTGAATCGGTTTGACTCACGAGCTAAAGTCAACCAGCTCCAGCTCAGGAGTCGCATGCCCCGACCGACCAAACGCTTCGGTGTTCCTCAATGCAAACAATGGCTTCTGCCTCACCTCACCAAACAATACTGTTTGAATTATTTTTCTTATCACTCAACTTGTGTTGTATTTATTTTGAGGGCACTGAACTTGTCGTGTAGTGATGCTACTTTTAAACTATTTGACTTGTACATTGCATGAACTGTGGTGTGGTGAAGTGCTATGTGTGAGCTTTAGTCAAAGGTTTTGATACTGTGAAATGTAATCAGTGCACATTATGTCCATCATCTATAGCATCAAATCCTCATCTTATCTCGTAAAATAAGTCATTTCACCCGGATGTCTTTGATACTGTGAAATGTAATCAGTGCACATTATGTCCATCATCTATAGCATCAAATCCTCATCTTATCTCGTAAAATAAGTCATTTCACCCGGATCTTACAACATTTATTACAAGCCTCTCGGGCATCGTTACAGCTAACTAACCATGTTCATCTTGTGCTACTGTGGTAAGTGGTAATGGTCTGGAATCTGGAGACCAGAAAGCTAGCACAATAGTAGACTGACATTTGACAGACTTGCATATTTCATGCAGATACATAGTTGCACATTTCTGCTCAAACGTCAGAGCTACCGGCCGAAGTACAGCATCTAGCACTGCACCGTGATTAGCAGTAGTTTAGCTCTTCCAAGCTATAGTTTACATGAATGGCCTGAACTTGGACGTGAATCCTGAAGAAAGTCCAGCAAGTGGTTGCAGGATAAGCGTTTCTTATGCCGCAGATACATAGTTGCATATTTCTGCTCAAACGTCAGAGCTACCGGCCGAAGTACAGCATCTAGCACTGCACCGTGATTAGCAGTAGTTTAGCTCTTCCAAGCTATAGTTTACATGAATGGCCTGAACTTGGACGTGAATCCTGAAGAAAGTCCAGCAAGTGGTTGCAGGATAAGTGTTTCTTATGCCGTCTCCAATGGCAGATTAAACGGGGTTTCGTCGACCCTTGGACGGACTGAAGTGACTAAACGGCTAAACCGAGCCAATTTGCACTAAACTGAAGTGACTCAACTAGCCAAAGAATCACGTAAGCACGGACTCTATTTACAGTGAGCTGTGCGTCTCAGAAAGCAAGACCAAGAGGCAGGTCATCTGAACTTCTGAAGCAACTGTTCTCAATGTGTGCAGAGGTACCTTGAAGCTTCTCATTTCTGTTGTCCAGTGCTGCTAGAAAGCCAGTAGCATCATGGGCAAGGAGTTATATGTATAGTCCCATAATGTGACTGAAATTGTGACAAAAGATTGAATGCAGCTTTCAATTTCTAAGATGCCACGTGGAGGAAAATCATCATTCAAACTGACTGATGCAACCGAATGAAGCAAGAACATGAATCTGGAGAAAGTACGGCGATCTACAATAATAGATTGACAGGTTTGCACATTTCATGCAAATAACCCCTGCAATATCTCGGTTTGGTCAAATTTGTAAACTTAAACTTCCATTCGGGTTTTGGAGGCAGCGCTTAGCCTATCGTGATGCCTGCCACTGACGAGCTGTGAAGGTGGTGCCGCGGTTTCAGATAAGTGGTTTCCAAACTTTAGTGTTACTGGTCAAAGTACAGAATCTAGCACCATGATTAGCACTAGTTAAGCTGTTCCAAGCTATAGTTTACATGAATGGTCTGGACTTGGACATGAATCCTGAAGTGGCTCCTTAATACAGCAAGTGGCCGCAAGATAAGCGTTTCTTACGCGGCCTACAATGGTGCGTTAAACAGGGTGTTTTGGCGACCTTTGGAATACTAAAAGAACAGCGTGTTTGGAACCAAACCAATCTGCACTAAAGTAATTAAAAGTGGCTCCTTAATTAGACTATGCTTCATGTAAGATTGGTTTCTAGTTCAGTTCAAGAGGAACTGGAATTCCAAACTAATGGTTGCAACTGTCTTTATCGTCGGCAAGGAAATCCATCAAACGTCATTTGCATGTATCCATCATTGGGAGCAACATTAAGTTCATTGGGAGCAACATTAAGTTGGTAACCAAAATTTTGCTGGGAGGCATGTGGGTAAGGTTTCTGAAACGCTTAGATGGCAATGCACAATCCTGCGTGTTTAATGATAATTTTATAGTTGTCAGTTTGCTTGGTCATTATGAGAAATTCTGAAGATAACGATATATAGTAAGTAGCACCAGATGGGATCTGCAAGGACTGTTCACACTGAACTGTGCTTCTAAAAAATAAAGACCAAGAGGCAGGCCGTAGGTCGATCATCTGCAGCTTGCTCATGTATGCATGCACCTTGAAGCTTCTCATTTCTGTCGTCAAGTGCTGCTGGTCCTACCAAACATTTGTGTGATATTTTTTTAATGATTAATAGTTCTTTTTTTATAACTGAAAACTGGTTATATCTTAGACAAACTGATCCATTCAATGCTGCTACAAAGCTAGTAGCCCTATGAGCAAGGTGTAGCATGTATAGTCGCCCAAGTGACTGCAAATTTGGTAAGAGATTGAGTTAACCTTTCCAAATATGAGGTTGATATCAGATAAAATTGAACTAACAAAAATGCAAGTAAACTTAATTTATGATCTTATTGAATGAGAGAGAGCATTCCCAAAGGATGAATACTGACATTAGCAACTACTCCCTCCGTTTTTAATATAAGATGTTTTAGGTGTGTGACATGTTGTCTACATGCATACTACCATGAGTGAATATACACACTAAAATTTGTCTAGATACATTTGTGTACATATGCATATGGACAAATGCTAAAATATCTTATATTAAAAAGCGGAGGGAGTAGGTAGCTAGTCAGAGACTCACAATCAGGCGTCAACAATACATATCATAAAATGGAATGCCAAGAGATAAACCTTTTTGAGAGCTTCCATAATATTTTTTTTCTTTCTTTTTCTCACGTTTTTCGTTTCTGATCGAATACACAACAAGGATGCCAACACACAACACGTCCCTGCCATTGCAGGACTTAGGAACACCACAGCTAAATTGAACATCCAAATTAGCTGTCAGCAACATAATCTTCTGAACTACCCTATGTACCCACACAACTCTGTCAAGCCTAGCTAGAAACAAGAACCAGATGAATAACTAAACACCTATTGTAGTGTCAGCGAAGAGCAGAATGGAGATGGATCAGTCATGGTAGATGTATGATGTAGAGCAGAATGGAGATGGATCAGTCATGGTAGCAGAGGAGCATGACGACACATCGCCGGATGATGTAGAGCCTGGCCTTGTGTTGCCTTAGCATCCCGCTAATCCCTCCTCCTGACCCCTTTTGCTTTCCATGGCTCTTCACCTTGCTGAACATGCTGACTGAACAGGAGGGGAGCTACGCGAGCAAGATGGCTCTCTGCTCTTCCACTGCTACTACTAGATGTATCTGCCTCTCTGCTGTGGTTGTGGTTAAGTGTGCATTTTGCTAAGCTTATATAGCATGGAAACGGCCAAGTGGCACAAAGACAGACTCTCACATGATCCTCCCACACCTTTGCCTACTTGTGCGTATAAAACCCTGATGAGACACATTGGGTAGAGAGAAGAGAAATGGGGCATATACCTCTGTAGGAAGCGAGGAGCTGCCTGCCATCTCCACAGCCACATGCAGCACCATCCCTCAATTTACAGCAGATTCTAGTAACGGCTCCAGGGGACAATCCTCTAGGCTAGGCAGCTTTCGATGAGGAACTGTCTGGTGAGATCTCGGATGCAATATGGTTCCGGTCCTTTTCAAGACTTGATTTTCCCCCAGTAATCCCATCATGCCGAAGTACTGAATCATATAACCACACTCACGTACATATTACTCCATAGGGACCTATTACATATCACATAGGTTTAATTCCGCAACTCAACACCAACATCAACACCAAGAAAGCTGGGAAGTTGGCTATACTGCAGTTTAAGACGGAAGATAACTAAACAGGTCCTCATATAAAGTTTCTTCAAATGCTTATGGAAAAAATATCCTCACGAGCTTGATACAAAATTTGGAAATGGTTACAATTAGCTCAACTCAGCACAACAGTATTTTTAGCCATCCTAAATCCAGGATCTTGGGCAAGTGCAATGCTGAGACAGGTTCCTCGACTTCTCTGGATCTGAGAAGATCAGATTCTCGGTGCTGCATAAGATATTAGCACATTCCTTAGGTGCTGCATAAGATTTACCACGAGCAAAAAAAAGACAGAAACTACCACCAGGGCAGAATATATTACCTCCGCCAATCGTGGCTTCAGGGAGTCGTTCTATCGAGTACCTGTGTTGTGTGATATACATGATTGGAACACCAGGAACCTGCCAAATTGACAGCATACACACCATAATCAGCGTAAGGGCATCACTTATGTGATATTAAGTCCTGATGCTGAGCTTTAAGGCTGTAAATATACCTTTCTTATTCTCCTCTTTAAATCTCTATCGCAAGTGGCAACGATGTAGCATTTGTGCTGTTACAGAAAACATGTGGTTACGAATGGCATGGCTAAATCCAATGTTTGACATAAAAGGTAACATAGGCTAAAAATGACTATGGACCAGCTATCTGAAGATGAACTATGTAATCCTAAGGAATAAAGCATGTATTACCTGTGATCAAATTGCTGTAAATTTGACCGTTGAATTTTATAAGAACATGTACGTAAATAATTTAAAAAATTATACTGTGAAGCCATTTTTCAGGACGATCTAACGAACAATTTCCATCTAACAAATCCATTTTTTCCGTTACTGGTCAAAGACAGAGAGGGCTAACATGCTTTC
The DNA here is from genome assembly GCA_947311845.1 of Poa pratensis. Taxonomy (NCBI): domain Eukaryota; kingdom Viridiplantae; phylum Streptophyta; class Magnoliopsida; order Poales; family Poaceae; genus Poa; species Poa pratensis. Next base: position 42,545,052 of record CAMZMU010000038.1, read on the forward strand.
TGGAACATCATTTATTTTGGAACAAAGGTAGTACATGCCAAGACATGGTACTTGCATGGGCACAATAGCATGCACTTGATATGATATATGCACGCGCCCACAAGAAAACAATGAAGCTTCAACAAAGAGTACACATCACCTAACATGTATTAATAGGCCCACCTCACATGCAGAAACTATTTATTCATGAATGAAATTTAGATGCCATAAATGGACATGAATAAATATTATAAATGAACTAACAACTCTCCCAAAAAAGGGAACAGTGTCACTTTGTGTTGAACACTTAATCAAGTCTTAAACTCTTGAACTGAAGGAGTGAATAAACAGAAAACTTCAATGTACTGCTGCAATTAATTCTAGTTGAAAGTTTACGACAAGGATATGGTCTTAATATGAATGACAAACTTATGAAGATTATTATACAGGGAGTATGCTAAAATGAACTATGACACCTCTTAAACGCAACAGAATGTTATTGTTACCTATACTTCAACTAGAAAAATAAGTGATTCAAGGAGGCAGAAGCTTACCTGAGTAACTCTGTCAACGATACAGTCATCAGCATATGTGCCCTTGTGCGTGCATGCTAATCTCTGGAACCTAGGGTCCTTAGCAATCCTGTAACATAGGTAATCACAAAACATACAACTATTAATGGACAAAAAATGAACACTATCAAACACTAAGCACACATATGATCAAATAACACACACATAGAGAGACGATTCATCAAAGAATACAATAATTACTGGGCATGAACATACCTCAAAGCCACACGATATTTTTGTCCTAGCTTTTCAAGCTCAGCCATAACACAGTCAGTGATACAGGGGGTACCTTCATAACAAGGTATAATTTGTCAGCAAAGAAATATGCAGTACAAAATAGACATAGAAGGATAGAACAAGTCCAAGCAAGAGAATGGTGCTATAAGCTTACATTTTGCATAAAGGCAGTCCATCATTCCTTTCTCCAGATCCAACTGCATAGGGGAAAAGAAGCATTCAGCCACACTGAAGACGAGTATGACTTAGACAGGACATCATTAGATTGGCAAATCATATGCAAGGCTAGTGGCCACATCTTATCATAATATAAACAGTTATCCTGGCATTGTTTCTTAGCTGCTCATAATGTTTTCTTAACTGGTAAGAGTTAGTAGGTTCATGTTAGTGTTGAAGCTTACATTAACGTGTGGATCTACAGCACACCACATGACACACACAAATGGAATTATGAATAACTTTGCTTATGTTTCAGTCCTGATGAATGCAAACTTGAAATCATCTATCTACCGTCGAAACAAAGCGGTTGTGAAGGAGCTTCTGTTGAACACTGAATACTTTGTACAGTTGAGACTACAAATGGGGCTTCAGATAAGTGAAACAAAACAACGCAGGCTAATCCGAATGGACGGACCTTGTTCTGGATGGAGAAATTGATGAAGTTGGTGTCCACAATAACCCGGTACGGCGGCCCGAGCGCCATGTTGTAGCTGAAGAACAGCGCCGAGGAGACCTGCGGCCTGCAAACACGAAAACCCAAGCAACATGGCAAATCAAAATGACTACCCAATCATCAAAATAACCAAGTAGCCCAAAATCCAGCCGCGAGAGCAGGTACTCACACATTCCGGCCGAGTTTTTCCGCCTCGGTGTCTTTCTTCCTGGGGTCCAGCACTTCATCCTTGTACCTAAGCAAAGCAAAGGTTCAGGGCTCCGAGCCGCAAGAACGGGAAATTGTAGAGGAACGGACTGGGAGAAGGGGTGGGGCTGCTTACTTCTTGATGGTCTTCTTGCTGATGATCTTCTTGACGGCGGCGAACTTGGCGCCTTTGCTCTTCGCCTTCCCCATCCTCAACTCAGAGCTCCCGGCTTGTGTATGCAGCGGCGGCGGTGACTCGGATACAGTGGGGTGGATTCGAATCCGGTGGCGGCGGAGGCGGCTCAAATCCGGCAGCGTGGGAGGGTTAGGGAGGGCGGCAGAGGAAGCTCTGGCCGGTGGGACAAGGACAAGGCCACAAGGGAGAGAGAGGTAGGGCAAGTGCCTGTGGGTGGGCCGGCCCAACAAGGGCAGGCGTAATTGTTTTTCTTTTTGCAATTTCCTTTCGTTCATCTTTTTGTCTTTTTTATCCCTTCTGTGGTGTTTTGCGTTCCGAGTTCCAGTGATCTAGGTATTTCAAAAGATTATAAAATGATACTTTGAAGTTTAATTTTTTTTAAAATACCTGTATACATACATATACTATCACATCTCTACAAGGTTTTTCTAGATATACATTCTATTTCTTTTTTTGAAATTGATATACATTCTATTATAGGCTACACAGAAATCACAAAATCATGGCTCAAAAGAGCAAAAAAAAACTCATTTTTTTCTTCCAATATTTTATTTTTGTGCAGACCATATATGAAAAATATGTTGATGCAAATTTGTTCGTACTTACTAGACATGTATAGATATTGTTATGCTTTTTTATAATTTTTGGAGACCTAAAAATGGATCACTATAGCTCGGGGGCTGGATTTCGTTACTTTTCTCCTCCTCTCTCTCTTCTATGCATGTAGTAACATATAGCCACGAAATTATCAATGAATTCAATTTTTAAATTATCTCTTAAACCGATATCATAAGTTTCTATGTGGGTTTCATATCTAGCCTACCCCAACTTGCTTGGGACAAGGCTTAGTTGTTGTTGTTGTTGTCTCTTAAACCGATATCTCAATTTTCACGTAGATGTTTTCAAAATTAATCTAATGTCCATATATTTTCACAACTTTTTTATCAGTAATTACGAGGTTGTTATCGCATATTTACCAGATTATGCACAACTTATTTACTTGTTGCCGCATGCAAGGGAGATGGATGGGCCCGCTCCGGATAGATTTTTTCAATTTCTTTTTTTATATAATACATGAACACATGCATGAACTAATTTTTTATTTGTCCGTTTATCTTTTCTTGTTTTGTGATTTTTTCTCAAACTTATGTTCCTGCTTATTTATCCTTTTGTCAATAGGAGTGCAAGTTTGAGGTTGTTATTTTTACATCAAAAAATCATGTACATGTAAGTTTCATCCAAGTTCTTCCTATCAACTTAGGTATGGTGCACTCGGTGTTGAGTTTGACAGTAAGATACATTATCTTTTGCAAATATAACAATGAGATTACATAGATGAAGCTTAGGTAAGAATGGGCTGTGTGTATTTTTTTTGACGATACAAGGCAGGGGTTCTGCCGATTTCATTTCAGAAGAGGGAAACACAATGTCAGGTTACATAAAACACCCAGAAAACCAGCGGAATGCTAGCTTCTGCTCGCAACTAAGAAAAGCTCAAAATCCTCTCTAGCTAGGGAAGCAACAACAACATGCGTTGCCTCTTTTCCTTCAAAGGATTTTCTATTTCGTTCTTTCCAAATATGCCAGATCACGTATGCCGCGAGTGTAGCCCAAGGTTTGGTTTCCTTGAGCCTATTGAAACTATGAACCTTGGACCACCACATAGTAAGGGACGTTGAAGAATGGCCAGCTTCGGCAACCTGCCTATGGCTCGAAGAGAGCTCATTCCACACCTGCTTTGCGAAAGGGCAACCCAAAGATAAATGCTCGGCAGTTTCAGTCTCTTGGTCGCAAAAGAGGCATTTGCTTTGATCTGTTAGCCCTCTTCGTTGAAGCCTATCTTTGGTCCAAATTCTTCCTCTGTGTGTATATTTTGAATACTGACAGATCAAATCTCAACGGTGTAGAATTTGGTAACATATGTCGCCGATTTCGAAAATCCAGACAATTGGCCAAGGTAGCTATCATACTGTACGAGTAACTGACGAAATGTGTCACCCATCAAGGTCATATAGTGCAAGAGTGATTTCAAAACTAGGTGTTGACAACAGGCATAGCAGCTCATGCACGGATAATCAAGAAAAGGTCTAGAGCAAAGAGTACTGATCGAGGAGTTCAGAGCGGCTTACTGAGCTCTGATTACTGGTCGAATCAGTTTGCCTCATGAGACAAATTCATTTCACCAGGATTCTACATCATTAATTGCAATACTCTCGGACATCGTCACAGCTAACTAACCATGTTCATCTTGTGCTACTGGCTTTTGTGAAGGGGTGATTTTTGTTTAGTATAAATGGAGACCAGAAAGGCATAAAGCTACAACAATAGATTGACAGGTTTGCCCAGTTTTGAAAACTAAACATTCATTCGGTTTCTGAAAGTAGAGCCTACGTGTGATGCCTGCCACTGCGGAGTTGTGAAGGTGGTGCCGCGGTTTCAGATCAGTGGTTTCCAGTAGCTACACAAACTTCGGAGCTTCTTGTCGAAGTACAACAACTAGCACCATGATTAGCAGTACTTAAGCTGTTCCAAGCTATAGATTACACAAATGGCCTGAACTTGGACGTAAATCCTGAAGAAAGTACAACAAGTGGCTGCAGGATAAGCATTTCTTACGCGGCCTTCAATGACCGATTAAATAGGGGTTTGGCCGACCTTTGGACTAAAAAAGAACAGCGTGTTCTGAACCGTGCCCATTTGCACTAAACAAAAGTGTCTCCTTGATTAAACAAAGTATCAAGTAAGCTTGTTTCAGACTGAGGAATCCACCAAGGCCGTTCAGTATTCAGTTCAACAGGGGATGGAAATTCGAAACTAATGGTGGCACCTGTTCTTATTATCGGCAAGAAATTCAACACACATCATTGCGTGGGTGTCATGTATCCATTCTAAGGAGCAACAATAACTAAATGATTGCTGAGAAGATATTTGGGCTTTGGCATGCACAATCCTGCATGTTTCATGCATAAGTTTATAATTATCAGCTTGCCTGGTCTTCCAATATTCTAGTCATTGTGGGAAATGCTGAACATAAGGACTCGCATGACAGCACCAGATTAGATCTGCAAGGTCCTGAGCTGTGCTGCTACAAAATCAAGACCAAGAAGCAACAATGCTTCATGTATGCAGGTGTCTTGAAGCTTCTCAATTCTGATATCCAGTGCTGCTCTGTATACCAACTGCTCTGTGATATTGACAAACTGATTTATTCAATGCTGCCACAAAGGCAGTAGCCCCATGAGCAAGGAGTCATGTGTATAGTCGCTCAATGCGACTGCAGATTTGACAAAATGTTACTAACGAAATGCAAGTAAATTTACCTTGGAATATTCAATTAGCACATGTGACAATGCTGACATTTTGTTACTGAAGCATCGCGAAAATGTTACTGCCATATTCAGAATAACAACTTATAGGTCTACAAACTTAATTGGTTGTGTACACAACTATTTGAATTTTGAACAAATCTACACCCTACTGTTGCTGGTACCGCAAAATTCGCAAAATGCACATTTTTTGGAAGGCAATGTGTGCCAAAAAGGTGCATATTTGCACTAGCATTTAGGTAGCTTGTCAGAGATCAAGAATCATATTTCAACTGTACAGAACATAAAATGGAATTCCAGTAGATAAGCCTTTCTCTTGTATCTTTCATAATCCTTCCTCTCTTTTCTTCTTTTCAAATCTTTCATTTCTGTTGGAGCAAACTCACAACAAGGATGCCAACACATAGCAGATCCATAAATGCACATCCTTGCCATTGCAGAACTTAGGAGCACCAATACACAAGGCCAAAACCTGAGTATCCTAACCGTCAGCAACATCTATCTTAAACTTCTGAACTACCATATGTACACACACACACACACACACACAGAATCTGTCAAGCCTAGCTAGAAACTAATAGGAGCCAAATCAAGAACAGAACACCTAGGGTCAGAGAGGAGCAGAGCAGAGCTGCATCAGTCATGGCAGCACAGGAGCATGACGACGCATCGCCGGATGATGTAGAGCCTGGCCTTGTGCTCCCTCAGCATCCTGCTCAGCCCTTTTCCTCCTGACAATCCCCTCTGCTTCCCATGGCTGATCTTCACCTTGTCCATCCCGAGCTAGCAAGCTCCTGAACAGGGAGGGTGGCGATTGAGCTAGCTAGGTGAGCAGGAAGGCTCTCTGCTGTTACTAGATGGATCTGCCGGCTCTGCTGTGGTTGTGGCGAAGTGTCAAGCGCTTGCGATGCTTATATAGCAGGGAAATGGCCAAGTGGCAAGGACTGCTCTCGCACATGATCCTCTCTACTTGCGCATATAAAAACTAGATGATGAGACATTGGGTAGAGGGAGATGGGGCATACGCCCTTTGTGGAAGCCGGGAGCTGCAGCCAGCTCCACTGGCACAAGCGGCAGCCTCTCTCTCTCATTGCAACGGATCCCGATGACGCTCCAGGGGACAATCGTTTCTGGACAAGCAAAAAAGGGTCACTGAATCCATCGGTTCCATCCACTATCAGGATGCCTAATTCCACTAGATTCTTCCTCTGGATTCCTTCTTGTGTGTCGTGCAAGATAATCCTACCTACAAATTAAGGCTTGCAATTTTTGGCATGTTTTCATTTCTGGAAGAGGAGAATATCTTGAAATGGATGCCGAATTCCACTAGCGAGATTATTCCACTGCTTGCCTAGTGCAAATTTGTTTGTTCCTACCAAAGATCGTTAGAATAATTCTGTGAAGATGGATGGGAGTCGCTGGCCAGGCTAGGCGCCTTTCGTTAAGGAACTGTCCTGTCTGGGTCGGATCTAGGAATTCAATATGGTCATGTTTATGTCGTCGCCGAGTTGGGGGATTCTCATTTTATAGTGCGTGATGACATGATGATAATGCTCCACCAGATATCCAAGCTGGTATGTACCTTTTGTTTTTGTACTCACTCGTTAATAATTCTGTTGGGCTATTAGGACTTGCGAGTATGGGACCGTACATGAAAATAGATAGATATTGCATCGACAGAGAAAAGGGAGGATTAATACTCAGTTTGGATATATTACCTCTGTTTTGGATATATTACCTCTGTTTTATAATTCTTGTCGTGGTTTTAGTTTAGAATGGAGGGAGTATTAGCTTACGATATAGTTGGGACCTTTCATGCAGATAACTAAACAAAGAAAAAAATATAAGCAAATTAAATCAATTTTTCTCCAAAAGGAGGCGAAGCCCCCGGCGCATAGTCACAAACAAATTAACTGCTAGTATATGAGTCACTATGATATAGGAGTACATAATACGTCCAGTCTAGACTTTTACCAGCACAATAGCAAACGGGGGAATAGTCACCAGGCCCCTTTGTCTCGAGGGGAGATCTGCCACCCCGCATAGTCATCAACCATAGATTTGTCACCAGAGTTTTGGAGAAACATAGAGATGCAAATAATGGAACAAGCGAGGGGGACTTTAAAGGTCTTTGATGTAACTTATGTGTTTGGTTTATTCAGTATGATTTAATTAATACTCTATCTAGTATTTCAAAGAATATCAAGACTTTCACAAAAAAAAGTAAGCATCCACATACAAGCATGTTCAACTAATATGAAAATAAATTATTTTGACATTTTTTTATATTCTTCATACTTTGAAAAATTCTTGCCACACATGACCATCTGAGATTTATTTAGGCTTTCTGAAAATGCATAGGCCAAGCCCACTGAATTCTAACAAAGTGAGAAAAGAGTGAATTAACCTTTCCTTTTCCCTATTTTTAAAAGGTTAATAGCCCGGACTTTGCATCAATTGATGCACACATGCATCTTTTGTTTGAGAAATCCTGAACCATTTTCATATTAAGATAAAACTATCAATAAATCCATCTTTATTGCTTTCGTCATGGAAATTATTACATCACGGATCACAAAGTGTCGAAACAAAAGTCTACCATCAAATTTTTTGAACTAACGAAAATTCAAGTATATTTACCGTGGAATGTTCAATTAACCGATGTGACAATGCACCATTTTTACATGAAGAAACATGCCATTATTTTCTACAAGATTATGAATAATTTGTTCGTTAGTTTTTTCTTTCAAAAAACCACAAGTATTGCAATTAAAATTTTGATCACAAATAGCAGTACGTACTTAATCGTTGAACTAGCAATACTAAGTTTGATACATTACAATAGTTCTAGCTCAAGGAAAATGACAAATAGTTTTAGGGACTTCACCAAATACATTATTTTTATAGATTTACCTCTATTATCAAAGATCATTATGTTGAACACCTCATGAATATTGTCCCTAGTCATATCAAATTTGCAATTGTAATCCATGGCCTGCCTAGCCCAACATTTCACATGGATTTTGCGAAGCCATTCTTCACGTTCATTTTTCGTGTTTTGCATTGCCAGTGCAGTAATAGCTAGCATAGTCCATTTATTATTTATTCTCCTCTAAGCTAGCAGATTGGAAGTTTGCATAAATATGCGCCTAAGGTAGTACTCACTCCGTTACAAAATATAAGACTTTCTAGCATTTCTGGTTTTATCCTGATGCTTACATATGTAGACATGTGCAAGAATATTTCTTAATCCCTTGTTGGTTTTGTGTGTTAGACAACAACATTAGTGATAATTTAATCTGGTGTTAAGTGATATAGGGTTTAGATAATTAAATCATGTCAGCATCGAGGCCCAAAATTCTAAGTGAAAAGAGAGTACAAGAATTCTTAAGAAAATCTGGTAAGGAAAACCAGATAATCTGGCCCCCGTGTGGGGCGGATAATCCGGCCTTATTTATAGTTTACATATCATTTAACATTAACTACACTTTGCTAACATCGTTGCACCTTTAGTTTGCATCTTAGTTTTAGTGCAACCACACGTTTCTAGCGCGTGCCATTGTAGGGGACTTAGTAGTTTCAGTAACACAAATTCTTTCCCTTCAACAATGCTACTTTTCCGGACGTGGTTGCATTTGTTTTTTTACTTATTATTTTATTCTATTTTCAATACGCCATGTTGCTTGATAACTACCACGGTGGAGTTGGGTACATAGGGAAATTACTTGGTTTTTGTAGGTCGCTAGAACAGGGGAAGAAAGGGATCTATAGCATTGCCATGATAGTTCGATATTAAGCTCGAGTGAATCTTGTGGGGGAAAAGTACGCTTGCTACAACACTCTGCGTTTCGAATCCCAACGAGCTGGTGTACACGTAGTTTGTTGACATCAGGCCCCGTCGCCATAGGGTACAATGAGTCGTCATCACAGAAGTAGTCGAGCATTGGGCCGCCTCCGCTAGCCCTGCCAACTTTGGCTAAGGTCGGCCTCTCCGAACAGGTGCGGTTCACACAAGCGAGGCGCCGTTAACGGCCAACTAGTTATGAACATTTCCCCTAATCATGTCATCCTGACACGGTGGTCCACGCATCAGAATTTCACTTAGCGTGCGCCAAATGACTGATTAGTGCTTTCTGTTACGCTGTTACCGAATAATATTGAGTTTTTGAGAAAAAATCGCATCTTGGTGGTCTTTTAAAACCCTACCCCCAAATGTAGTGGCTTTTTGCAAATTTCTCTCTTGGAAATGTAATGTTTCTGAAAACGTTCAAGCGACTGATCCTATCTAATGAAGTAGGAACGTTCCCGAAAAAGGTGCGCATTTGTACTTGCATTTAGGTAGGCAGTCGGAGATCAAGAATCATGTTGTCATAACATGGAATTCCAAGAGATAAGCCTTTTTTATAGCTTTCATAATCTTTCCTTTTGTTTCGAAATCTTTCATTTCTGATCGAGTAAACTCACAACAAGGAGGCCCCAACAAGGATGCCAACACACAAAAGATCCATAAATGCACATCCTTGCCATTGCAGGACTTAGGAGCGCCACTTCAGGAGCTCAAGACCGTCAGCAACATCTATCTGAAACTTCTGAACTACCCTATGTACACACACAACCAAGAATCTGTCAAGCCTATCTATAAATTAACACCTACGGTAGGGTCAGAGAAGAGCAGAGCAGAGAGACGGATGAGCTAGTCGTGGCAGCAGAGGAGCATGACGACGCATCGCCGGATGATGTAAAGCCTGGCCTTGTGCTCCTTCAGCATCCTGCTCAGCCCTCCTCCTCCTGATCCCTTGTGCTTCCCATGGCTGATCTTCACCTTGTCCATCCTGAGCAGAGATGGCGATTGAGCTAGCTAGGAGAGCTGGGAGTCTGTTTGCTGCTACTTGATGGATCTGGCTAGCTATGTCCTGAACAGGTAGGGTGGTGACTGAGCTTGCTAGGTGAGCAGGAGGGTGGTGGTATGCCTCTTCTGTGGTTTTGGCCAAGTCTGAAACGCTTGCGATGCTTATGTAGCAGGGAAATGGCAAGGACTACTCTCTCACATGATCCTCTCAACTTGCGCGTGTAAAAACCCGATGATGAGACATTGGGTAGAGAGCTGGGGGCATATGCCTCTTGTGGGAATTGTGGAGCTGCCGCTAGCTCCACTGGCACATGAAGCAGCCTCTCAAGTTGCAACGGATTCCGATGACGCTCCAGGGGACAATCTGTCTTCTGTACAGCCAAAAAGGGCCACTCTTTACACCGAAGCCATCCATGATCAGCATGCCTAATTCCACCAGCTTAACTTCTTCCATTCATAAGATTATCTTTCCTGCTTGTCTAGTGTATATTTGTTCGTTTTTTGGCAGTTTCCTTGCAAAGATCCGCGAGAATTATTTTGTGAAGATGGACGGAAGTGGCTGGCCAGGCTTTTTTTGAACAAAACGGGCAACATTGCCTCATTTTATTTAAAAAAGAAGGAGGGGAATTGACCGGTTCATAAACGGGGAACCCTGGCCAGGCTTTACAGGCTAGACGCCTTTCGTTGAGGAACTGCCGGTCGGATCTTGGAATGTAATATGTGCTCGTGTAGTCATGTTTATGCAAGTTGGGGGGGTCATTTTACAATGCCTGATGCTCATGCAGCCGTGTTCCTTATATGAGCTTGTTTGTCGGAACTTGTAGAGTGCAATGCTCGTCTTTTCCGAAACTGCAAAGGTCTTGGTTATTTCAGTACGGACAGTTCCCTACAACTGTACATAATTTATAACTGAATCCTTGACACACAATGACACAAGAGATGTATCAGTATCACTGTACCTGCTTATAGCCCGTCTAACATACAGAGTAGCTAAATGCAAGGGGAATCATGAAATGTCTGCAACAATGAGTACATAGTAGTCAGGAGCCAGTTACACAGCTGTGATTACTGGTTGAATCAGTTTGACAAAAATAAAGTCAGACAGCTCCAGCTCAGGAGCCACAAGTCCTGACCGACCATACCAATGATATTCCTTCATCCAAACAATGGCTTCTGACTTGCCTCCACCAAGCTATACCACCGGGTTATTTGACTTTCTTTTCTTATGTACGAATTTGTCTGATAGTGATGATACTTTTAAACTATTTGACTTCACACTGCATGAACTGTGGTGCAAGTGTTTAGATTAAAAAAACGGTGGTGCAGGTACTATATATAAGCTTTAGTCAAAGATTTTGACACTGAAATGTCATCAGTGCACATCATGTTCATTATCCGCAGCATCAAATCCTCATCATATCTCACCCCGATCGTGCATCATTGTTTGCAAATCTCTCGACAGCCGACTAAGTAACCATGTTCATTATCTGCTACTGGTTATGGTCTGTAGACCAGAAAATGCCAATGCTATATTGACAGCATTGCACGGTTCATTCAGATGCCTGATTGCATATTGCTATTTGGTCAGCTCAGCTCTGCAAACTAAATTTTCAATCGGTTTTTGAAAGGCAATACGATGCCGCTGTGTGAGATGTGAGAGTAGAGAGTTCTGCGGTTCAGATCTGTGGTTTTGTATAAACTTCACAAACTTCAGAGCTACTGGTTGAAGCACAGCAACTAGCACCAATGTTAGTAGAGCTTAGCTGTTCCAAGCCATAGTTAACATGAATGGCCTGAACCTGGACGTGGATCCTGAAGAGAGTACAGCAAGTGGAAGGCAGGATAAGCATTTCACAGGCGACCACCAATGTGACGGCTTTTACGCGTGTCTAGAACCGAGCCAAAATCAGTAAAATAAAGTGACTTCTCAATCAAACAAAGCATCCTGAGGCTGAGGGAACGGGAATTCAATTCCATCAAATAACATTGCTGGGATAGCATGTATCCATCTGAAGGAGCAAGACTGAACCAAATGGTTGCCCTGAAGATATTTGGATAGCTGAACCGTCTTAATTGAAATGAATTATGAAGCATGTCTTCATGGATAAGTTATAATTGTCAGCAATAGTGCTGTATGTATCCAGGTACCTTGAAGACCCTCATATCTGTTGTCCAGTGCTACTGGATATTACCTTCATTTTTGTGGTATTAAAATTTAAATCTGGCTTTCTTTGACAAATTAATTTATTCAATGCTGCTAGAAAGTCACTAGCCCCAACCGCAAGAAGTTCTGTACTTTATAGTCGAGTCGCTCAAAGTAACTGTAAACTTGACAAAAGATTCAGTTAACCTTTTTCCGTTCCTATTGTGAGGTTAATGTAAGAACTATTGAACTAATGAAAATGCAAGTAAATTTCCCTGGCATATTGAACACATTGGGACAATGCTACTAAATTTCGTAGTAGAGTAGCCAGCATCGAGGAAATATTGCTGTCATCTTGAGAAATAGTAATCAGTACATGTACAGTTCTATTTGATTGGGCATACAACTATCTGAATTTTGAAAGAAAAAAATGTGGGCAAATATTGCAAATTCCACCTCGATATGACCGAGAATTTTTAATATCCACGCCTTTGAGCTAGTCAACGACCCAGGATCATGCTTCAACATTTCAGATCGTAAAATGGAATGCCAGAGGTAAACATTTTTCTGAGATATTTCATATACTAATTCAACTTTCTTTCTTCTTTTTCTGAGAACTTTTCATTTCTGGAGGAGAAAACACACAACAAAGGATGCCAACTCCCTACAGAGATCAACACATGCACATCCTTGCCCATTGCAGGACTTAGGAGCACAAAAACTTGAATATCCAAACCGTCAGCTACATCTTTCTGAAACTACACCATGCACGTACACACACCAAAGAATTTGTCAAGCCTAGCTAGCTAGAAGTTAACGAGAGCCAAATCTAGAAGAGAACACCTATGTTAGGGTGAGGGGAAGAGCAGATCAGAGATGGACGAGCTAGTCATGGCAGCAGAGGAGCATGACGACGCATCGCCGGATGATGTAGAGCCTGGCCTTGTGCTCCCTCAGCATCCTGCTCAGCCCTCTTCCTCCTGCCGACACCTTGTTTATTCCATGGCTGGCCTTCACCTTGTCCATCCTGAGCAGAGATGGCGATTGAGCTAGCTAGGAGAGCTGGGAGTCTGTTTGCTGCTACTTGATGGATCTGGCTCTGCTGTGGTTGTGGCCAAGTGTCAAGCGCTTGCCTGCTTATATAGGAAGGAAATTTCCAAATGGGTGAGCCGTGAGAGTGACTACTCCCTCACATGATCCTCGCATCTTTGCGTACTAGAGCTTATAAAAAACTGATGCGAGAGAGACATTGGGTAGAGAGATGGGGGCATATGCCCCTTGCAGGAAGTGGGGAGCTGACGCTAGCTCCACTTGGACATGCAGCAGCCAGCCTTTCTCTCACACACAAGCTGCAACGGATTCCCATGAAGCTCCAGGAGACAATCGACTTCTGGACAACCAAAAAGGGCCACTCCTGGGTCACCGTCCATAAGGATGATGCCTAATTCCAGTAACGTAGGTTCTTCCAGTCATGAGATTCCCACCTGCTCGACTAGTGTATTGGTTCGTTTTTGGCATGATTCTTCCAAACATCGCGAGAATTATTCTTTGAAGATGGACTGGAGTGGCTGGCCAGGCTAGACGCCTTTGCTTTAGGAACTGTCCGGTCGGATCTTGAAACATAATAGTATATGCTTATGTTTATGTGGTCGCCAAGTTGGAGGATCGTCGTTTATAATGCGCGACGCCATGATGATAATGTTCGTTCAGAAATTTTGTTGGGCTATTAGTAGTATGGGTCCGTACGGGCGTATAAACAGATATTTTGTTTTGCACCGGCAGAGAAAAGGATTAGTAGTTATACTCGTTTGATTATCTCAAACGTTACTGGGGCCTTGCGTGGAGATAACCTAAACAAAGGAGCAATTTTATAAGAAAATTAATCGAATGTATATGAATGGCTATAATATGCAGTCTCAACTTTGTTTTCCAGACTACTAAGTGCACGTACAGAACATGTTCAACCAAAACTTAATATGATTTTTTTTTACGTGCTGTCCAAGCTATAAAAACATGTAACTGTGCACGCTTTTTAAGACAAGCTACTATATCTAACATCAACCGTATTATAAGCACATACAAAATTAACCATGGAATTATGGATCATGTGTGGAATTCCATCTTAAATGAAAATACATTGTTCGAGAAATTAAAATAACATGGATACACATGACCAAAAGGTTTATAAAAAGTTAATACATTGTTGAAACAAATCATGTAAGCAATAAAAAAAGTTCTCCAATATACAATAAAAGGAGTAATTAAGAGGTAATACAAGGCTATAATTATAAGTGTTATGAGTAGAGGGTATTACATTTGTTAACACACATTGCAGGGTTAATTATGAAATTGGATTAAAGTTTAGCCGGCTCGGACCACAAGGATCGTCTAAGACTAGTCACAATGGGGAGTAACTTAGACTAGTAACATGCATATGTTACTACTCTAAGTTACTATCTTCATAGTGGGGAGTAACATGTGTGTAGTGTCATATTTAATAGGTTATACACTCATCTTGCCTTGAAATGTGTGATGTTATGGTAACATAGCTAGTTACCACAACCATCTCTCTCCTCATTAATTACCCGCCACATCAGATTTTTTGCCTATGTGGCACTGATGTTATTCTTATGTTACTCCCCATTGTGACTAGTCTAACTTGTGATTTCCATATGGGTATTGATAATGTTGAAATTATTGGCTTTGGGCCGGGCCATATATTTCTAAGTCAATAATCGCTAGTGAAAAACAACAAAGAAGGTGAAACTAAATTTTAGTCACACATGCTAGTTTTGTAAGTAGTTGGATCTCCTTATAAGGGATCTTCTACTTGGTGTATGAGCATGAGAAGAACATACCTACACGTGCACTCCTTCTCCCTCGCTCAATTCGTCACGGCTCGCGCATTGGGTTTTGAGAGTGAGCCGAGGTGAGATATGATCAATGCGACATGTACACATCGTCTTTCTTTTTGTCAGGCATGTTTGGAGAATCTGATTGGTCAATCCGAAGCTGAAACGTTTTCATATTCAATAAGAGTGGATGACGAATCTAAACGGTTAGGTCGCTCCTCGCACTAGACAAATAAGCAACACATCAGACTTCCTCGTTTTAGAACATTGCGCCTCCAGCCAAATCTTCTCCATCCTGTATATTGGCGTGCATTGCGAGACGGGACAGTAGGCCTCTACAACCCCACTTAATGTGATCTTGTACAGGAGAGAGGTGATCGGATTCTTGGGGAGCAAACTTGCACAACTACAGGCAACGAAGAATTCCCAAATGACGACTTCTTTTCCGACGTTAGCTACCTCTTCGGCAACATGACTGACAACCGAGCGTGAGCGTTTATGCTCCCACTCCACCACACCTGACTTTGTTTTCTCTGTTTGAGATCCTAGTAGAGTTTTTGTTACTAGCTATTACTTTAGATCTGTTATATTCACCATGTCTGGTAGTACGTATGACTCATTTAATATTTCTTATTCTAGTAATGAATTATCTATTATGTTTATGGATGACATTATAAGGTAAATTGCTCATATTTTCAAGATATAATAGAGTGGGTCTCCATCTGTCTTTCTTTTTTGGGAAAGAACAAAGGTCTTCATTAAACAACTCTAGCATTATAGAGAAACCCTACAAAAATAAGAAAATACAACTAGGTCCTTAAGGAACTCTTCGCCTTCTTCCACCAGCATGAGTTGACGGTGCGCTGCTACCGCCGCTTCGTTGCTGCTCTGTTCTACTCCCTCCGTTCCAATTTAAAGTCAATTAAATTGGAACGGAGGGAGTACGAGCCATCTTGACACTGCTATATACCGAACTACATGCCAATAGGCCGAAATGGTTTAGGCGACACTTATGGGCCTCCAGAAATAAATGTGTCATCGAAAGCGCATTTGAAACGCTTTTGTAGCTCGGCAGATAGTTATCTCTATGTGATTTGTTCAGCAACATCTGGATCTTACCCCTTGATAGATTAAAAGCCGAGGCAAATTTGGTGTTGTGAACAGACATGCGGGGTGTTTTAACTGCCGTGTTATGTACACCTTTTCACGATGCATAAATTACTTGCTCAATTATTTTCAGATCCTAATTTTCATTTTATTAAGATCTAAATTTGAATTCATTACGATATAAGACTCTATTATATTACACTAAAAGCATTTCACGTCGGGTTGGAGTGTCTACATGACATGGACGGGCAGATCTGCACCATCCTCTGTGTGACATGCATACTTTGATAACCTCTCGCCGCGGATCTACCCACCATCCTTCTCATGGCGGATTTGAAAGAGAGTACATGATTAAAACACGAGAGAGAAGAATAAGCCGAAACACGGTCTGTAGAAGGACGAAGAACACATCTAAGGGTCGGGAACGGCGGTGAAGGACTCCATTGTGCTTCTTCTGGGGGAGGGATACAAATGGTCTTTGAGATTGTAGATCTCCCGTCGAGAAATCATGTCTTTAGCTTGCGCACCATCTCATGGGAGTGAGTGGGCTAAAAGGGTGAAGTGAGTCGCTCAAAGTAATTGCAAATTTTACAAAAGAATCAATGGACCTTTCCATTCCTAAATATGAGTTAAATGTTAGAAATGTTGAACTAATGAAAGTGCAAGTAAATTGCCCCGACATACTGAAGACATTTTGACAGTGGTACCGAAAATTGGAGTGAAGTTGTCAGCATCGCGGTTGCTGCCGTCTTGAGAAATAGTAATAAGTACATGTACAGTTTGATTCGGTCATGCATACAACTATTTGAATTTTGCTAAAATTACATATAAATATCACAAATTCAACCGTGATATGACGACAAATTCCCAATATGCACGCCTTTGAGATGGCCATGTGTGAAATCGTTCAAACGGCTGATCCAGTCAAATGAAATAAGAAAATTTGAAATGATGCTTATCTGAATTAACAAACCACTAGCATACTACCCGTGCGTTGCTACGTGATAATGCATAAAATTTATTTGAATATATGATCTAACTTGGTTTCTTTTTTTATTTCCGTCATATGCAGTTGTGAACATATTTGGTAGTTGAATGCATGTTCGTCTGCCACAGCCTCTCAAGTTTCTTTCTTCGCATGACATGTCAATAATTTTCGAAAACATTAAGGTTCCATAGTACTACAGGTGTTATTGGGCAAATGTTATAATTTGTCATCATACGAATATGAAGCAAAACCCAGCTAATAATCTCTCATTAAATCCAACGAATAATTCTATAAGGATATCCACGCTTTTCCGCACTGACAATATGGTTTTAATATTATGTGATGGAAACTTGTACTGCTCAACATTGTTTGTGAACCGACACCAAGCTGTAATGGTGCATATAACAAAACAAGTTATATAGTTACTTGAAGAGAAAAATAGATATCTGCTGCATCTACCTATATATTTGATTAGAAAATAACGCCCTATTTAAGTTCTCATATATGCTGAAAATCAAAAACTTATTCTCCTAATATAAGCAAAAATTAAGTTTTCTTTCACCATCCTCGTTAACTCTTCTGCTTTCACATCCTCTTTGGGATATCAACCTATCACAGCAGGCATGTGATGTGTGAAAAATGAACTGATGCCCGGTAGCTGCAGGCGCTCGAGCGGTGCGGCGGCAAACGGCTTTGCCCCGCGCACCCTCCTTGTCGAGTAGGCGCACGCTCTGCGTGACAAGAGCTATCCGGCGTCGCCGCACATGCGCGCATCGGGAAAGTGGTCGTTGTCCGTCGGTGGCATCCCGGTGCCGCACCTGCTCACCATCGCCAACCGCGACTTTCGCGCGGCTGTCATCGGCCACTACTGGAGGGAGCTCAAACCGGAGGAGCGCGACGATCCCCGTGGGATCCAGAGAACCCGACGAACTTCCCGCGCTAAGAAGCGGCATTTCGCCGCATGTATGAGGAGGAGATCAACCGCTGGGACGGCCCAGGAGCGCCGCCAGGGACAAGAACGCCGCCGGCCGCGACGCATTCTGGGGCGTGCCAGGGCGCACGCTCGCCTTCGTCCTCGGCCACATCCGCAACGGCGGATCCCTCCTTCAGACCCCGGCGCCTCCTCCTCCTCCACCCCCGGCCAGCCACTGGGCACCACGGGTGGCATCCTCCGTGTCGCGCACGACCTCCTCCTCCTCGCGCTCAGCCACCTCCTCCCGCTCCCGCTCGTCCCCGCTGCTCACGCCGAAGCTGGAGCCGATGAAGGTGAAGCAGGAGCCGCAGCTGTCGCCGCTGCTCCTCGAGCTAATGCAGGCGCATGATTGTAAGGACGATGACGACGTCGCAAGAGCTGTCGTCGCCACGTTGCGCAATGACGTGACAGCACCCCCCTGCCGGATGCCTGCGCGTGGTCGGCGAGGGAGCATGACAAGGCGATGGACGTCCCCTACTTCAACCTCGCCGATGACGGCGCAGGGCCCAGCGTCGCGTTAAGGAGGATGACAGAGCAGGGACCGGCGGCGGCCACCGCATCAAGGAGGAGGATGACTACAACGCGTTCGAGCGCTACTGCCATCATTAGATTAGTTTAGGTTTAAATTTCGTTCAAATTTGTAAAATGTCCTAACATTTGAATGAAATTCCTCGTATTTAAGTTTACGAAATTTTAATTGGGCCCGCGAGTGGGGAGCGACGCCGCCTATTCGTTGCTACTCGTCCAGACGACAACCATAGCGCCTGTCTGGGGGACCATTCGGGTCATTTGGGCGCCACGAGTGGAGATGCTCTTAGTGAGTCTTGTGGCAGCATCGCCCGTGTCAGAGACGGCCGTGGGAGACGGTGTTTGACCTGGTTTGTAGCAGCGTTTTTTTTAGCGTAGGCCGGTATGACGGGTTTTTAGACGGAAGGCTCGAAATGAGCCCAGCTTTGAATTAACAAAGCCAACAACCGGCTAAGGGTTACAACTTACACAGCTTACACTCACGCGCTGGGGATGCCAGCTTACAAGAAAAGAACAAAGACAACATAAGACTACAAAAGAGAAGGAACAAAGGCAACTAAGTCTTGATCCAGTCGGAGGAGTATTGTCATGTCTTCTGTTGCGCGGAAGCAATGCCACCTTCAGGCCCATCGCCACCCAAATCTCGAGCAAGCAACCACCAGGACTCGAGAATCCCATGAGGGGGTTTCAGAATGACGGCTCCAAGGAGGAGAACGGCCCCGAAGAGCGTCGTCGTCGCCGGTAGAGTCCAAAGACCTACAAAGCTTTCGCCAAGACCCAATCCTCCAACCAGAAGCAAGCCACACCGAGAACAAGGCAGGGAGAGGCGGAGGTGGAATCCAACAGGGAGAGGAGCTTCAAGGTGATGCCTTCATGAAGGAAAATGGCACCCGAGGGTGTCACCATCACCTGCGATGGTCTGAACCATGCACAACTTTCACCGAAGCCCCGAGCATCCCGAACACCAGATGTCACCATGATGTCGAAGAGTCGGCCACTGCTTCCCGACTCCTTCCCGGAGAGGAGAGAAATGGTGCTCTAGCGCCAGCTAAAAACACCAGCACCAAACGCCAGAACCAAAACACCAACCAACCTCCACAGCGGACGACAAGAAGCCGTCAAGGCCCTGTCTAGCCGAGCAAAACGCTGCACAGCAGCGGAGCTGGCCTTGCAGGACATAGGACGCCGGAATAAGGTGCAGCGAGCCTGCACAGCTCGCTAGGTGTCCCGTCCTGGGTCTGAGAGAGCCCCTGCGCAAGTAGGAACGGGCTCCACGGGAGAGAAACACACGCGACCGGGGAGAGAGGCGCACCGCCACCGGAATGACGAGCCTATCTAGGAAAGAGAGGATCGGGGAGCCCAAACTCCCGCCGGCCAGCAAGGCCAGCAACCCTACCTCCTCTCCACCGCAGCCAGCCAACGCGGCTGCTGCCACCACCACTACGTCCGGAGGGCGACAAGCAGGAATCACACGCGGTTGGGGACGAACCGCAACACCACAAACTAGGCACACAGATCGACGCAAAGGGGAGCCGGGGAGACCCTTCTCCGCCGGCCAGCTCTCTGCCTCCCTCGCGTCGGTCGCGGCCCACGAGACCCAGACCGGGGCCTGGACGGCCCAGATCGGACAGGCCTCCATCGCAGGGGCGCGCGCCGCCGCCTCTCCCCATCTCCACAGCCAGCGAGGCTGCAGGCGCCTCCGTTGCGTCGACGACGCACGCCGGCGAGGCCTGGGCCGCCGCCCAAAATCCACATCTCCGGCCGCCAAGGCCCCACACCGGGCGACCTCCTCCGTCGTGAGCGACTCCACCCCACCCCCTTCGGGAATGGGTCCGCCGCCACCGCGGTTCAGGCCGGCGGCAGCGGCGGTGGAGAGGACCGGCGAAGAGGCTGCTGGCGGCGCTACGGTGAAGTCGCCCCCGCGTCGCCTGGGGAGCGACGCGAGAGCGTATCCTTTCGTGCGGTGTGAGAGGCTCCATGACGGGTTTTTTCCCAATCGTGGTTTTTTTTTCCGGATTGTGCGACGTACCTACGGTCGTTAGCCGCAATTATATAGTAGAGATAGAGATAGCTAGTAAACGACCCAGAATAATCAGGCTTCAACATTTCAGATCTTAGAATGGAATGCCAAGAGATAAACCTTATCTGAGATATTTCAAATTTCTTTCCTTTTTTCTGAGATCTTTCATTTCTGCTGGAGCAAAAACACAACAAAGAGTGCCAACTCCCAACAGAGATCAATGCACGCACATCCTTGCCCATTGCAGGACTTAGGAGCACCATTACACAAGACCAAAATCTGAATATTCTAAACTACCCCATGTATATACACACCAAAGAATCTGTCAAGCCTAGCTTGAAGTTAAGGAGAGCCAAATCTAGAAGAGAACACCTATGTTAGGGTGAGGGGAAGAGCAGATCAGAGATGGATGAGCTAGTCATGGCAGCAGAGGAGCATGACGACGCATCGCCGGATGATGTATAGCCTGGCCTTGTGCTCCCTCAGCATCCTGCTCAGCCCTGATGACCCCTTGTTCTTCCCATGGCTCGCCTTCACCTTGTCCATCCTGAGCAGAGATGGCGATTGAGGTAGCTCGGAGAGCAGGAAGTGTGTTTGCTGCTACTGGATGGATCTGGCTCTGCTGTGGTTGTGGGCAAGAATCAAGCGCTCGCATGCTTATATAGGAAGAAGTTTTCAATGGGTGAGAGTGACTACTCCCTCACATGATCCTAGCTTTTTTGCCTACTTGAGCTTATAAAAAACTGATGCGATGGGGGTATATGCCCCAGCCAAAAAGAGCCACTCTAGCTTGGGTCACCGTCCATAAGGATATGCCTATTTCCAGTAGCTTAGCGTCTTCCATTCATGAGATTCTAGTCTCTAGTGTATTTTGTTCGTTTTTGGCATGATTCTTCCAAAGATCATGAGAATAATTCCGTGACGATGGACTGGAGTGGCTGGCCAGGCTAGAGGCTTTTGCTTTAGGAACTGTCCGGTCGGATCTTGGAACGTAATATATTCTCATGTCTATGTTGTCGCCAAGTTGGGGGATTCCCACTTTATAATGCGTGATGACATGATGATATTGCTCCGTCTTATACTCATATATCCAAAGCTGGTATGTATTTTAGGTTTTCTATCCGGAGTATGAGTCCGTACATGCAAATAGCCAAATATATTGCACAGGCAGAGAAAAAAGGTTTAATACTTGTTCGATTATATTGGCTTCCGATACTATTGGGGCATTGCATGCAGATGAAATATAAACAAAGAAGGGATTTTTATTAGCATATTAGTTAACAGATTCTATATGAACGGCAGTCTAAACTATTATCCCAACTATACACGTCAATTATTTAGCATATAAAAACAATTAACTAAAATAAAATTCAATAACATGTGCTTTGCACCTTGAAAATCATTGACGTGGAAGAAAACTATAAGAGCATGTAATTTGCACGCTTTATACGAGAAGCTAGTATATATCTTATGTAAACATATTAGAAACACATAAGAAATGATTCATGCCTTTGTGGATCTCAGGTGAAATTTTCATTTTAAATAAAAGTACATTCTCCAAGAATTCTAAATAAGATAGATATATATTCAAGGTGGGGATTCTCTCCCGGTAATTGTTTAAGTAATTACATGGACATTTGTCGATCAAAGACATGCATGGACATTTTTTTATATTAATTAACTTAATACAGTTAGAAAAAATGTTAGCATCAAAACAAACACACATCTCGTCTCATGTATATGTAAATCTAGAGTAATTAATAGGCATTACGAGGCTATTATTATAAGTGTTATTAGGAGAGGGTATCACATATGTTCACAAACAATGGGTGGTAATTTGTAAAAAAAATAGGCAGCTCGGATCAAAATTAATATCAGATGTTTGACTCGTGTTTTTCAAATGGGTATTGATAATAGAAGGGATCTCTCCCTCCGTGACATAAGGCGCCCGTATTGCATACGCTGTTATTTTCATGAACACATGTCATGATATTAATATATTTGAAAAATTTGCAAGATATTAATCTTAAATCAGATTAAAAAAACTACTAGTTATTTTAACATGTTTTTCTTTAATATAAAATAGACTTCTACTTAGTTTTTTCTCTTTTTTTTCCTCGAACACGCTCCTAAGTGCGCGTCATTTGTACTAGAGAAGGGGCACCGAAATTGCGCCAACAGTAAAAACTGTACAGAGAAAGGCAAAAGACACAGACTTGTACTTAGTAATTAAGCAAACAATTTCACTACTCAAAATTGGACACTTATTTTGAATTGGAGGGAGTAGCTGTTTGGACGTTCTTCTATCAAACAACTGGTTTTTCTTCTCCTACTAGTGATGAACTGGCAAACAGTGGATGGTGTAAATATGGACGTGTATATCTCCATATACACGTCCATATACACCTTGCTAAATTATACACGTCCTAGTTTTTCAGTGGAACGTGTATATGGACGTGTAAATCAGGACGTGTATATTCCAACGGCTATATTTTCAAACGGCTATATTCCAACGGCTATATTTTCAGTGGAACGTCCCCTTTTGCTGTCAAGTTTAGTCTAAGAAACAAGACAATAAATTGCTATCTCTTAGATCCTGTACAATTTGGAGACTAAACAGGAAACTAGCAGGATCCTCAAATCTCAGCACCATCCAGCACAAATTCCTCAAATCCCAGCACCATCCGACTACAATTTGGAGACTAGCAGGAAACTACACAGGAAACTACACACCCGGGCTATCACTCCATCGCCCAAATCCCTCAAATCCGCACCATCCCAGCACCGCCCTCCAGGCCGCCGCCGCCGCACCTTCCTCCTCCGTCGCGCCGCACTCCCGCTGCCCCATCTTCCTCCTCCGTCGCGCCGCACTCCAGGCCGCCGCCCCCCCAGCACGTTTCCCTCCAGGCCACCGTCCCCCCAGCCCGACTCCCTCCAGGCGGTCGCCGCCTCCCTCCAGGCCGCCGCCGCCGCACAGGGCCGCGGCCGGAGCTCACCCCATCTCCCCCAGCCCCTCTCTCCGCGCCCTCCCATCTCCACGGCACGCGCCGCCGCCGCCGGAACTGGCGAGCCGTGCGGCCGCCGCGCGACTCCCCGCGCCTCCCCTGATCCCGTGCCGCCGCGGGAATGAAAAAAAAGGAGGGAGAGAGAGCTTACCGGAGGGGAGTGGCAGGCGGCGAGCTTCACGAGCGGAGGCGGGAGCGGAGGCGGGCTTGCGGGAGCAGAGCGCTTGCCTCGCTTGCGTCTCCACGAGCGTGGAGGAGGCGTGTTTATGTCCACGCCCAGTACCATCGGGGATGGACGTGTATCGCTCCCACGACCAGATACACGATCCGCTGGAGACAATTTTTACGCCTCAACCGTGTATATTTGACATACACGGCCGGATCCACGCTCCACTAGAGATGCTCTAAGTAGGGAGCTGTGTTGCCGATCGCTGCTATCTGCTCGATCGGGGTCATACACTCATATTTGACCAGCCACATGCTCAGATTCTGCGCCCCATTAAGCAAAAGCAAGCTGCGTTTTCGCGCGACGGAAAGGCCGCCAAAAACCTACCGTATTATTGCCGTCGTCGTTAGTTAATTTACGGGTGCCAGTGTGATGGACGGTACGGCGATCTCGGGGAGATCACATGGAGCGCGAGGGCGTCTCTCCCTCAACCGAGCTCGACGCTGGCTCTGGCCATGGCTGGACAGGCGGATCGGACAGCTCCACCACGTATCTGCTACAGAGCTCTCGTCGGAGTACTGGTCGGAGAAGATATTTTTGTCTGATGCCGAACTACTCTACCAGCTGATTGTATCAACTGTAGCTCTAGGATATATATTTATATATATGTGTGTCTGATTAGTCCTGGTCATGCATCCCAGGGACAGGAAATCGTTTCTGTAGTAGTACTGATACATATCGACCTGACAAATGCGGATTTGTACGCTGTAAATCGTGTTTTCTTTTTAGCTCCTGATGTATTCCCTAACCAGGGTACCGAAAGGGACTGGCAGGGTTTTAATGAGGCGGCTTGTTGACCTAATATATGTGGGGAAAATTTCAAAAAAAAAACTGCATGAACAGCTAGCTCGGATACATTTGACCACGATAAACAAGTACGCCTACCCCTGTACTCCGGCATGTTAGCCTTCCGCGACGTTGCGACGTCCAACGGATTTCTGACCGACCTGCACGCCTTGCGTACGGCCAAAAATAGTTTGGCGATGGTAGTAGCACGCTCTATGCAATTTGATAAAATTGAACACTGCAGTCATGCCCCAACTTCTTAGTCCAAAGAACAGGATTTGAATTGTTTCAGTGCGATCGGATATGGGGTCCAAATTTCATTTGAGAATCTGGTTCGGTACTTATAAGTAATTTTAACTTCTTTCCAACGATAAACATATGCCAAAGTTTGTCCATCATATTTCAGTTATCTCAAAAAAAAATGTCATACAGCCTTAAAATTTTACAAGATGTAGCTCTCTTCTACCTAGCTTCTCATTGGTTTTTATAGGCACAAGTAGGCAACGATGTGAGGATCATGTGAGAGAGTAGTCCTTCCATTTTCTCTGCTATATAAGCACGGCAAGAGCTGCACACTTGGCCACAACCACCGCAGAGGAAGATCCATCCAGTAGCAGAAGAGTGTTAGAATAGGCTTGTATTCCTAGTCGACTCGAGTGGATTGTCACTCGAGTGACTTCGGGTCAGGAGAACCCGAGTAGGTAGCCCAGTCGGAGGTTGTTCTGACTGGAGGTAGTTTCCGGGTACGTGGAGTCGAACTCTCGACTCCTACCCGAGGAAGTGTCGAGTGACGGAGTCGGTCTGTCGACTCCTGCTCGTGGACACGTCAGCGCGGGTGTTGGCGGTCTGGAATCTGCTAGGAGGTTCTAGAAGCACAGGTGTCCTGGACACCTGTGTGGCCCGCGCGTAGTGGTGTGACACCTGTCCCTGTGTGGATGGGTTCGCCACGCTGGCTGGAAATATCTAGCCAGATATTTGTAGGAATAGTGTTTACCCTATGAATACCCCATGAATAGAAAAATGGAAAATTGAGGCAAACCATTTCTTTGGCACACACTCCCCTCTCTCTCTCTCGAGCGAAAAAGAGCTCACGGGCAACAGTTGGTATCAGAGCCTGAGTTCTTGAGAGATCTCACCGGAGATGGGCGACGGAAAGGCGCTCTTACCGGCGGAGGTGAAGGAGGCCGCGAGCACGCTGGCAGTCCAGCGTGTTGTGCGGGAGGCCGGTAGTTCATGGCCGCTGCTCACGCGGTCAAACTACGCGGACTGGGCGCTGCTCATGCAAGTGAAGCTTGAGGCACGCCGTGTTTGGTCCGCCGTGCACGATGGCACGGAGGAGCGCGAGACGGACCGGGCAGCACTCGAGTACGTGCTGCTCGCCGTTCCGCCGGAGATGATCTCCACACTGGCGTCGAAGGCGACGGCCAAGGAGGCGTGGGAGGCGATCAAGACGATGCGGGTCGGAGATACCCGTGTCCGGGAGGCGAAGGCGACTGCGCTCAAGAAGCAGTACGAGGCCATCAAGTTCGGCGACGGCGAGAACATCGACGACTTCGCCATGCGGATGTCGTCACTCGTGTCGCAGCTTGGGGTGCTCGGCGTCACCATCACCGAGCCAGACACAATCCGTAAGTTTCTCTCGGTCGTTCCCACGAGGTTCTCGCAGATGGCATGCTCAATCGAGACTCTGCTCGACCTCGACAAGCTCCCCATGGAGGAGCTCATCGGCCGCCTCAAAACGGCTGAGGAGCGACATGAGGCGGAGAAGCCGGAGGCCAAGCAGGCTGGGAAACTACTCCTCACGGAGGAGGAGTGGTTCTCTCGGATGCGCCTGCAGGATGGAGGTGGATCCTCCAGCCATACCGGACGCGGCGGCGGCAAGCCGCGCGGTCGCGGTAGAGGCAACTCAGCTCGTGGAGCTGGGAACCCTGGCACGTCGAAAGACACGTGCAGGTACTGCGGAGTCGCCGGCCATTGGGTGCGGGACTGCCGCAAGAAGAAGCGCGAGGAAGCACACCTCGTGCGCGCAGAGGGTGCGGAAGCACACCTCGTCCGTGGGGAGACGATGAGGATGACAGCGCACTCCTCATGATGGAGACCTGCACCATCGCGACTGCCCCACAGCTCCCTGCTTCGACTCGCCAGGCGGAGTCGAGCACCTCGGAGGCGGCACCCTTGTCTCGACCGGTGGCAGAGTCAGCGACTCGACCGGTGGCAGAGTCGGAGGGATCGTCGACTCCTCCGAAGGAACTCGCGCCGATCCAGTGGATCGCGGAGTGGGACATGTTGACTCGGGAGGAGTCGACAGCATCGTCGAGTCAGGAGGACTCGGCAGGATCGTCGAGTGGCAAGCACTCGACTGCCCCAGCTCGGGAGGAGCTGGGCTCGGCGACTCGAAGGAGTCGGCCGTCTCGGGTCGCAAGGTCCGGGAGTGTCGAGTCAGGAGGACTCGACAGCCTCGTCGGGTGGAGAGCACCCGACATCCTCGTCGAGTGGAGAGCACTCGACTGCGTTGGCTCAGGAGGAGCTGACCATGGCAACTCGGGAGGAGTTGGCCACCCGGCTCCAGCAGCCGGGAGTGTCGGGTCGCAAGGACTCGACAACCTCGTCGGGTGGAGAGCACCCGACATCCTCGTCGAGTGGAGAGCACTCGACTGCGCCAGCTCGCAAGGAGCTGGCTGACCCGACTCGCAAGGAGCCGGTCCTCCTCATGCTAGAGGAGAAGGCGCAGGTGAACCTGGCGCAAGAGGGGGACGCCAAGAAGGGCGTCTGGTACCTCGACTCGGGCGCCACCAATCACATGACTGGTGACCGCGCCGCGTTCGCGGAACTCGACACAAGCATCATTGGAACTGTAAAGTTCGGTGATGGCTCGCGAGTCGAAATCTACGGGCAAGGGACGGTGCTCTTCGTCTGCAAGTCAGGCGAGCATCGGGCCGTCACCGGGGTGTACTACATACCCCGGCTGAACACGCAGATCATCAGCCTGGGCCAGTTCGACGAGAACGGCTGCCAGGTGCTGATCGAGGATGGGATCCTTCGAGTGCGTGATAGGGAGCGGCAGC
The DNA here is from genome assembly GCA_947311845.1 of Poa pratensis. Taxonomy (NCBI): domain Eukaryota; kingdom Viridiplantae; phylum Streptophyta; class Magnoliopsida; order Poales; family Poaceae; genus Poa; species Poa pratensis. The sequence goes on from CAMZMU010000038.1 coordinate 42,572,763, forward strand.
TCCTGATCAAGGTCAGGCGAGAGCCGAACCGGATGTACAAGCTGCACGCGCGAGTCGCGCAGCCAGTGTGCCTAGTCGTGGGCACTGGCGACGACCCGGCGTGGACTTGGCATGCGCGGTTCGGGCACCTCAACTTCGACAGCTTGCGCCGACTGGCGAAGGGCGAGATGGTGCGTGGCCTCCCTCTGGTGGAGCACGTGAACCAGCTCTGCGACGCCTGCCTAGCAGGGAAGCAGAGGCGAGCCCCATTCGCAAAGCAAGCGAAGTTCCGGGCGAAGGAGCGACTCGAGTTGGTCCATGGCGACCTCTGCGGGCCGATCACCCCGGCCACACCGAGTGGGAAGAGGTACTTCCTCCTGCTGGTGGACGACCTGTCGCGGTACATGTGGCTCGCCCTTCTCTCGACGAAGGACGAGGCCGCAGCCGCCATCATTCGACTCCAGGCGGGAGCCGAAGCAGAAACAGGCTGCAAGCTGCGCACGCTGCGCACGGATCGCGGAGGCGAGTTCACCTCCGGGTCCTTCACAGCATACTGCGCTGAGCTCGGGATGGAGCGTCACCTGACGGCTCCGTACTCCCCGCAGCAGAATGGCGTCGTGGAGCGACGCAACCAGACGATTGTGGGCATGGCCCGCAGTCTGCTGAAGGCCAAGAAGGTACCCGGAGAATTCTGGGGTGAGGCAGTGACGACGGCCGTGTTCATCTTGAACAGGTCGCCAACCAAGAGCGTGGACGGCATGACGCCGTTCGAGTCCTGGCATGGCCGCAAGCCGAATGTGAGCTTCATGCGCACGTTCGGGTGCGTGGTGCATGTCAGAGAGACGCGCCCCGGGCTGAAGAAGCTCGACGACCGGAGCAGGCCGATGATCTTCGTCGGGTACCAACCTGGGACGAAGGGTTATCGGGCCTATGACCCGGTGACTAACCGCGTGACCATCACGCGAGATGCCGTGTTCGACGAGAACGCGAGCTGGGACTGGAGTTCGCCGGACACTCCGGTGAACACTTCGGAGTCGACACCTTCGCGTCGAGCACATGGTGTTCGAGCCGCAACCAACTTCGAGTGACGGGAGTGCGGGTCCAGCACCCGACTCGCCGACTCCAGACTCGCCAACTCCTGGAGTGGGGAGTGCATCCCCAGCTGGTTCTCCAACAACACCGGAGCACCCGACAGCCGAGATTTCGACTCCGGCTGTCTCAGGCGTCGAGTTCGTCACGCCACCCTCGAGGTACTCAGGTATGCTCGATGGAAAAGACGACATGAGCTTCGACCACCGGTTCCGCACTCTGCAGAACGTGCTCGAAGTGGGTTCGGCCCTTGAGCCGGACGAGGAGCTCCACTATCTCGCCTCCGAAGAGCCAGGCTCGTTCGATGAGGCGAAGGTGCATGCCAGCTGGAGGCAGGCGATGCAAGAGGAGCTGGAGGCCATCGAGTCCAATTCGACTTGGAGGCTGGCCACCTTACCACCAGGTCACCGCGCGATCGGCCTGAAGTGGGTGTACAAGGTGAAGAAGGATGCGCATGGCGCAGTCCTTAAGCACAAGGCTCGCCTGGTGGCGAAGGGCTACGTGCAGCGGCACGGGGTCGACTACGACGAGGTTTTCGCACCCGTGGCCCGTCTCGAGTCCGTCAGGCTACTGCTAGCCGTGGCGGCGAGTGCGGGGTGGGACGTCCACCACATGGACGTCAAGTCAGCCTTCCTCAACGGCGAGTTGGAGGAAGAGGTGTATGTGCAGCAGCCAACCGGCTTCGCTGCAAAGGGGAAGGAGCACCTGGTGCTTCGACTCAGCAAGGCGCTCTACGGCCTCAAGCAGGCGCCAAGGGCATGGAACACCAAGCTCGATGCATGCCTCGTCAAGCTCGGCTTCGCAAGGTGCGAGTCGGAGCATGGCATGTACGCGCGAGGAGCGACTCCGAGCCGGCTCTTAGTCGGTGTCTACGTCGACGACTTGGTGATCACAGGCTCGGATTCCAGCGACATCGACAGATTCAAGCTGGAGATGCGGAGCCTATTCCAGATGTCCGATCTCGGGTTGCTAAGCTACTACCTTGGCATCGAGGTTCGACAAGGACCCAGCGGGATCGATATCTCGCAGGGTGCCTATGCCCTGAAGCTGCTCGAGAAGGCGGGGATGGGCGGGTGCAACCCCGTCCACGCACCCATGGAGCCACGCTTCAAGCTGTCCAAGTGCAGCACGGCACCCGCGACAGATGCGACCGAGTATCGGAGCATCGTCGGGAGCCTCAGGTACTTGGTGCACACGAGGCCGGACCTGACCTTCGCAGTCGGGTTCGTATCGAGGTTCATGGAGGCTTGGTGGCTCTAAGTTGACGAGGGAATATCTCCCCGGCAATAGTGCCAGAAACAATGCTTGTACGTCACACGTCAGTTGGGAACCCCAAGAGGAAGGTATGATGAGTGCAGCAGTAAGTTTTCCCTCAGTATGAAACCAAGGTTTAATCGATCCAGCAGGAAAACGAGGTTTGCTTCGAAGGTGTTGGTGAAGGAGTGTAGTGCGGCGCAACACCAGGGATTCCAGTGCCAACGTGGAACCTGCACAACACAACCAAATTACTTTGCCCCAACTTAACAGTGAGGTTGTCAATTTCACCGGCTTGCTGAAAACAAAGGGTTAAACGTATCGAATGGAAAATGATGTTTGTTTGCACAAAACAGTAGAGAACAATGATTGCAGTAGATTGTATTTCATATGTAAAAGAATGGACCGGGGTCCACAGTTCACTAGTGGTGTCTCTCCAATAAGATAACTAACATGCTGGGTAAACAAATTACAGCTGGGCAATTGACAATTGATAAGTGCATATAACATGCATGTATGAGCTGTGGTGTCTACTATGAGATTCATTTGGGCATTACGACAAAGTACATAGACCGCTATCCAGCATGCATCTATGCCTAAATAGTCCACTTTCCGGTTAACATCCGTACCCCTTCCAGTATTAAGTTGCAAGCAACAGACAATTGCATTAAGTAATGTGCGTAATATAAACAATACATTCATCCTTGAATAAAGCATTGCTGTTTTACCCCTAGTGGCAACAACACATCTACAACCTTAGAACTTGCTGTCACTATCCCAGGTTAAATAGAGATTGAACCCAACTATCATGCATAAATACCCCTCTTGGAGTTAAAAGTATTCACGTGGCCAAGGCTTCAACAAGTAACGGAGAGCATGCAAGATCACAAATGACATAGACATGATAATATAATATTCAGCTCCACATAGGTATCAATATAAGTCGGATCCCAGCAAACACAACATGTAGCATTACAATAAGATGATCTTGATCATGATAGGCAGCTCACAAGATCTAAACATGATGGCACAAGTGGAGAAGACAACCATCTAGCTACTGCTATGGACCCATAGTCCAAGGATGAACTACTCACGCATCACTCCGGAGGCGGGCATGGCGATGTAGAGCCCTCCGGTGATGATTCCCCTCTCCGGCAGGGTGCCGGGAAGAGCTTCAGGAACCCCCCGAGTTAGGGTTGACGACGGCGGCGGCAGCGAATATGTTCTGGATGAAAGGCTCGGTGTTTTAGGGTTTTCGCGTCTCGGGGAATAAATAGGCGAAGGGGCGATGTCGGCGGACCCCCGAGGGGCCCAAACCACCAGGTGGCGCGGCTGGGGGCCCACCCGCGCCTGGGTGTGGTTTGGCCACCTCGGCGCCCTCCTTCGTCTCTCCTTCGGACTCCGTGATGGTGCTGGAAAAATAGGGACCTGGCCTTTTGTTTCGTTCAATTCCGAGAATATTTCCAGAAGTAACTTTCTGAAACCAAAAACAGCCGAAAACAGGGAACTGGCACTGTGGCATCTTGTTAATAGGTTAGTCCCAGAAAATGCATAAAAGTGATACGAAGTGTATATAAAACATGTAGCAAATGGTATAATATAAGCATGGAACAGCAGAAATTATGGATACGTTGGAGACGTATCAAGGCTCCAACTCTGGAGCACCTCGCGGCTGTAAGGCACATCCTACGCTACATCGCCGGGTCTCAGCGACTCGGGTGTAGGTATGGGAGGAGTAAAGGTGCACCGCGCCTGGTCGGCTACAGCGACAGCGACCTGGCGGGCGACGTCGACTCGCGCAAGAGTACGTCGGGTACCCTGTACTTCCTCGGGTGCAGCCCAGTGACCTGGCAGTCACTCAAGCAGAAGATCGTGGCTCTGTCGAGCTGCGAGTCGGAGTATGTGGCGGCTGCCACAGCTGCTTGCCAGGGGATCTGGCTGGCTCGGTTGCTGTCCGAGTTCAGCAACGGCGAAGCTGAGCACGTGGTGCTCAAGGTCGACAACAAGTCGGCTATCGTGCTCGCCAAGAATCCCGTCTTCCACGAGCGATCAAAGCACATCGACTTGAAGTACCACTTCATTCGAGACTGCGTGGAGGCGAAGAAAGTCGAGCTGGAGTTCGTGCCCACCGAACACCAACTCGCAGACATGCTGACCAAGCCACTTGGTCGAGTCCGCCTGGCGGAGCTGCGTTCAAGGATCGGCATGGTGGAGGTGTCGCCGGAACTCAAGCCTAGGGAGTGATTGTTAGAATAGGCTTGTATTCCTAGTCGACTCGAGTGGATTGTCACTCGAGTGACTTCGGGTCAGGAGAACCCGAGTAGGTAGCCCAGTCGGAGGTTGTTCTGACTGGAGGTAGTTTCCGGGTACGTGGAGTCGAACTCTCGACTCCTACCCGATGAAGTGTCGAGTGACGGAGTCGGTCTGTCGACTCCTGCTCGTGGACAAGTCAGCGCGGGTGTTGGCGGTCTGGAATCTGCTAGGAGGTTCTAGAAGCACAGGTGTCCTGGACACCTGTGTGGCCCGCGCGTAGTGGTGTGACACATGTCCCTGTGTGGATGGGTTCGCCACGCTGGCTGGAAATATCTAGCCAGATATTTGTAGGAATAGTGTTTACCCTATGAATACCCCATGAATAGAAAAATGGAAAATTGAGGCAAACCATTTCTTTGGCACACACTCCCCTCTCTCTCTCTCTCGGGCGGAAAAAGAGCTCACGGGCAACAAAGAGAGCCTCCCAGCCCACCCAGCCAAGCTCAGTAATCATCTCTGTTCAGGAGCTAGCTAGCTCAGGATGAACAGCAAGGTTCAGAGCCATGGGAAGCACAAGGGATCAGGAGGAGGACTTACCAGGATGCTGAGGCAACACAAGGCCAGGCTCTACATCATCCGGCGATGCGTCGTCATGCTCCTCTGCTGCCATGACTAGATCATCCATCTCTCATCTGCTCTGACCCTACCATAGGTGTTCTGTTCTACATCTGGTTCTCGTTTCTAGCTAGGCTTAACGGATCCTTTGGTGTGTGTGTGTGTGTGTGTGTGTGTGTACATAGGCTAGTTCAGAGGTTTTGTTGCCGACAGCTAATTTGGATGTAAAGTTTTGGTGTGCTGCTCCTAAGTCCTGTAATGGCAAGGATGTGCGTGAGGATCTGCTGTGTGTTGGCATCCTTGTTGTTTATTTTCTTGATCAGAAATGGAAGACCTCAGAAAAAGAAAGAAATAATTATGGAAGTTCTAAAAATGTTTATCTCTTGGCTTTCCATTTTATGATGTGTAATGTCGAAGCTGATTGACTCTGACTACCAATCTAATTGCTGATGAAAATATGTATACTTCGGGAATGTTCTTGCTTCATTCGATTGGGTCAGTCAGTTTGAATGATGCTTGGGAATCACAAATATGTGCATTTTTCGAATAACGGTAGAGGCAAGAGTAGTCTGTAAATTTGTTCAAAATTGAAAAGGTGGTATACACAAGTAAACAGAACTGTACAAATCATTATTATTATTTCTGGTGATGGCAGTAACAATACAACAACGCAAACTGCCTTACTAATTTTTTTGGCAGCATTGTCACATGTATGTGTTAGTTGAATATTTCCGGGCAAATTACTTCTACTCTTGTTAGTTAAATATATCTGGTAATAACCGTGTATTTAGAAATAGAAATGTTCACTGAATCTTCTTCCAAAATTTGTAGTCATATTGAGCAGCTATATACACAACTCCTCGCTAATGGAGCTACAGCTTTCTAGCAACATTTAATAAATCAGTTTGTCTAAGAAATGTTCAGCTTAAACATTTTAATACCACAAAAATGTTTGGTATACTCAGCAGCACTGGACGACACCTGCATATATGCGGCACTGTTGCTGCAGAGGACCTGCTTCTTGATCTTGATTTAGCAGCACAGCTCACCTTGAACAGGCTCCATGCAAATCTCATCTGGTGCTATTATGCGTCGTTATCTTCAGCATTTCTCACGATGACTAGAATACTGGAAGACCAGGCAAGCTGGTAATTATAAACTTATCATTAAACATGCAGGGTTGTGCATTGCAATTAAGGGGTTCAGATATCTTACCAAATATCTTTGCAACAATTATTTGGTTCAATGTTGTTCCCGAAAATGGATACATGCCATCCACATCTATGCAATGATATTTTGATGGATTTCCTTGTCAAGAAAGAAGTGTTGCAAACAATGTTTTGGAATTCTCATTCCCTCTTACACTGAACAGCCTTGCTGGATACTCCAACATGGAACAAGCTTACACGATGCTTTGTTTAATTAAGGAGTCACTTAAGATTAGTGCAAATTGGCTCAGTTCCGAGGACGCTGTTCTTTTACTACTCTAAAGGTCGGCGAAACACCTGTTTAACTCGGCATTGGAGGCCCCGTAAGAAACTCTTATCCTGCAACCACTTGATGTACTTTCTTCAGGATTCACGTCCAAGTTCAGGTCATTCATGTAAACAATAGCTTGGAAAAGCTTAACTACTGCTAATCATGGTGCTAGTTGCTGTACTTCGATCAGTAGCTCTGAAGTTTGTGCAGCTACTAGAAACCACTGATATGAAACCGCGGCACCACCTTCACAGCTCCGTAGTGGAAATGCATCACGCGTTGGCGCTGCCTTCAGAAACCAAAAGAAATTTCAGTTTGCAAAACTGGCCAAACCTGTCAATCTACTATTGTAGCTTTCTGGTATCACAGAGCACAAGATGAAAATGGTTAGTTAGCTGTAACGATGGAGTTTCTTGCAATCAATGCCTGCAGAATCCGGGTAAAATGACTAATTTTCAAGATTTGATGTTGTAGATGATGAACGTAATGTGCACTCATAATATTTCATAGTATAGAAATATTTGACTAATGCTTATATATAGCACCTCAACCGCACCACAATTCATGCAATGCATAGTCAAATAGTTTAAAATTATGAGCACTACAAGACAAGTTCAGTGATAAGAAAAAGAAGTCAAATAGCCATGTAGTATTGTTTGGTGAGGTGAGTCAGGAGGGATTGTTTGGACGGAAGCGTTTACTTGGTTGAGGCTTAAGGCTCCTGAGCTGGAGCTGGTTGACTTTAGCTCATGAGTCAAACTGATTCAACCAGTAACAGACTCAGTTATAATTTATACAAAATTGACCAAGATGTTTGTATTTTCAGAGAAGACAACACTTCACGCCACATCAGATTGGCTTTCCGCAAACACACTCTTCCTTTTATTAGACCAAAGTTCAGCGAAACGCGTGTTTAACCCGCCATTGGTGGCCATGTAAGAAACTCTTATCCCGCAACCACTTGTTGTACTTACTTCAGGAATCATGTCCAAGTTCAGGCCATTGTTGCAATCTGTAGTTTGGAGGACAGATTAAGTTGTAATCTTTGTGCTAGTTGTTGTGCTTCGACTAGTAGTTCTGAAGTTTGGGCTGTTGCTGCGAAGGACAGATCTGAAACCTGGCACTCTTCCATCGCAACATTGGCTCTTCAGAAACATTGGCTCTTCAGACTCCAGCTGGTAGTATGCAATCATCTGTCTCCTTTGATTTGTGTCTACATGAACTGTCAATTTAGTTACCTTGTTCAGACCATAACCAGCAGCTGATAATGAACATGGTTACATTCGCACACAAAATAAAGATTGACATGGTTAGCTGTAGAGAGATTTGCAGGAAATACTCTGTAATCTGGGTGAAATGACATGTTTCGTGTTTGCAAGATATGCCGCGAATATGCTGTTGTAGATGGTGGACATGGCCCTGCATTGATAACATTTGACATTATAAAAATCGTTGACCAAATCTCATATATAGCACCCAACCACAACGCAGTTCATGCAATGCAAAGTCAAATAGTTGAAAAATGTCATCCCTGTCGTGTCAGGAAAATTCCGGGATGACAAAAAAAAAGTCAGATTGCCTGGTAGTATTGTTTAGTGAGCAAGTCAGAAGCCGTTTGGATCGGATGGGTGAGCTCAACAGTATCCTGGTTCCTGCGCTAGAGCTGGTTGACTTTTGGTCACGAGTCAAATCGAATCGACGAATAACCACAGCTCTTTATCTGATACACCAAATAGTTACTGGATATTTAGGGTTTAGAACAGAAACTATTTCGCGCGTAGATTGCATTCATAGCAGATGAGCGAAACTACACTAGAACTGAAATTAAACTACACTAGAACAAAATTAAACTACCCTAGCAACAGAAATTAAACCGGGTCAAAACCCTAGATCTACGATGGTGCGGCGGCAGCGAGGATGCGGTGGCTGGTCTTCCCCGGCAGCAGCGACCTACGGGTCAACGTAGAACTCCTCCTGCTCGACGATGCGGAGGACGGTCGCTGTGACCTCCTGCACGTCCACCGCCGCGACCATGCGATCCGCGGCACCGGGCTCGCCTGCCTGAAACGCCGCCTCTGCAGCGGCCAATTTGGATGTAAAGTTTCGGTGTGCTCCTCCTAAGTCCTGTAATGGCAAGGATGTGCATGAGGATCTGCTGGGTGTTGGCATCATTGTTGTTTATTTTCTTGATCAGAAATGGAAGATCTCAGAAAAAGAAAGAAATAAATATGGAAGTTCTAAAAATGTTTATCGCTTGGCTTTCCATTTTATGATCTGTAATGTCGAAGCTGATTGACTCTGACTACCAATCTAATTGCTGATGAAAATATGCATACTTCGGGAATGTTCTTGCTTCATTCAATTGGGTCAGTCAGTTTGAATGATGCATGGGAATCGCAAATATGTGCATTTTTCGAATAACGGTAGAGGCAAGAGTAGTCTGTAAATCTGTTCAAAATTGAAAAGGTGGTATACACAAGTAAACAGAACTGTACAAATCATTATTATTATTTCTGATGATGGCAGTAACAATACAACAACGCAGACTGCCTTACTAAATTTTTTGGCAGCATTGTCACATGTATGTGTTAGTTGAATATTTCAGGGTAAATTACTTCTACTCTTGTTAGTTAAATATATCTGGTAATAACCGCATATTTAGAAATAGAAATGTTCACTGAATCTTCTTCCAAAATTTGTAGTCATATTGAGCAGCTATATTCACAACTCCTCGCTAATGTGGCTACAGCTTTCTAGCAACATTGAATAAATCAGTTTGTCTAAGAAATGTTCAGCTTAAACATTTTGATACCACAAAAATGTTTGGTATACCCAGCAGCACTAGACAACGGAAATGAGAAGCTTCAAGGTACCTGCATATATGCGGGACTGTTGCTGCAGAGGACCTGCTTCTTGATCTTGATTTAGCAGCACAGCTCACCTTGAACAGGCTCCATGCAAATCTCATCTGGTGCATGTACAATGGAAGGTGCTTATGGAGGTGCTTAGCACAATAAACCGGCTTTTGGTTATGCACTGGTGCTTATTTACACAAGATAAATGCTTAACTAGGCACATCTCCTATAGGACAAATGCTTAACTAGGCACCTCTCCTATAGGAATAAGCATTGGTGCTTAGAGAAATGCTTGGTTTATTTTTGTAAGCACCTTACTAAGCACCTTGCATTGTACATGGCCTAATGCCTCGTTATCTTCAGCATTTCTCATAATGACTAGAATATTGGAAGACCAGGCAAGCTGGTAATTATAAACTTATAATTAAACATGCAGGGTTGTGCATTGCATTTAAGGGGTTCAGATATCTTATCAAATGTCTTTGCAACAAATTATTGGGTTCAATGTTGTTCCCGAAAATGGATACATGCCATCCAACATCCGTTGGCGCAGCCAAGAAATTTCAGTTTGCAAAATCTGCCAAACCTGTCAATCTACTATTGTAGCTTTCTGGTCTCACAGAGCACAAGATGAAAATGGTTAGTTAGTTGTAACGATGGAGTGTTTTGCAATCAATGCTGCAGAATCCGGGTAAAATTACTTATTTTCAAGATTTGATGTTGTAGATGATGAACGTAATGTGCACTGGTAATATTTCATAGTATAGAAATATTTGACAAATGCTTATATAGAGCACCTCAACTGCACCACAGTTCATGCAATGCATAGTCAAATAGTTTAAAATTATCAGCACTACAAGACAAGTTCAGTGGTAAGGAAAAGAAGTCAAATAGCCATGTAGTATTGTTTGGTGAGGTGAGTCAGGAGGGATTGTTTGGACGGAGGCGTTTACTTGGTTGAGGCTTAAGGCTCCTGAGCTGGAGCTGGTTGACTTTAGCTCATGAGTCAAACTGATTCAACCAGTAATAGACTCGGTTATAATTTATGCAAAATTGCCAAGATGTTAGTTTTTTCAGAAAAGACAACACTACACGCCACATCAGATTGGCTTTCCGCAAACACACTCTTCCTTTTATTCGACCAAAGTTCAGCGAAACGCGCGTTTAACCCGCCATTGGTGGCCATGTAAGAAACTCTTATCCCGCAACCACTTGTTGTACTTACTTCGGGAATCATGTCCAAGTTCAGGCCATTGTTGCAATCTGTAGTTTGGAGGACGGATTAAGTTGTAATCTTTGTGCTAGTTGTTGTGCTTTGACTAGTAGTTCTGAAGTTTGGGCTGTTGCTGCGAAGGACAGATCTGAAACCTGGCACTCTTCCATCGCAACATTGGCTCTTCAGACTCCAGCTGGTAGTATGCAATCATCTGTCTCCTTTGATTTGTGTCTACATGAACTGTCAATTTAGTTACCTTGTTCAGACCATAACCAGCAGCTGATAATGAACATGGTTACATTCGCACACAAAATAAAGATTGACATGGTTAGCTGTAGAGAGATTTGCAGGAAATACTCTGTAATGTGGGTGAAATGACATGTTTCGTGTTTGCAAGATATGCTGCGAATATGCTGTTGTAGATGGTGAACATGGCCCTGCATTGATAACATTTGACATTACAAAAATCGTTGACCAAATCTCATATATAGCACCCAACCACAACGCAGTTCATGCAATGCAAAGTCAAATAGTTGAAAATGTCATCACTGTCAGACAAATTCTGTGATGACAAAAAAAGTCAGATTGCCTTGTATTATTGTTTAGGGAGCAAGTCAGAAGCCGTTCGAATGAGGGAGCTCAACAGTAAGCTGATTGACTTCGGTTCACGAGTCAAACCGATTTGACGAATAATCACAGCTCTTTATCTTGATGCAGACTTTTTTATCCCTTATACTATATATTCTGTGTGTGTGCGTGTTAAAAGATGGAATAATATACAGTGACAAGTCAGTTGTATTTTATGCAACTTATAACCAAGATCTGTGTATATTCAGAAACGCAAGCACTACAGGTTTAGTGTGGCACTAATATATAAAGTAGGACCATTCCTTGGGGAAATTGGCCCATAACTGGTGAGTTACTGACAAGTATTGTGGATCGTTCTAGCAAAGAGTGGAATAAGTATGAAAATGAAAGAATTTAGCAAAGAGTTTAAGGAGGAGAAAACTGAACAGTTCAGTTGTTACTTATACTATAAAAAACACCAAAGCTCCGGTATTCCTAAGGCACTGCATGCAACATGGCTGTAGCGTTTCAAGGTAAATCATATAGATACGACAGTCCGTTGTACTCACACAAATGTTGAAGTAGCAATGCTGAATCAGAAACATGGTTATAGAGTCTCAAGGTGGAACTGTGAAGCATAATTTTGTGTGCTTCCATGCATGTTAAGTTCAAAAACTGGAGGTTAAGTTCAGAGCAGGCACATAGACAAGATAAAGCAGTTGATCATGCAGTGTAAGTTGTTCAGCACAATTAGAGAAGATCGAAAAGCACAATTCGTTGGGGGGAAATATCAGTGAATGAGTAACATTTAGCCAAAGTATTCTGATTAGAGCATCAGAGCTGATAGAGAGGTCGTACTACTCGCTTACTTGGAGAGCACAAAGTGGTTGCAAGAACCAGAGAATCATAATAGTTCATCAACTGTACAACACTCAATTCGGTAGAAGTGACTGTTGAAATATCTAGCCTAGCCCTTTCCACTAGTTCGGGCTGATGGGTTGATTGGTTAGTTGCATACAACTTTCAACCAGGGGTTTAGGGTTTAAAATCAAACTAATGCAATAAATCATTATGGCCTTCCCCCGCTTCCGTTGCCTACGTCAAGACTCCAAAGGAGCATAGTCTTGAGAGGGAGTGTTGGAGTATAATGATCGGCCAAGATCTAAAGAGTAAAACAAGTATTTAATTATAGAGTTCCGTAACTCAATCATGATACCATGCATCTTATTTTTATTAAACACACACTCTAAACCATATAGTGAAGGCATGCACCGCTTATTCTCAATTATTACGATTCGAAGTGAATCACAGCAGGTGAAACCATCCGTAACTCCTTAGTAATCTCCTCCCTCAACATATTCTTCTCATCGAAAGTCCGTGGATATCTGGAAGGAGAAACCTTGATGCTGGGATCCAAGTCCCCACAGCGCTCGCACGCCTCCTGTCTTGCAGAGATATCTGCTTCATGTTCACCGCAATTTTCAAGAAGCGCCTAACACACCGCAAAAAGTATTCATCAGGTTGAAAGCCGTAGATGGTGAGCTTAACCAGATTCTTGTGCTTGAAATCAAAAGCAGATGGTTGCCACTCCACGTTTGCTTTCTCACAGTAACCATTTTTCTTTCTGAATTCCTTGTCTGGCACCATGTTACACCAATGATCCCAAACCCTGATGCATAGCTCCTTCAGGGCGGGTGCAGCTTCAAGAATGAACATGGTCCAAGTGATATCGCAACCTTCAGGAAGATTAACTAGTTTCACAACCCGTAGTCTGGAAAACATAGGGGCAAGAAGGTTCGGGCATTCTGGTACAACCCAAATCTTTTCACTTTTAAAATCCAGATGCAAGTCACTTATCCTCGAGGGAACATTAGCAAGGAGATGACTTAACCGGAGATTTTGGTAAAAACTAATACCCATTTGTACGAGACTTAGCTGGGAAAGTTGCGGGACATAACGAAAACTAAGGTTGCGGTCTGAGTAAGTCCAACCAGTATAGTTCACTCGTTGGAGTTTTGGTAGATAGTTGAGCTGGACTGCCTCAAATTTGCCATGCTCAACATTTATTTCAACGAGTTGAGCATGTTCTACTTGCAGCACGGAGCCGACCCCTGCGTCACAGTGGGAGAGACGCAGAGATTGCAGCCGCTTGCATGTGCTAAAGATGTTGGGGATGTCCTGTTCAGCAAACCTTATATCGCGCAGCCACAGGCGCGTGAGGCCAGCAAACGCGCCTGGGCAGTCACCAAACATGGTGTTGAACAGCTTCCCGTAGCAGAGTAGATCTTCGTGAGTGCATCTTGGTTTGATCTAATAAAATCTCTGTTCATCGCAAAAAAAAAAATACACAAGGAAATCGACCGGTCGCGTGATTCCGTGCAAGTAAAAGAACACATACCTTTTCGTTATAGTTGAGTGCTTTTCAAAAAAAAAAAAACACATATCCCCGGGACGGGTGGCACCTACTGGCCGCAAGGGTGCGAAGAGGATTGGTTGCCGGCGGCGGCTGGGATGGGGTGGTTGCCGCCGTCCCACGAGAGCTGGGTCGGGGGCAGGAGGCGCATGAGAGCGCAGCGCCGGGAGTGGCAGACGGCGCTGGTGCTGCCTGAGGCGGGGCGTTCGATGGGATTCTGGGAAGATCCTCCCGTGAACAAGAGCAGCTCAGGGATCACCCAGTTGGGCTTACACCACGTAACGAACTAGTGAAATACGACCCATTTGAAGTCTTCGATTGTTTCAGTGCTTCATGTTGGCCCGGAACGAGCTACAGCCCGCACATGTTTCAGAGCATTGTGTCTGCGCGCGGCCGCAAATACTATATCGCGCCCGACGCTGAGGGCCTGCCCAGCTGGCGTTTTTCTTCTTCGTATTCTTTTCTGTTTTATTTTCTGTTCCCTTTCATTAATTATCTATTTCGAAAATTGTTCAAATTTTAAAAATATTGACAGATTTAAAAAAATTATACTATTGAAACTGTTAATAATTTGAAAATGTTCAGATTCAAAAAATTGTTCAGATGAAAACATTCATATTTGAAAATGTTCAGATTAGAAAATTGTTTATTTTAGGAAAAAAAATCAAATTTGACAATTGTTAAAAAAATTTAAAAAATCTTATTTTGGAAAAAATAGATTTTAAAAAAAATCAGCTCTGAAATTTATTCAAATTTTAAATTTTGTCATATTTTTTATAAGTATTCAGATTTAAAAACCGCGAAAAAAAGTATATCTGGTTGGGCCGCTTTTTGTGCGGCCTATGAAGCCACTCTTCAGGCGGTGCGACGCCTCCGTGCCACTAATGGGCGCTATATAGCACCTCTTGCGCAGTCAAAACGGTCGATGCTAACTTTGGATCCCACGAGCAATAGTGCGATGTTCCCATAGTCAAATGATAAGGAGCCGAGAGGAATAAGATCATCTCTACCCTTCAGCTACCGCCGTCCCTGGCCAACGGCGCTCCGACGACCACCTCGTCGCCCCACCCTTCTCGAATCACGGCCTCTGCCGCCTCGGCCATTTCCTCAGAATCCCCCTGCCTGCCCTCCTCTCCCCCCCCCCCCCCCCCCCCACCACCACCACCACCACAAAGACACACCAGTGATGTTAGCGTTAGAATCATACATGTATATGAGCTAATCCGGTTGTAAGGATTAACCTCCTAATGGCAACTACCAAAGACAACCTGAAAAAGAAATGGGTTAGACTACTCTTGCAACTTCTGTCATGCTAATTCTCACATGTTCTTGGAATGCCCAACAGCGGTTTATATGTGGGGTGTCCTTAGTTCTACTCTTAAATTCATAGTAGGCCAGTGTGTTTTACTCAGTTTTTTGCGTGGATTGCCAAATACCTACACTTGGGAACTAACATAGGCACTGTTGGGATCGCTGCCTTTTGTTGGGTGATGTGGAAAACTAGAAATTGTGCATGTTTTGATAAGAAATTTATATCATCTCCAATGGAACTCATCTGTTATATGTGTGCCTTCCTTCGTTACTGGGCAGGTCTTCAAAGTGATTGTACTAGGTAGAACATAGAAGAATAAGCAGCAAGGATCCAAGGGGTAGAAGTGAGAGCGCATGAAGCAGCTCAGAGATCAAGCTTGCGCATTGAGGAAGATGGAGGGGATGATGATATGGAAGAATGAGCTAAGTGTTGGAATCAAAAGTGAAATGCTAAGCAGATAATGGTGAAGAAGGTGGATCTTGGAGGTTGCCTTTTTTTTAGAGCGTTGCTGCAAGTTGTGATGGCAAAAAACCAAAAACTTGTTTCGCATGTCTGACGGTTTGGCATGTGTTTTGCCATCAGCTATAAACTTGTAAATACTATGTATCCCGCCTCTTGGAGTAAAACTCTTAGGAGATTAGTCGTGCTCTTCCTGATGATGAGCACCCCTTCCTTAAAACTCATGTTGTTGTTACCACGTTTTTGTTTCTTTTAGTTTGGTCATGTACTCATGTTCTGTTATCCTTGGTAGTGGAACCTGGCTTCACATGTGAAATCGTATTAAAAAAAGGATTGATCTCCCCATTTATATCTCTTGTAAACTTCCTCTGATATACAATTTTTTTCCACAATTATCTTGAATAAAGTTAAATTCAAACTTTTCAAAACTTGACAAAATATATAGAATAAAATATCAACATATACATTATAAATTTAATATAACTAGGATCATAATAATAAAAAATATTATATGCATTTTATATTATAAATTTGATAGTTTTGCATATCTAACTGGCCACACTTTCAAGAGTCCGACTTTAAACCCAGAGCACAGGGTAAATAAAAATAAATTGAGTAATATGTTGTGGTTTTGGCCCCTATATTGACACGTGATCCCGAGAAGGGCATCAAAAGCAATGTGGTATCATCACAATATCACCCGCTGCATGCATCCCGAGAATGAAAAGTCATTTTGTAGCCCGGACTATATGTAGCCTCATTTTTTATTTTTTGAATAAACATTTTAAAGTTTCAAAATATTCGGAGAAAAATCATAGAAGTTGACAATGAAGTACTCTAAGGTGCTGCAAATTTTGAACACAAAATATTTTGTATTCCGGCCTACACGAAATTGACAAATCTGAAGAAAAAAAATCAAAATATGCATTGTTCACCACCTCAAATTTCGAAATTTCTCATTTTTACACAGCCCAAAATACAAAATATTTTGCATTGATTTTTTGCACAGTGGTAGAAGTCATCATTATCTACGTTTAGGATTATTTTCAGAATCGTTTGAAACTTTAAAGTGTCGTTCCGGCTACATGTAGCTCATCCTACAAAACACCGTTCTCAAGACAATTGCTCGTGTGTCATAGCTCTGTCTCTCTTTTCTGCAAAGAGGAAATTGCTCTTGTGAAGAAGATCGCTTCACGTTGCAAGAGTTCATTGCTCTTTGTTGCGCTGAAACGGTGCGCAAACTCCACCGGCCAGTAGCAGTAGGAGTTCTCGCTTTGACCATCGTCTAAATCAGTGCAGCGTGAACCAGTAGAGTGCTAACTCCGGGGCTGAACCGTGCTCACACGCGCAAATTAAACACGGTTTTACTACCGCTACTCCGGTAGACATGCATGAACACTGACGTGAATCTTCAGCACAGTTTCCACCGCGCGCATGCATGCATGCAAAGTGTTTTCCGCGCGCGCAGTTAATACGATTGGCAGTTGGAACGGCATGTACACGGATTAAGAATGTCAACACGCTCTGGTACTTATCCATATCTATACTTAATTACTACCTGTAATTTTGCGAGTAAGAATCTGAACTAATGCACACGAAAACAGGGACTGGATACACGTAAAAATCTGAACCCGCGCGCGCGCTCAACAGTGTGAACGCGGCATGGTTTTGAAAAATCCTCTGCTCTCCCGCCGTAATAACCTCAACCTCCACCAATCCGTCGCCTCGATCCTTCCCCGAGGCGTCCGTCGACTACGTGATCCCCCAACTTGTATAAAAGCTCTGGCCTTCCCTGCAAAGGGGGATTAGTTGCATCTCTGAGCTCCATGGGGAAGAAGAGGATGAGCCCTAGTGGCGACGACGAGCCCATCTGGGAACTGTCCCTCGGATCCATCTACAGCGGCGGCGCCGCGACGCCCAATCCGTCGCTGGAAGGTGAGCCCCGCGTCAGCGTCACCATCGCACAGGCGCTACCAGTGCCGCGGCCCTCCCCGGTGGCCGACGCCGTGAACCTCGCACCGCAAGCGCAAGCACCGGTTCCCGCGGCCGGCGCGGCCTTCTTCGCCGCCGGAGCCAAGATCGCGTCTTCGCTGTTGGATGCTGGCAACAGCTCTTCGACGGGAGTACTCGCGTCGGTCCAGCTGATATCCTCCTCGCGCATCCACGTTGCACCGGCCGCCGCCCTCAACCTCGTGGCGCACGTACCGGTTCCTGCTGCAGCCGGTGCGGCCTTCATCGCGACGGGAACTTCACCGGCGCCGCCACCGCGCGCTTCGCCGCCCGCACGTCCCGCGCACCGTCCAGTACGGCGGCGCATCGCCAATGGCTCTCCGCCACAGCCGGGCACCGTCGCCGCTCCACCACTCGCGAGCCCACCGTTTCCGTGGGCGACCAACCTCGTGGGGATCCACCATCCCATCTCCTACCTCTCCGCTCTCGGCATCACCACCGTGGAGGGCGAGGTGCACTGCATCCGCTGCGACACCCGGAAGACTGTCTCGTACGACATCGCATCCAAGTTCCAGCAGATCCGCAACTTCGTGCTCCGCAACGTCCAGGACATGGACGACCGCGCGCCCGACGCGTGGTTGCGCCCCTAAAGCCAGATACCGGACTGCGACGGGTGTGGGCAGAGGAACAGCCTGCGGCCGGTGATATCGGCGGACAAGGAGCGGATCAACTGGGTGTTCCTGCTGCTGGGGCAGACGCTCGGGCTGTGCACGCTGGAGCAGCTCAAGTTCTTCTGCGCGCACACCAGGCAGCACCGCACCGGCGCCAAGGACAGGGTGCTCTTCTCCGCCTACATGGAGCTCTGGTACCAGCTCCGACCCGAAAGGCTCTTCAGACTCAGCACCGAGAGGCACAACAGAGGACAGCAGTATTCCTAGAATCCTAGGCTCCTTATATATTTCGCTACATAAAATGCGGCCTATATAGTATGCTTGTAATGTTTTTCTATTTATATAGTTTTCGTATGTGCCGATTCGATTGTGAGGAGCAAAATATTCTTAATTAGTCCCCGCATGTGCAGTATCATGCATGCTTATGTTTTTTTTTTTTTAATCTAAAAAAATGCTTATGTTTTCTTTTGTTCAAAGTATAACTATTGGATGTGCATGTTTAACCATCTGAATCCCCGCGTCTGAAAACTCTATGTTCATGGATTGAATTCATGAATCATGTTCTTGTGAAATCTTGTCCCTTGTGCCACTAATAATAGCTTCTGAATTTTCTTAATGTTGCCCAAGCTTCACATTGCTCAAGTTACGTGTCCTTTCGTGCAGAACTCGCCTTTGATCTGTCATTCCATTTCTCCATATCCAAGTCTACTATTCAGCGTTTCCATGTACAAGGCTTGGCAGCGTTTTTGGGAGGATCTTTGGATAGGGGAAACTCCTTTAATGGTAAAGTTTAGACGTTTATATTACCTTACCTTTAGTACTGGTGTGTTAGTCTCTAAAGTTTTCACTGAAGGATGGGCTAGTTTGCGTTTAAGGAGGACCTTGTTTGGGGAGACTGCGGTTATGTTTGCAGAGCTCCAAAGTATGTGTAGTGAGGAGTGTAGAGATAAATGTGTTTGGTTATTAGAGAAATCTGGTAAATTCATGGTTAAATCGTTATATATTGCATTAAAGATGAATCAAGTTAACTGCCCTTTTAAAAAACTCTGGTTCATCAAGATCCCACTGAAAATTAAGGTGTTCCTTTGGTTAGTTTTTAAAAAGAGTATTTTGACTAGAGATGTGCTCAAGAAAAGGGGATGGGAAGGAAATACTAGATGTTCTTTTTGTAGTGAGGAAGAGAACATTGATCATTTGTTCATAAAGTGTCCTATGGCTAGATATGCTTGGGGAGTTGTACAGTGTGCTTTTGATATTCGTACAGATTTTGTTTCAGTTTCGGACTTAATTGACTGGGTGTTTAGATTTCTGGGTAATATGAGAGGGGTTGTAGCTGTAGGTGTTTCGGTAATAATTTGGTCTTTAATGGAAGACTAGGAATGCAGCTTGTTTCGATAAAGTTTATCCTTATGATCCTACTTGTATTATTGCTAAAGATGCACATTGGTTGAATTTCTGGGTACCTCTTCAGATACGATGACGACGAGGTTTGCAACGCAGAGGTGCAAGAGCGCTACTGCGGGTGGCAGCTGAAATCTTCAGCAGACGGAGCGGCTGGGCACCTATGGTGATGCGAATATAGGGGTAAAAAGTGAACTACAGAAGTGCTGCAGAAAAAAGAAGAGTTGCTGGTTGTTTAGTTGAGTAGTTGGTCTCCGTTGTTGCTGTAGTGCCTTGTTCCTTTAGTTTTGTAATTTGAGGTCTGGTTTTTTCAGAAAAAGGAGTGCTAGGAGTTCTAAGTTCTGTAATCTTTACTATTAAATGGGAGTTCAACGTACGTTCGTACCCCTCTGTTTTCTGCCAAAATTTTCTGCCATCGCTAATCGCGTGGGGCCCACCGCCGCCCAGCGCGTCCGCCCGCCAGCCCATGCCTGGCTGCCCTCATTTCCTCCTCTCTTCCCTGTCGCCTTTCCTCTCGCGCATGTCGCCGCCGCCTTGCATCAGCACCGCTCGCGCCGCCGCCCCCCACCGCCGCCTGGCGCCGCCGCGCGAGCCCACCGCCGCCGCCAGCACCTGGGCCTTCCTCGCCATGCTGCGACGCCGCCCAGCGCCGGCAGCCCCTCGGACCTCCTCGTCCGGACCCCATCTCGATCTGGAGCTCCACCGACGCCCGCCCGCGCCGCCGCCCGGATTCACGCCAGCCGCCGGCGAATCGAGGCCTCTGGCGACCGAATCGAGTGACCAAGCGTCGGAATTGATCCTTAGATCGAGTACCTGCTCATCTACGCTGCGCAATCGAGTACCTACTCGCTCCAACTGCCAGGATTTCGACCCCGTCCATGCTCGCAGCCGAAGCCATGATCACCGCGGCCTCCAAGATCCCCCACCGTTGCTACGAGATCCCGGCGGTCGTGTCCCGAGCTCGACCGTGGGCACTTGCTCGATTTCCAGCCCGACCCCGACCGTGGCTGCATCGGTCTATTTCCAGCCCCATCCTGACATGAAGGAGGTGATGTGAGGAAGGGGAGACCAAGAGCAGCGAGGAGAAGCAAGAGGTGGACTGGAGGTTGGACGAGGAGTTCAACAAGTTCATGGGCAACCCATCCATCGAGGCTACCATCAAGCTCGGGAAGAAGTGCGCCAACCATAACTTCGATCGCGGGGTCACAGGGCCTGCTCCGGGGGTTCAGCAAGGAGACCCTGGAACGGGAGAAGCAGAGGCGAGAGGAGGCCAAACAGATCTTCGAAACTCTCGACCTCAACAAGGTAATTGCTTGTTCTGCTAGCTGAATGTAAATCTTAATTACATCAAGTACGATTTCATGAAGATTTACTGATATTTGAGCTAATTAATGGTGCAGCTGAAGAGATGTTTTGGGTACGACACATTCTTCTCGGTGGACATGCTATGGTTCGCGACGGCGGGATCTTCATCAACAACCTGAGGAAGCCTATTAATGAGGTGGCTGGACAGATGCCACCCTGTGGTTCATGGAGAGGAAAGACGACATCACAAAACAGGTTATCATTATTAATCATCTGTGCAGCCACAGCCTAGTATATATGAACCGTCAATCACACTTCACTTGTGGGAATGCGGGTTGCAAAATTAACTTGGTGATGACGATGAGCTGACATCAATTTTGATAGGGAAAAATAATCTTCGTGTACTGTACCTTGCTGCTGCTCAAGCGCGATGCCATCTCCACCTGTAGTGTCGGATTCAGCCCCTTCCGCTCGTGCACGTGCCCACAGCGAGGAGGAACAAATCATGGCTGGGTGTTGGAACAGATTAGCCGTGATCCTGATGAACGTGTCTACTGAAGAGAAGGGCGTTATAACACCCGGAAAGGATTCACCACATTCACCACACCTTCTCTCTGTTTGTCTGCATACACACTCATATGCACGGAGTGTTCTCAAAGGGTATACCATAACTGTTAAGAGGGGAAACATATGCCGTAAGAATATTAATTCATGTTCTCTGCTCATCTAAAGAGTATTATCATGGGGGTAGTAGGAGGCTCACCGTTGCCTGAGCAATGCTGGCCGTAGATAGCGATTCACGGCCGATCTCAGCCGTCCGTTCGCGTGGTTTTTTTTTTTTACTGTGCCCGGTCCCGCCTGTCATCGACTGCGTGGCTGGAAAACTCGGTGAACACAGCTGCGCGGTGGCACTGACCGTTATTCCGACGGAGCCGCTCTGGGCAAAATCGTCATTTCGCCTCGCGGTATAAAAATCAGCAGCCAGCGGTGGAAACCCTAGCCGCCGGCCCCCAATCCCCGCACGCGCTCCTCCTCCAATCCCGCACGCGTTCGCTCCTCCCCCAATCCTCTTCCTCCTCCAGCCGCCACCACCGCACCGCGCCCTTTCTTCTCCTTCTCGCCGGCCGCCTCGCCGGCCCGGCGGCTCCGAGCCACGGGAGGAGTGCAGCCTGCAGGTGGTGGCCGGCCACACACAGCCTCACGCGGTGGAATATGGTGGGCCGGCGGCGCGCACGGCGGGTGGACGACCGGTCCTCGAGCCCCACGCCTTCGTCTCACCTCCTCGAGAGGGATGCGAGTAAGGGCGCCGGCGGCGCACAGCCAATCCCCCTCCCCTCTATCCCTCTTCCTCTTCTCAAATTTGTGAATCGAGAAGGAGATGAGATGTGACTACGGTGGGGCAAGGAGGTGAGCAGGGCGACGAGGGAAGCGAGCAAGGGCGCCGGCGGCGGACTCCTCCATTGGTAAGCTCCTCCCTCTTTCTCTCTACACATCTCCCTCTCGCGTCTCTCTCCTCTCTCACTTTCTCTCTGTGTTCACAGATCGGATAATCGTGAGCCAGCGAGGGGCGCCGTCAGCGTGATGGCCAGTGGCGAGGCCGGGGTATTCAGGTGGGCAAAAGCTTTGCCTTATCTTCGTTCAGTGGCCGTTGGCAGATTTCTGTGAATTCATGTGTTTATTTGCTTCCGTCGCTGTTCATTCTGGCCAGTGCGCAGCCTCCGCAGTGGAAAATCGATAGGAATAGCAGGAGAGAGATGTGTGAATCACGGAACAATCGAGATAGGAATAGTAGGACAGAGATCCCCAGTACTCTTCGTTTTCTGATTGAAATGGGATCGGTAGTACTGCTTGCTAGCTGCTGCTAGGAGCAGACCACATGATGCACCATAGCAGGTGCAGGTAGGAGCAGAGTAATATTTACACATCGTTTGTTTGAAGCTAGGAGCATACCCTACTCTTTCTGCCTATTTGATTAGGGTGCTTTATAATCCGCTACTTGGAGTTGACAATCTGTCGGTAGATGGTCATTACGATTACAAGAAGGCAATCATGATTAGTTCTTGTTCCCTCAATTCATGACAATAGAAATACGTGGTAACCATGCTCATCTGTTTCAGGTTTATCTCTCTACAAGATTTATGTGTTTGATCTGGTCAATGTACAGATAGGACTTTGAAATAGATTTTTAGCATGTAGATTTAGGAAATTGAATATAAATTCACCAGATTTATATGATTGATTTCGCCCATGCACAGATAGTGCTTTGAAATAATATTTGTTCTGAGGCTTATTTGAGCTTGGTGTCTTCCATGGTGAATGAGCAGATTGTTGCTCTTCCCCTGCTCGGCGGCGACAATAGCTTTAAGGTGGAGGATTGAGAAAGGTCGAATGAGCAGGCATCAAACGACGAAGTAGCCTGCGGGTAATTTCTCATGTTCTTTGCCCATGTTTTTGTCATATTTCTTTTCCTTTTTATTTCACTTATCAGGATATATTTTATCATGTCTCTTTGACCAAAAAATGAATTAAATTAATGAACATGCAGTCACTGGGCAGGAAAAAATTATATGGATGAGCACACAGAGAGAGGTACAACCTCAAGGGAGGAGGAAGGAAATGTTGATGGGCTTCGACAGTGGAGCGACACGACCATGGTCATCCATTATGTTGATCGTGGAGCCGGGTGGCATCAATGCTCACGGGGCGTGCAGGCGAACCTTGACCAGAAGCAACGAAAAAAACAGCCTAGAGGTAATTTCTCATGTTCTTTGCCCATTTTGTGGCATATTTCATTTCCTTTATGTTTTGCAAATCATTCACATCCCTGTTAATTAGGGTTCTCCCAGTTTTTCATCTGCTGAAATTTCTGTTGCATGCTTTTTTCTCTGTTTAAATGCACAATGCTCTATTGCATATGGGGGTAATTTAGCATTTCAGAATTTTAGCTCCAATTGTATGTTAAGTTTTATAAAGAGATGTCATTTAAACTGTGTTTTTCGATTCCATATTCCAAGGTCACAGTAGTAGCTGATATGCTTAGTGAGTTTTAGTTATGTTTGTCGTTTTGGTTTCAGAGATTTATCTCTGCTTTTGTTAAATCTACAAGCTTAGAAGGAAATCAGGATTTTGCGGTACAATGATGACATCTTGGAATAAACTAAATCATGGTAGCATTATGTATCCATCAGTTTACAACAAGAAATAAAAAGAATAGAGATCATAGTCAGAAAATAGTACTACAGGAATGATTCTTATGCACCTCCTTATCATGTCAATGGTATCGGATTCAGAACCTTGATCATGACAACCAGGTAATAACAAGCCTATCATATATGTTCAGTATAGCGTCTATACATGTGCAGATTAGTTGCGCAGTAAGATTATACATCAGTACCCATTCGTTATAGGAAAAGGCTGACATGATGTTTGTTTGTGAATGAATATCTGTCGTATTCTTCTGAAAAATGTGTGGAGTTTAGAAATGAGCTGAACCATAATGCTTGAGATCAGAGAGCATCAATTATTTTGAATTTTAAGTTAGAGTAGTAGTATAGTATTTATACTGTTAATGCAATAGAACAGTTTAGGTCATGGAATTAGGGTTTAGTTTAAGGCTGTTTGTCATGTGAGGTGCTAATAGATGCCAACCCTTCACTTATGTGTTTAGCTCCAGGATTAGTAGGAATGCACCAACATATCCTGTATTGCATTATATAACACAGCCGTCACTGCCTATTAGTACATATATGTTATGACTGAACAAGTTCACCTACACATCTCTGAAAAAATGCAGTGAAAACCCATCTTTGATAGCGGATAGTACAACTACTGCGATTATTGCTCTGTATATATTTCTTGCTTGCATATCTAAACTTCAGTAGCACAAGTTATATCTCCCGTGTTGTGTGATTGACTTGTGATGTACATACAATGACTACGTCAGATGGTGCCCTATCATAATTGTTCTTTCCATCTGCCAGGTTGCCGTATTGAGAGGGATGAGGCATGTTGCCGAGGGCCACTTTGTTTTGTTCAGGATAGAGCATATTGGCATACTCAAGCTATAGTTTGATGAGTGGTGAAAAACAACATCATATTTCAGCTACAATGTAAATGCACCACTCAGTTCCTCCATTTTCTGTAAACCTGCTATGTTGTACTTTAAATTAAACTTGGATTACGAAATTACTTTGTGTTATATGTCCTATTGGTTCAGACGAATGGCAGTTGCACCCTTGCGACAAGGCTCATACCAAATACTTACATGTATGTTTTGATGCTGACACGCTTTTAATTGTTTTGTGTAGGTTCTATACAGGAACTACAATGGAAATTTCCTGCTTATCCTTCTCGGCATATGGAAAGAAACTGAATATTCTGGTCATTCTATTTCTATTGGTGGTCTTGCTTACTATATGACTGCACCATCCAGGTGAGCAAATAATTTCTTGGCATTGCTACCTTTTTCGGTCTAGGTTTGGGTTGCCCTAGAAAATATTGTCTGCCTGAGCTTGGTATCCTCTTTGTCTGCCTAGAAAATATTGCCCATGCTTTGTTTTGTTACTGTTATTTTCATTCGTTGTTCTAATGAGTCTCCTCTCATTCTACGAGGCAGCAGCCGGACCTCCTCTCACTCTGCTCCTTCGTGGACGGATGTACTGGGAGGAGGAGGACGCAGATACAGAAATGGAGTGGTGGGGTAGAAGAGAGGGCGAGGGAGGGAGAACGGAAGACCTCTGGTGGTTCGCCGTACCTACTGCCTCCCTGCACAACCAGAGCATGACGGTGAGCTTCATCTCTCTGGATTTCCCCTTTTTCATTTTCGATTTATTTCGCAGGTATATCTTGCAGTCAATAAACGCTGCATCTTTGGCCTCTCTTTGATGTGTGCCCTGGCCATGCTCTTTCCACTGGTCCTGGCTGTTGATTTTCTGTGTGCAAAATAAGTAGATCTGTTGTTAGCATGTTGATTTTCTGTTTGCAAATTAAGTAGATCTCGTGGCTTTGCCCTGCTGTGTTTCAGATTTATTGTGTTGGAAAACTGAGCATATTTAATGGCGATTCAGTGCTTGCTGTTGAAAAAACATAGTTACTTATTACCCTGTTTGATCATTACAGAGTGCCTACAAGCAAGCTAAGCAATATTCCTATGCAAGCAACAAGTGCTGCCAGTTTCCAAATTCATCAGATGCTATTCCCTTCAATCAATGCAATTATTAAATGAGGTGTGAACATCTCAAAATGCCATTCTGAAGTTTCTTCCATTTGTATTTTACTCTGTACACATCTACCAAATAACTCAATTTAGTTTTGGTCTACTGTTGTAGGTGAAGTCTAAAATGGCTCTTTGCCATTCTGCTCTACATGAGGATCGCAAAACACTAAAAGGTTTATGTTTTTTTCTCGATGTTATGCGTCCAAATCTTTGGTTTCCTTCTCTGCATTATTTTATGTATCTTGCAATATTGTTGGATTTCTGTTTGTCATGAACACAACACGAGTGTCCCCTTTTAATTTGTCCATATATTATCTAAATGGTAGGATGGCATGTCTTCTGAGACTGTACATTATCAGAGCCCTATTCTTTGTTCTTTGTGCCATACATCTGCATCTTCTTTTTATTGTAATAGCAAGATTCTCATAGTTTTTGTACTATTTTTCTGAAAATTTAGTGTAGTTATATGTGATTATTGGGAGCCCACATGTCTTTTAAACAGTGTAATATGTCGTTTTTTTCATTTATGATAGACAGATTTGAAAGGCTATTATCCCTTTTTGCAATATGTCAGCATACTGTGTTTTCAAACCTGAGATTTACCACATGTTGCTTCTATATTTTTTTTGCAATAGTTAACTTGTCTCATAGCTTCAACAGCTTTTGGTTGAGATTGTTATGTTCTTTCCTTTCTAGGTGGTTGTCTTGCTAGAGATTGCTCCCCGGGTGATTACCGCGGGTGATATTGTGTTCACTGCTTGGCGGGATATAAGGTTCGGCTCTATTCATGGTAAATTTTGCCCTCTTGTGTGAGTTTATGTAAGATTGGCTGCCAGCTTGCCCTTATGATCTGTGGCTGGGTGTGCTTGGGTTTGGGACACAAACTGTGAAGGTCTGTATTCAGGCTATTATCCATAATCTGTTAATAGTCATCATGTGATGCTCAATGGTAGTTGTGCCACTGTTCTACAATTTGACACATATTGTGCTATGTTTTTCTTTTTTTGGGTTAGTTGCCTGCTTCATAGGTTGTATTGGTTCCACTTTGTTTTCGTTTAAGAAATACCCATGGATGACCTTCTTTTGGAACCTTGGTTTGATGCTCTGCTCCTTACTGAGTTTGCTACGCAAATTGATGATTCCTACGAAAATGAATAATAATTTAGTTTTCACATGTGATTTCCCTCTTCCAAACTTCCACATGCATTTAGCTTTTGGTAATCAATGAATATGTTGTTTTTGTACGAGCAATTTATTGACACATATGTTAACTGTGACACGTATCTATGTTTTTTTAGTGGAACAATATCCGTGAAGGTCATGAGCTGGTCGTGAGTATATCATGGCGTGCCTCGATGTTGTGGTGTTTGGTGTGGAGAAATTTTCACCAAGATCTCCATCTTTCTCCTGATCTCCTCTTGGTGTTGTATTAGGAGTCTGGTTAAAAGTTTGCTTTTATTCCTAAGTGAGTTTTTCTAATCAGCAAGATTATCGGATGAACTAGGTATCCTATGCATGACCACTGCTAGATCATAGCCATAAAATACATGCTTCTTAATCAGCATCACAAAAATGTTACTTATCTGTAGTGCCATCCTTTTATATGGTGTGCTAGAAATCAGGTCATCTTTCCTGTTGTATTTATTTGAAAAATAAAATAAGCAATTGTTGCTGTGAATCCATAGTTTTGGCAGTGGTAACTTGAGAAAAGTCAAATTGGTTCCATATATTTATTATTTCATTCCTATGGTATTTTATAAATTTGACAGTGATAAATTGAGAAAAAGTCAAGTCGTTGCATGTACAGAACACTCAGTTTGAAAAATACATTGGTTCCATCTATTTATTATTTCTTCCTATTTTCTTGCATCGTTGCGCTTTTCAATCAATTATATCCTTTTATTTGTCAGGTTTCAAATTTGCAAGCTCAAATAAGCACCTTTTCAACAATATTGAACAACGTGGATAGTTGCAGGTTTGAAAAATCATCTGGGTGCAATCATTTACTATCTATGTTCCGTAATATAATTTCAGATTTTAGTGGACATGTGGCTATTCAGATATTGCAATGTTATCTTCTGTGCCATGGTCCTCAATTGGGCCGAAGTTACTGATATGTTGAAATAAAAATATGATCTCATTTCTCTGTACCATGTTGTTCTCTAGGAATATTATGCTATACCAATAAATCACTAGAAATTTTTCTTGGGATAGTTTACACCTCCTAATCACTAGAAATTACCATGTTATTTTGCTTATAGATATGGTTTTAACCGTCCTTTTATCATCCTATTTTGCTTATACATATGGATATAAACCATCGTTTAATAATTTGTATAAAATGGGACAACTACGGGCGAGAAATTAAATGAACCAACATGGTGCTGCGCGGCAAGCCGCACCGTTTGATATATGAATCCATAGTTTTGGTGGTGGTGACTTGAGAAAAGTCAAATTGGTGCATGCACGGAAGATTCAATTTGATAAATACATTGGTTCCATATATTTATGATTTCTTTCCTATGTTTCCAATTTGGAGGCTAGGTTCTTCTTAGGTATGTGTACATTTTATCATTAGTACAGTAAACGTTGTATCTTGGTGAATCTTAGGTTTGTCCAATCTGGACTGCAGCTATGTGTTTGTTTTTCTTCTTTTGATAGCTCTATCAGGGGTAGATCTTACTTGCAGCTATGTTTTTAGATTCTTTTGATAGATTGATCTGTAGGCATTGTTCTTCTTAGACGAAACTATAGAAGTTGCAGACCAGATTTATTCAGTGTGATGTGATTTATTCACTGTCTTGCATTTTAGAAATTTCAAACTTGAATGATTTTCTTTTGGAGTTTCAGCATGTATACTTATTTAGAGTTGTCAGTTGCTTGAGAAAGAAACTCAAGATGCTCCTATCCACAGGTAAACATCTTCTAGCTCAGTGCATCCAAATAATTTCTACTACTACCATGAATGCAGTTCTATGGATTTATCTGGTCAGTAGTGATGAATGCAAGAATGCAGTAATTTATTTGCAAGCCATGGTACGTCGTTTCCTTGACGACATCACCATAAGGTGTGCTGCCAGTTACATTACTTTTATCAACACATTCTGTTGTATTCTGATTAAGTAAGCTATTCAAAATTTTATATTGTTCATGGTTACAAAGGTTTTTCCAGAGCTTGAGGGAATGAGGGCCATACAAGCGGCCCTGATAGTGTCCTCAACATTCAGACCATTGTGTTACCGTCAGTTGTGGGATATTTTATACGGGTACTTCACCCGGGCAAGTACTCCCATGTGTGAACATTGATTGCATCTTAGAATTTAAAACAAACAACTTGCTTGCTGCATATCTGTTTTCTCAATCTGTTGATAGTTAAGGTTTCAGATTTGTATTGTCTTAATGGGGTTCTGTTTTCTCAATCTGTTGCATTTAGTAAGTTCTACAACAACGTTGTGTTATGGCTGCAAGATGTAAAGATATGCCACTCCTCAGTGCTCTGTATCCTGCATGTTAATGATTTATCAAAAATAAAACACCAGACTCTATACTATTGATGTGGCTACCTCTCCTGACATTGAAAATGCCTTATTTGCTATTTATCTGGTTGTCCATTTCTGTATTACCACTTCGGAAATGACGATTAAATGTTCTTTTTTAACTTGCAGCTAGCTATTCTTAATCTTAGAATGTTTATTTTCTAATGAAATTATCATCAATCTGTTGTCTTGATCAGGCAAAAGGATGGAGTACAATCAGAGTCCAAAAGAATCATTTAGCAGTTGCAATTGCAAGACCATTCCTGCTAAAATTCGCCTATTCCCACTTTCCATGTTAGTAATTTATTCTTAGAGAGAATGTCGGTTTGTTTTGAGTTCATAGAAAAACACATCTATTATACAGTGTAGTGTGCATAAATAATTAGCTCACACCTTTAGTTTGATTTTAGATCGAGAGTAACCAGTAGATGTGGATTATGGAGCTACAAAATCTATTATTTACTAATCCACTCTTCCTGCTATATGTAGTCCCGTTCTTTGCTGTACCAAAGAAAAAACACTAATTTGGAATCTTTGTCAATTGTCAATATAGGCCTGTTGGGTAATGGAAAATTAGAGTTTCAGCTTCACACCATGCTAGATGAGCTTCAGCTTCCAAGATCAACATGCAAGACTACGGTTAAAACTAAAAAAAACATTTTCATATTTGAGAAAAAAAGAGGAAGAAGCCGTCTGTGTGTGTCTTGCATTTCCATGCATGTGTATGATCTCCCTCTATTTCAATCGGTTATCTTACTATCATGTTTCATTTGTGTAAAGAACAAGCCATGGTACTACTAATTACCATGTCAGTTTAAGCATGTGTTCACCATTGCTTTGATCTTATTGTTGCTTAAGACTTTTATTGTATGATGTTTTGATTACCGATTTCATATGATTTGGAAAATACGCTTTCAAATATATATATACTTGTGATCAATTTCATATGAATAGAATTGTCCTTTAAATGATCTGTATAAATGGTTGTAACCACGGGCAAGAAATTCAAAGAAGAAAGAAGCGCTGCGCGGCGAGCCGCGCCGTTCGAATCTAGTAGTGTACATACTTCAGCACTGTCAATTATAGCTTCTCTCTGTTGCCCTTTTGGCGGCAAGGATGGAGAAGCAGGGGAAGGTGATGTCGTTGCACTGGTTCCTCCTTCCTTCTGTTTCACCAAAAAAACTGTTATAGTTTCTTTTACCATTGTCATATTGTTTTGCTTATACATTGATGCATTCGTATATCTAGCCCTTTCTTTTTTTCTGCAGATTCTGGTAAAGCATGATTACTCTATATTTTCCATTAGCGTGTTATATTTAGCACGGCAATATATTACACTGCTAGAAAAATGGTCTATGGTCCCGGTTCGGATGGGCCATCAGTTCCGGTTGCCCAACCGGGACTAGCCAATCGGGACTAATGCTAGTCCCGGTTGGGCCACGAACCGGGACCAATGGGTGCCCACGTGGCCAGTTCTGGCTGGGCGTGGGGGGAGACTCATTAGTCCCGGTTCGTGTTACGAACCGGGACCAATGAGTTTTTTTTTGTATTTAGGGTTTAGGGTCTCCCTCTCGCCGGTGCCCCCTCTCGCCGGTGCCCCTCTCCCTCTCGCCGGTGCCCCCTCTGGCCGGTGTCCCCTCTCCCTCTCGCCGGTGCCTCCTCTCGCGGTGCCCCCTCTCGCCGATGCCCCCTCTCCCTCTCGCCGGTGCCTCCGTCGTCTCCCTCTTCTTCGCATCGCCGACGTGCTCTCCATCTCTCACTCGCTGGCTCATCGAGGCCAAATTTCGATATTTCTTTGCAGGTACTACTCGCCGACTCATCTCTCACTCGCCGGCTCTCCATCTCGCACTCAATTCGATGCATGGTACTACATACAGCAATGAAGGAACCACTATTACACATCATCGTCATGAATATATTACACACAGCTCATTCGTCGTGCTTGGTCGAACATATTACAAACGGTATATGTACACACGAGTTTCATGCATATATACATCTCTTTTACACTCACCCTTGCATTTCAACCTTCCCATAGTATTCTCCCTTCGGATCTAGGACCTCTGCATCTAAGAATCCCACAATTTCCTCTTGAATTGCGCGTACGCGATCTTGTGGTAGAAGACTGTCCCGCAGCCGTTCGATCTAATTTAAAGAAGGGGTCAATATATATGAATGAAACTAAACACAATTGATGGCAATAAACTAAAATTGTGAATATTGTTTACGTACTTCAAGTTGTTCTATGTACCGGCCGCCCGTCTGATGGGTCGTCTGGCGAATGAACTCGCAAACGTAGAATCCACATAAATTATTCCCATGTTCCTGCCTCAAGCACTTTACGAGAACAGAGTTCAATCAAAATAATAATCAAGCATGATAATGGTATTGAAACTAAAATCAAAGAGATGCGCGGAATAATAATCAAGCATGATAACTTACACTTATTTGTTCAAATGTAAGCTTCGGCGCCCAAATACCCCTAGCCTTGGCGGTGAACCGTTTCCAAGCCCTGTCCGGCAAAGAAAATGAATAAAGGAGTTATATATTAATTGCTTGCTACCAGGGAATGAACGGAAAGTTGCCGATATAGTGCCATAATGATTGAAATTACCCTTGGAGTCATTCCTGCATGTCCGCCCACTCCTCAAGGGGTTTACGTTTCGAGTCAATGACAAGTACTACTCCTTTGTCAGGTTTAATGATTAGCAGAATAAAGTGGAAGCTGCGCACGCATAAGTCATCAATTATACACTTAACATCAAGTAAGCGAAATAGAATGTGTACAAGACAGTAACACTCACCGTAGTTGTAAGGAAATAGTATTTCCCTTTTGGCTTCGTTAAACCTTAACGCCCTTACCAAGTTATCCTCTGTGTCGTTGTAATGACGTTTGAGAGATATTTGATGAATGTAGTATGGGTCAATGAATCCAATGTCATAGATTTGTCCTCTTTTGCACTGGAGAATCTTCATTCTGCATAATTAATATAGTGATGAGTAAGATTATACATGCAATGAACGAGCTGAGCTAGCTAGAGACTTAATTACAGAAATAATACTTACAGACAATAGGCACTGAGGATAGCTTTGTCGATGGCGTCTTGTTGGTATAACTGAAATAATTCAGGAAATTCAATCATTACCACGCCATTTCCATGCCCGTAATGCTCGTTTCTATAGGCCACGTAGATCCAGTTTGCCCCTTCCTCACAGGCTCACATGTTCCACTTATGCAATCTGCGCATGTACCCTCGACCCCTCGGCGGTATTGGAAAACACTTTGAGCGGGGGGCACGACTGGTTTTTCTGTTCTCCAAGCTGGGGAACTGATTTCCCGCTTGCACTTCTACTCTTCGACCGCTCCTTATTTGCCTGAACCGACTTGCGAATCTGGCGGTCATAGTCTGGTGTCAGCCTTGGCGGGGGTTGTTCAAGGGTCTTCGGCATTTTGAAGACGGCGGCTTTTTCTGCTGGGGTGGAGGGGAACTCTGCCGCTTTCGGCTTCTTCAGGCTAGCCAACCACTCTTGATGTTGGGCATTTACGTCCGCGGCATTTTTCTCCACCGTACGGTCATAAGGTCTGATGGGAAGATTCTTATGAGGTACTTTTGGGAGGGGCGACCTTTTACGTTTTGGTGATCGCTTACCCCTCATAGTACGAGCGGTGGGCGGAGACGGCTGACGCGGCGGCGGAGACGGCTGCGCTGGAGACTGGTGAGGCGGTGAAGAGGACTGTTGCGCTGGAGAATGCTGAGGCGGTGAAGAGGACTGTTGCGCTGGAGACTGGTGAGGAGTCGATGGCCTTGGCTGCCAGTTCGGAAGCACGATGAATTCCTTTGGCCATAGAATGGTCGCTTTCTTGGCTTCTCCAAGTTCAAGCACCTCCCCATCTTCACTTGCAGGGTGTTCCAGCTTCAGCTCCTCAAAATCTTTCATCACTTCATCCACCGCGACAACAGCGTAGCCATTTGGAACCGGAGAGAAATGGTAAGTTGGATTAGGTCCAATTGGTACGACATAGCCGACCGCCACCTTCATGGTTAAGTTAAAAACTTTCACATGCATCTCACAAGGTGTGCTCTCCGTGATATCATCCACTGGGTAGCGACGAAGTGGAGCCACCGTCACTGCATCATCAGTACCATCCTGGAGCTCCGTGGAAGCCACGCTGCTTTTCCGATTCGATGGGCCGCCGGTACCATCGCATGCAGCTTCTACCATGTGCCGCTGAGATTGGCCGCTAGTACCTTGCTGGCACTGGATCTCGGCAATTTGATCCTTCTGCCGCTTTAATTCTTCTTCTATATTACGCAGCCGGTCTGAAGCAGCGCGTGCTTCCATTGCCTCCCTTTCCTTTCTCCTCTGATGGCTTCTATCAGGAAATTTCTTCCTGTGCTCGGGAATCGCAATTGTCTTGGGCTTGGAGCCTGGTACGCCTCGTAACCGTCCGTCGTGTTCCTTATTCCCAAGGGCGCGTGTGAGCTCGTCATCCTCTCTATCGGGAATGAACCGTCCCTCTGCAACATCCTTTACTGCATTTCTAATGCCTTCGATGGGTAGTAGGGGATTATCTTTGTGTCTTCTGTTATATATGCACTTCCCTTCTGCGTCCAACGTGCCCCCATGCCCGTAAAACCAATTTCTTGCCCGTTCGATCCATGCGAGTGGCTCTGGAGTGATCCCTTTAGCCAGCAGGTCCGCCTCAAGTTTCTCCCACTTAGGCATGCTAAAAGCGTAGCCACCAGCCCCCATAGTATGGTGGTAGATCTTTTTAGCAGCATTTGCCTTATTTTTTCAGACTTTTCCTGAGCTTCCTCCGATTTCTTGTACGCCACAAATTCTTCCCAGTCGTCCCTTATCTTCTCATACCCTTTATCGAAGTCCGGAGTCTTATTTTTCGTGACAAACTCGCTGTTCAATCTTTTCTTCCAGTTCTTGAATAGCTCGGCCATCTTCTTAAGAGCCCAGTCCCTGACTTTTTGCTCCATGTTTTTCCGGGCAATCTTTTCTGCCTCATTTGGATCCTCCTCATCTGGATCCACCTCTGGCGCCGGCAGGGTGAAATTAAGCATGAGATTTCTCCAAAGTCTTTCTTTGCCCTCCTCGCCGACATATCTTACTCCTCCCTCCTTTGGCTGATGCCATTCTCGAACGGTGATCGGGATGTAGTCCCTAACAAGAACTCCGCATTGCTTTACCATTTTATTTTTAACACCAGGGGGAGCAGTCGGTGTGCCGTCTTCAGCGACTTTTTCGATCCTGTACCTTTCTTGGTCGCCCAACTTTTTGGCTAGGCCTCGTTTTGTCCTTACAGAAGATTTGCTCGATCCGGAGGGCTAAAAGAAGAAAGAGCGTTAATATATGTATATAGACAGCAGAGGCTTAATTAATACAATCTTCGGCTTCATTAATATATGTATATGCACCTCGCCGGAGTTTGCAACATTTAATGTTCCACCGGAGCCTTCGGCTTCTCCCTCGCCGGCTTCTTCCTCGCCGACTTCTCCCTCACCCCAGCCATCGGGTTCTACCTCACCGGAGCCGTCTCTTCGGTTGAGAGACTCATCTCCCTCACCGGAGTTGTTCAAAAACTGCGAGGTGACATCGCCAACATCTTCCGGCCCGCGGATTATATCCTCGAGGATGTTTTCCTGATTTTCGTCTCGTTCCATAGTTTCTGCAAATTAAGAACAATGCACAAAACTTTAGTTGGGTAACTTGTTCCATATGTCAAGATACATCTACACCTGATACTCTTAATTTGCAGGGGCCATAAATTTGCATCTTTGCATATCTAACACAATTTTTTTTTCCTAACACAATTTTTTTTCCTAACACAGTACTAACAATTCCTAAACATGGAGATCCTGTTAAATGGAGCCCAAATGCATTTAAAAGTACCATTTGGAACTACTCCATAAATCTATAAAAGACAACACAATTGAGTTTGGGCCATTTTGAGTTACTAAACTCCCTACATAAATGTTTTAGTCCAGAAGCTTATTAATCAAGTTTTGGCTATTGCACAAGTTCTGTTAATCATAAAATTAAATCCTTTGAGGTATAGCAAGTACTGAATATTTCTGATCTAACACAATTGGATTCAAATCATTTAGATTAACCATTTGGCAGCTAAAAATGTTGTAGTACAGAAGGTTCTACAAACGTTAATTGAATGCCAAATTATTTCTGTTGCTCAATTAATTCCACAAAAATTAGGGATGCTAATTTATCACAATACTAAGCTAACAAAATTGGATTCACATTATTTGAGCTAACAGAGCATCAGAAACAAACAATTTGGTGATTTAAACCCTCTGTAGTAATTTAAATACCATTCTTTTATTATTAATCTAAATAATATGGGACCTGTGTGGTTGGACAAACATTTTTATTAGCTTTCCAAAGAATTTTGATTCATCAATTTTGGACTTATAGATCTGGAGTTACTTAATTTCTAACATACACACAGAATAAAATGTTTCTGTTAATTTCTTAATTCGAGTAAGGAAAAAAAAAGAAACAGGCCGCGAGGGGTTCCAGCCCAATGGGCTCGGCCTATTTTTTTCCCGTGCGTAGAAATGATTAAAACGCTGACGGGTGGGGCCTACCCGTCAGCGGCTTGGCCTAAACGAAATAGTAAGTCACCGTTGGATTAAAATCCAACGGTGCACGACGGGTCCATCGGCGACGAGCAAGAATCGGCGGAGCCGCCGTGGCCGGAGACAGTGGCGGACGGCGTAGGGCTCACCTCGGGTTATAGGGAGTGGTGTAGACGGCGGAAATGGGCGCGGCGGCCGGGGGAAGGTCGTGGGAGAAGCGGTGGTTGCCGAGGATGGCCCGACCGTCGACGGCGAGCAGCGCGGTGTGCACGGGCGGCGCGGTACTGTGCACGGGCTCCTCTCCTTCTTCTCAGCACGGGCGGCCGGCGTGCAGGCGGCGCGGCGCGGGCGTCGAGGGCACCGGCGTCGAGGGAGCGTCGAGGGCGAGGTCGGGCAGCCTGACGGCGTAGTGTCGCTCCGTCGCGCGCCCGTGTCCTTCGTCGATTTTTGGAGATGAATGAGATGAAGAAGAGGCGCGGGCAGTTATAGCGGCACTCATTGGTCCCGGTTGCTGGCAAGAACCGGGACCAATGCCTCTTTGGTCCCGGTTCTTGCCAGCAACCGGGACCAATGAGTGGGTCAGTTAATGCCAATCCAGTGGCGCGTCCATGGACTCATTGGTCCCGGTTGCTGGAAAGAACCGGGACAAAAGAGTCCTTTTTCAAAATTATTTCGAACTTTTCAGTTCTGAAATGTTGTTCCCGCCTTTTTTTCTTATTTAGGTGTTTGAATATGAATTTCAAATGGTTTTGAATCTGAAAAGACTTTCAACATGAAAAGTGTTTAAATTTGAATAAATAATCTGAAACCATTTTCGTTTTCTAAAATTATTATTCTAACTATTAACCATTTTGCCATTTTCAATTAAAAATACATTAACTTTATTGCATATTTTGAATTGACAAAACTTTCAACATGAACAGTGTTTGAACCTGAATAACTAATTCAAAACCATTTTCAAATTACTTATCTAGATATCGTTTTTTGTTTTTCGATTGTCAAAAATGACATTTTTTGTGAAGAAATATGGTGCAAAATGGCACCTATCCAATTATCACACAAAGTAGACCATATTTTATGGATAATCCATCCAATTAAACGATCGTCGTCTTAGCTAGACCAGAATTAGTTAATGACAACAATTTGGGTACATAGACGAACCATAGGTTAGTCATACTCCTGCCTAGGCCTATAATACTCGTCCTCGTAGTCGTCGTAGTCGCCGCCGTCGTCGTCGCTGTCGTCGGGCGGCGCTCGCCTGGACTGGAAGCGAGGGTAGCGCAGGCGGGGGTTATCGCCGGCCGTGATGTAGTTCATGACGCTCTGGAGAGTCCGGCCGCTCCACCACAGCCGACGGCCGGCCTCGTTGAAGTTCGAAGGAGGCGGGCCGTCCTCCTCGTACCTGGCGAGCGCCCTCTCACGCCGATTGATGAAGAAGGCGTCCCAAGTCGGGCGGTAGTCGGGATGCCAGCGGGGATCCATCCGCTGCGCCGGAGTGAGCTCGAGGTAGTAGTGGTTCGTGATGGCCGCCCGCGCGCCAAACCTTGAGGGACAGGAGGGACCGGCACGCCTCCGGTGCTCAGCCTCCAGCCGGCGGGGACGTCGTAGCCGGGCGGGCAGGGGTAGTTCGAGGCGCAAAGCGCCTCCGCCTCCGAGTAGGTTAGAGTGGGTACGGTGGAAGCCATGGGAGAGTGATGAGGTTGCAGATATGAGTTTAGATGTGCTATGCCAATGGAGGCCATGCATGACTACATATATATAGTGAGAATCCCACCAATAAGGAAGAAGCACACGGATCGTGTGTTTCTTTCGAGCGCTTGTGAGCCGTTGGATCAGGGGTGTGTTTCTTTTGAGGGATTGTGAGCTGTTGGATCATACCACTTCGTGAGCCACACCCGGTTGGGTTACCAAGGGACTAAAGAAGCACACGGATCGTGTGTTTCTTTCAAGCGCTTGTGAGACGTTGGATCAGGGGTGTGTTTCTTTTGAGGATTGTGAGCTGTTGGATCAGTAGTATCACACCACTTCGTGAGCCACATCAAGGTTTAATACATTCCATAGAATGCATTACATAAAAGGTTTAATACATTATTACACATGATCCAACGTCTCACAAGCGCTTGAAAGAAACACACCCCTGATCCAACATCACCAACATTATTCTACATAAACGGACTTGCTGGCTCGAAGGCCGTAGGATTAGGGGGAACGGCGGGAGGAGCCAGCCCCGTGGGCGGCCGCCCGGTTCTCGCGCGCACGTTTGCGGCGGAGGGCAAGATCCATGGAGGATGAGTCTTTCAGCGCCCAATCCAGCTCGGAAGCCTCCTTCGCCTTGAGCTGGTAGGAAGTCTTGGCTCGCTGGACAGGGTAGTCGCGGACAGACTGGAAGGAGGCTTCCATGGCCTCCTGTATCTGCAACCCACAACCCTCTTCCCCGTCGTCGCTCCAGTCGAAGTCGTCGTCCTCCTCCTCCGCGGGAGGAGCGGCGGCGCCTGGTGGAGGTGCAGCGGCGCCAGGTGGAGGTGCGGCGGCACCTGGTGGAGCAGGAGGCCGGTAGCTGGGCATTCCTCTCCACGCCGGGCTCGTGGGCATACGGCGGGATAGGCTCCCGCGGTTGCGCCCAAGCGCGCTCTGCCGAGCACGCTCGACCTCGTCCAGAAGGCGCTGCGGCGGGCGTGGCGGATCCATCTCGTGGAGACGATGCGTTCGTGGCTAGGAATGGTGGATTAGGGTTTACCCCGTCGGCGACAATATATAAAGACCTCCAGGGCAGCGCTGGGGGAGGACACGTGTCGTGACCGCAAAGCCCGCCTTTAGTCCCGGTTGGTGTTACCAACCGGGACTAAAGAAGCACACGGATCGTGTGTTTCTTTCAAGCGCTTGTGAGACGTTGGATCAGGGGTGTGTTTCTTTTGAGGGATTGTGAGCTGTTGGATCAGCAGTATCACGACCACTTCGTGAGCCACATGACCCGGTTGGTGTTACCAACCGGGACTAAAGAAGCACACGTACCCTATATATAGCCCCCTCCTCAGACAGGTTACTCACTCACACAAAACATTCCAGCGTCACTCGGAGAGGCATCTTTGGGCAACCAGCGGCAAGACGTCTCTGATGACCTGCGACCGTTCCAAACGGTTGCAGATCATCAGAGATGTCTTGCCGGACGGTTGTAGATCATCAGAGACGTCTTACCGCTGCTTGGATCGAAGTGGCGCTCAAACACAAAACATTCGGGTTCCCTAGCTACGTCCTACGGTGCATTTGATATGCGGGCACTCACGAGCCACCGTCGGGCTGTATGCAGGGGGAACCGTGTGTTTTGTTCCAACTTTTTCGAGCGCGTGTAAGACGTTGGAGTTTTCTTCTGAAGGCTGTACCTAACGAAGCTGAGGTTTGAGAGGTTCCCACGGGAGGTGTGGGAGCCGACAACCACCTACCACGCGTGTTTCACCGGTCGTCATGCAATTAATTAACAGAAAACAAAAAAGAAAACTCACATGTGATATAACCCATTTCTTCTAGGTGGAAACTCCCATTTCGTGTATTATGGTTTTCACCACATAAAGGTTTAATACATTACTACACATCACATAAAGGTTTAATACATTACATTGATTTACATAAATGCCATGAACCCTTCTTCGCGTATGTCCCTGGCCTATGATCGCTTCGGCCGTAACCATGGAGCATCTTCATTATTTAACGGGATGCTTGGGTCAGTTTTCACTGTGAAGGGCGGAATTTCATCAAACTTATCATAATCTGCTGACATGTCTGTCTTGTCCTCGACTCCCACGATGTTTCTTTTCCCTGAAAGAACTATGTGACGCTTTGGCTCATCGTCTGATGTATTCGTTTGCTTATTTTTTCTTTTTTTCGGTCTGGAGGACATGTCCTTCACATAGAAAACCTGAGCCACATCATTGGCTAGGACGAATGGTTCGTTCCTGTAACAACCAAGATTCTTGAGATCCACTGTTGTCATTCCGTACAGCTGGTCTACCTTTATCCCTTCTCCTTCATGTTGACCCAACTGCACCGAAACAAAGGGACCTTAAAAGTAGGTCCATAGTCAAGTTCCCATATCTCCTCTATGTAACCATAGTATGTGTCCTTTTGCCCATTCTCGTCTGTTGCATCAAAGCGGACACCACTGTTTTGGTTGGTGCTCTTTTTATCTTGGGCGATCGTGTAAAATGTATTCCCATTTATCTCGTACCCTTGGAAATTCAATACAGTCGAAGATGGTGACGCGGCCAACAAGTAGAGCTGATCTCCGACAGTGGTGTCATTCATGAGCTGTAATCGCAACCAACTGCCGAAAGTCTCCATGTGTTTTTCTTTAATCCAGGAGTCATCCTCCCCGGGTTCTTGGAGCGTACATAATTCTTGTGTTCCTCGATATACGGAGCCACGAAGGTGGAACTTTGTAGAACTGTGTAGTGTGCTTGAGTTAAAGAATGCCCGTCCCTACATATCAGTGCTTTCTTTCCTAGCGTGCCTTTTCCACTCAGTCTCCCCTCATGCCGCGATTCAGGAACACCAATCGGCTTAAGGTCAGGAATAAAGTCAACACAGAACTCAATGACCTCCTCTGTTCCATAGCCCTTTGAGATGCTTCCTTCTGGCCTAGCACGGTTATGAACATATTTCTTCAAGACTCCCATGAACCTCTCGAAGGGGAACATATTGTGTAGAAATACAGGACCGAGAATGGCAATCTCGTCGACTAGGTGAACCAGGAGATGCGTCATAATATTGAAGAATGATGGGGGGAACACCAACTCGAAGCTGACAAGACATTGGACCACAGCCTTCTGTAAACTTGGTAGAGTTACTGGATCGATGACCTTCTGAGATATTGCATTGAGGAATGCACATAGCTTCACAATGGGTACTCGAACATTTTCCGGTAGAAGCCCCCTCAATGCAACCGGAAGCAACTGCGTCATAATCACGTGGCAATCATGAGACTTCAGGTTCTGGAATTTTTTCTCTGCCATATTTATTATTCCCTTTATATTTGACGAGAAGCCAGCCGGGACCTTGATACTGCTCAGGCATTCAAAAAAGATTTCCTTCTCTGCTTTGGTAAGAGCGTAGCTGCTTAAGTATTGACGCCCTTTATCCGTCTGCTTGTTGTATGGGTCTTTCATACGTTGCTGGTCCTCCCGTGCTTCTGGTGTATCTTTTGTCTTCCCATACACGCCCAGGAAGCCTAGCAGGTTCACGCAAAGATTCTTCGTCACGTGCATCACGTCGATTGAAGACCGGACCTCTAGGACTTTCCAATAGGGTAGCTCCCAAAATATAGATTTCTTCTTCCATATGGGTACGTGGTTGTCAGCGTCATTCGGAACAGATAGACTGCCAGGACCCTTTCCAAAGATTACTTCTAAATCCTTGACCATGTCATATATAACATCACCATCAGGGAGGTTAGGCTTCTTCCGGCGATCTGCCTCACCGTTGAAATGCTTGCCTTTCTTTCTTACGGCATGACTGTTCGGAAGAAATCGACGATGCCCCAGGTACACGTTCTTGTTTCCCAAATGTATACTTTCAGTCTTATCTAAACAGTGCGTGCATGCATTGTATCCCTTGTTTGACTGTCCTGAAATGTTACTAAGAGCAGGCCAATCATTGATGGTTACGAACAACAACGCTCGTAGGTCAAATTCCTGTTGTTTGTGCTCATCCCACACACGTACACCTGGTTCGGACCACAACTGCAAAAGTTCATCAACTAATGGCCTTAGGTACACATCAATGTCGTTGCCGGGTTGCTTCGGGCCTTGGATGAGCACTGGCATCATAATGAACTTCCGCTTCATGCACAACCAAGGAGGAAGGTTGTAGATACATAGAGTCACGGGCCAAGTGCTATGACTGGAGCTCTGCTCCCCAAAAGGATTAAAGCCATCTGTACTTAGACCAAATCTTAAGTTCCTTGCGTCATCTGAAAATGTCGGGAACTCTCTGTCGATTTTTCTCCACTGGGACCCATCGGCGGGGTGTCTCAACTTCCCGTCTTTCTTACGCTCTTCTTTGTGCCATCGCAACAACCTGGCATGCTCTTTGTTTCTGAACAGACGTTTCAACCGTGGTATTATAGGAGCATACCACATCACCTTAGCAGGAACCCTCTTCCGGGGGGCTCGTCATCGCCTCAACATCACCAGGGTCATCTTGTCTGATCTTGTACCGCAGTGCATTGCATACCGGGCATTTATCCATATTCTCGTACTCCTCACCGCGGTACAGGATGCAGTCATTAATGCATGCATGTATCTTCTGCACATCTAATCCTAGAGGGCAGATAGCCTTCTTTGCTTCGTATGTAGTCTCGGGCAATTCGTTATCCTTTGGAAGCTTCGGCTTCATTATTTTCAGTAACTTCTCAAATCCCTTGTCAGAACAACCAGTCTCTGCCTTCCATTTCAGCAGTTCCAGTGTGGTACCGAGCTTTGTGCTGCCATCTTCGCAATTTGGGTACAGCAACTTTTTGTGATCCTCTAGCATGGCCTCCAACTTTAGCTTCTCCTTTTCTGTATCGCATTCTCGCTTTGCATCAGAAATGACCCCACCAAGACCATCAGCGGGCTCATCTGATGCCCGATGTTCACCTCCTTCTTCTTCAACGTCTTCCATTACAGTATCACCGCATTCCTCAGGGAACATAGGATAGTTGTCATCATCCTCCTCTTCTTCATTGTCTTCCATCCTAACCCCTCTTTCTCCGTGCTTGGTCCAACAATTATAGCTGGGCATGAAACCTCTCCGAATCACGTGGTCTTGAATGGTTCTCGGGTCAGAGTACTCCCTGACGTTCCGACACTTCTCACATGGACAAGGCATAAAATTATCCACTTTGTTTGCCTCAGCCACATCGAGAAATTTATGCAGGCCTGCAATAAACTCGGAACTGCGTCGTTC
Source organism: Poa pratensis (assembly GCA_947311845.1). Lineage (NCBI taxonomy): Eukaryota > Viridiplantae > Streptophyta > Magnoliopsida > Poales > Poaceae > Poa > Poa pratensis. The sequence goes on from CAMZMU010000038.1 coordinate 42,615,876, forward strand.
GCCGTACATCCATCGCATCCGTGCATCCATCTGCATCATATAATTAAGTTTATCAAATACCATTACAATAACATCTTGAATAGTGAAATGACCACCGTACATCGACACGTGCAATATTTCTGTATCAATTACAGATGAAAAGGATAAAGTTGCTAACCTCGGCCGAGGATATCATTTGTGTGAACTTAAGTGTGGCTCGGGCATTTCATCGAACACATCTTGTGCGTGGCAAAGGAAAAAAAACTAGCACCCACTTCCCACCAATCCAACAAAAAAAAACAGAGGAGAGAAGAGGGGGTGGGTTATTATAGGCAGGGGAGGGGTATTGGTCCCGGTTCGGCACGAACCGGGACCAAAGCTCCGCGGCACGCCACGTGTCCGGCTCTGGAGCATTGGTCCCGGTTCGTGCACGAACCGGGACCAATGTCCCCAACCGAACCGGGACCAATGCCCTGGCAGCTCGAACCGGGACCAGTGCCAGGCATTGGTCCCGGTTTTTCACTGAACCGGGATTAATGGCCGATTCGGCTCTGGACGAAAGGTAGTTTTTCTACTAGTGTTAATTATGCATTCATGTCCTACTATGAATGAAAATAGGAGCTGGAGTCAATTCTTGCAGCCAAGCGAGTAGATAATGATGAAAAGAGCCACTGCCAAATGTTGAAGGAGTTGTCACATTTGTACTTCGCATGCCTGATGGTATTCGCCAGGGAAAGTGCCTTTTGAAATCCGACCAACTTCAGGTAAGTTACTTTCAGCTTCCATTCAGTGATAAAATAATGAAATCATCCATTATAAATTATACTTGCTTCTAAATTTCTGGTATTTTTGTAGGTTCTTTCTGATTTCAGATATTAGCATGACATTCAAGCCATTGTAATTTTCCTAGACTATCATAATAACCGTACACGCATATACTCTAACACCACTTATTAGTTTGTATATATGTGATTGTAATTTTCTGTTTAAACTAGATATTGTCCCTTTCTTGTAAGTTTTGTTTGGACCTTCAAGGCATGCCTTGTTCTGCAATGGTTCATTGCTATCTGCTGGCTGTGTTGGTGAGTACATCCTAATTTTAGAGCTTCTGCCAATATTAATGGTGAAATGTAGACGACATGTCAATTTATCCTAGTTCCTGTTTGCACTTTTACATTTTTTTTTTGTGGACGAGCTCATTCTACCTCTTCTTTCATGGCTGGTTATTTTATTTTGGGTTTCCATATTTTTCGTGTTCACCTGTGTGTTCTGAATGTTAGCATGTATGTGAGTGCCTTGTATTTCTTACATTTTTGTTTTTCCTTTGAAGGCTTCAGAATGCTGCATGTGGATTAAATAATTTTAGATGATTCACCTCAATTTTGTGGCTTTGCAGCTTGTTGAAAGCAAGCTATTTCTTAGATTGGTAATGATGATGAAGTGCCGGTATCGGGAAGAAAATGAATTTTGAGGGAGATTATGAAATATTGTGGTTGCTTGTCATTTGTATGAAAGCCAACGTAGTAATAGAAAGTTTTTTTTCTCGATCTAGCATCATCAATGTTTGTTGAAAGAGGTATGTGTTATAAAAGTGGAGTGGATCTCTATGAAAAGCTTTCCTAGAATTCAAAGAATCTATAGGGATACGAGAGAAGAGTGTGATCTAGAACATGTGTTGGTGTGTGTCCTGTCGATACTATTTTATAAAGAGGGTGCGAAATTCCGGCATGTGTGCAACATTCATGACAACAAGAGAAGAAGGGGAGCAGACAGACGGGCAAGGTGATGAGCTTGGCGCATATGAATCCACGAGCGCAAGGTCGACGACAGTGATCGGCGGGAGTGGCGAGGAAATACGAGAGACACTGGTCGCAAATGCATGTAACACGATCACACATGTTTCTTATTGCTCGTAGTGGCAAGTACTAACATTGAATATTTGTCATATTAAGCCTTGACCTGGGACACAACAATGTTTTTTGAGATGCGGCCTCGCTCCAACCAAGTGTAGCTAGATTGCAGAGTGCGGGAGCATGCATGTATTTGCTACATATTATGAGAAAATAGAATCTTATTACTTTTGAAAATATTATGCGGCGTGAATTTTAATGTGTACCAAGAATAAACATGATATAACCTTAGCAACGCACGGGCATTCACTAGTGAATAAGTAGTAATTGAGCTAGCGATAGAGTGTTTCCGGGGGAGTTTGGGTTGGTTTAGCTGGGGCTAGGTGAAAGTTCTGAATATTGTATTATCGGTTTCTTTTCTATGAAATGAAATCGGGAGCGAGGCTCCTTAATTCTAAAAAAAATGTCAGAGCGTTTTTAGTGTTTTTGGAGGCTTTCTCGTCTTCATCTACGAATTCTGTTAACTCCAGGAGACTGGCCACGAAATTCCCTTCTAGCCCATGGTCAGGTGGGCCGACTTCGGATTATTTTGCCCGATGGGTCCATGGGCTTGGACTTCAGCTTCTTGTGACAACGTGAACGCCATCTGGACCTTAAGACTTAGGTTATGTCAATCCGCTCTCCATGGGTTGAGCTTTGAGTCCACGTAGCAGGCCTGGCTTCTGCTTTTATCGCCTATAGGTTATCCCTTTCCACAACAGCAAGTTCATATCTCTGGACCCTGCAGAACGCCACGGCTTAAAAAAAACGAGACCATCCCAGGCACTACCACTCGATGGCATTTTTAATAGGAGACTCCACATGAGCACCCGCGGAGCCCAAGGCTCAAACTCGGGTGGGCAGCGTGCGCACTCGCACCGCTCGCCACCAGGTCGACGACCTGTTCTCGAACGCCACGACTTCATCGTCCTATGACCTGATTCAGCTTTGGTGCTTTTTCGTGATATGAAATTTCACATTCACATAAGTTTTCTTGATGCTAGTGTGGTGTTTGCCCCAAGGGTTGTACTAAGACTGCTCATGAAATTTGCAGCTTTGGGTGTGAGTTTAACTGTTGAAAACCAGGTGCTTTGGACATTAAGCTATCCCTCTATTGTAACATGTTCGGTGACAATGGTAAAGTGATTATTGGTGGCCAATTGCTAGTGACGCATCACAATAAAGTCACGCCAAAATAGGCATCACTTGCGTGCCTATAACTCTGCATGTCACTGGCAAGTGGGATTCAGCAGTCTGACCCGACGTAAGTTAGTAGAGGCATGGCCGCATGGGTATTGCATGACATTCCACGGGTATGTATATTGCTAGTGGCATGTCCTTGAGATAATACGCCACTAGCTAGTAACTTAGGCCGAGCCTACTCCTGGGTTCCACTTACTAGCAGCATGCTGTTTGTGGGAGCAGACCTCCAAAAACCCGGCTGTTGAGATGTCGGCCGATAAGGTTCTCGGCGCGATTGTTCGATTCTGTCCTACTCCAATTGCGCCTCACGCTGCAAGTGGGAGCGGGCCATCCGCGGCGCCGCATCGCCAAGCCCACCTGTCTATCTATGCGGGCGAAATAAGTGGAATATGCGGGCCGGCCCGCGGTTGCCGCATCGGCGCATAAGGCAACCGCATCGCCGCGTCTCTTCTCCATCGCCGTGGGGCGCTGTTACTGCTGGAGCCGGGCGCGGACGCCATGTACCTGAACGGGTCGGCCTAGACGGTTCCGGCATCGACGAGCGGGTGGTGCCGGCGCTCGTAGATCCCCATGGGCGGCGGCACCGTGGAGGGCATGCACAGGGCGCCCGGAGCCGCCTCTCCCTGTTCATCGAGTTGAGGCGGATGAAATACTTCTGCTAATCGCGGCTGGTGGCTGGTGCCTGGGATGGGAGGGATGCCAGCTGAGTGGAACTCCACTCCCTCTATCTCTCTTTCTCACGGATCTTTCTTTCTCTAAGTGTTGTGTAGTGCTACAGGATTGCGTGCTTGGATTTGGACGGAAGCTGGGAGGCCTACCTATGCGATGATGGCCAAACTACATACGCCGGGCGCGCGGCGCCGCAAAAGACGCGGCTCATACGCGGCATACCGCGTATGAATTGTGGACATACGCGGCGCGTACGCAGCATACCGCGGTGCGCCCCGCTTGCACCGTGAGCTGCGCCGATTGTATGACTCCGACTTCAGCTTCGGCTACGACTACGTCCTCTTCAGAGCTATGGTCGACAAGAACACTATGGCGGGGACCTTCCCGGTCAACACGTATGTGATGTTTCTATCTCTTTTTGCATTAGTATTTGATCCATATGTAAATCTCTACTATATACGTCGTATGTGCTTGAATTTTCTAGTGCATATGTAATGGTGTTTTCGCTAATTAAAATATGTAATGGAGTGATATGAGGCAAAACACAGAAATATATATTAAAATGATGCCGCTAGAGAATATTGGGGGCGGAAACGCCGCGGAGACCTCTCCTAGTCGTGTCTCCAACCTCTCCAATGACTTCTCTGATACCTCCATTATGAATATGGAGTAGCCCGGAGGTGGCGATTTGGGTAGTAGGTGCAGATGCACCTATTATGTAAAACATTTTTAATATTTTTTCAAAATGTCAAAAAAATATAGAAAAAATTTGGATGCACATTAGAACATTTTGTGTTAGCACAAAAAATGTCGTGGAGAAAAAATATTTTTTATGGCCTCTGCAAAAAAGACAAAAAAATGTCTCGTATAAAATCATTTTGGAGCGTCCGGATTTGTCTTTTTTACACAAGTCACAAAAAATGTTTTTTCTTCATGTAACTTTTTGTGCTAACATAAAATGTCTCAAAATATGTCCGAAAGTTTTATTTTGAATTTTTTGACATTTTCAAATTTGTTTTTCGAACATTGGGTGCGTCTGCACCTGCTACCCGTTATAAATTTCCGGAGTAGCCCGCCCCTAAATATGGGTTTATGGAGGTAGGTTGACTAAATCTCTCTACGTGCTTTCATTATTTTAGAACCATATGAGTGCCCTACATGAATATGATCGTCTTTGTATCCCCAAGGTGGTGGATTTTTTTATGAGATTTATGGTTCAATTCCTTGTTGATGTATTTGTAGATGCATATTATTCCCCCATTTTTTGTATGCTTGTTATGGTCAAACTAATATGCTAGGACGTGTGGGGGGATGTGTATTAGATGCAGTATAACTTGTGGTGAGTCCTTGTCGGTGTTTCGTAACAGTCTAATGAATTTCTATGTAGGTAAAGTCTTGTGACCACGGTCGGATGGGCTAACAGTATCAAGCACGCAAGAATGTATATAGGTTCAGCCCCGGGATTGTCCCAGTAAAAATCCTGCTCCTATGTGAATCGATTGTATTCCAGCATGTGAGACGCTGAAGGTACAAGATGATGTCGGCTAATGGTTTAGCCGACTGGGTGGATGGTGTGTTCTCCGGTGGAGAAGGTGTATGTGTTGTGTGTTTGTGGGTGTGTCTGATGAATGATCGATCCCTCTCTCTATGACTAGGTGATCTGTCTTTTATAGGGGCGTGCTACCGAGTGCATTGTTTTGGTGGACAGGCTCCATGGAGCCCGTTCTTTTGAAAATTCGAAAACAAAATTTCTTAGTTTCAATAATTCTGAAAAAAACTAGATGTAGATAATCATCATTTCTCCCGGTATGCAAAAAACTGATACAAAAAATTATGTATTTTGAGCTGTGTAAAAATGAAAAATATTTGGATCGGAGTTGGTGAACAGTGCAAGATTCGAAAAAATTCAGATTTGTCAGGATTTGTTATTTTTGTGTAGGTCGGAGTACACACCATTTCAGGTTGAAACTTTGCATAGCTGTGGATTACGTCATTGTCAACAGCTAGGATTTTTGTTCGGATCTTTTTGAAACTTCAGATGTTGATTTTAAAAAAATAAAAAAAGGGCTCCATGGTGGATGAGCTCCAAAAGGACTTTTCGGGCCTTATAGAGATGGCAGTGCAACATTACAAGTAGGTTTTAGCTGTGCTAGGTTGCTGTAGATGACATTTGGTTAGGGGATTCGTACATGGAGTACCCTAACCATCACGCAACTTGTCAGCGATGAATTTCATGAGCCAAAGTTGAATCCTTTTCATGATTGTCAGAGATGTCACTACTCTGGGCGGGGGCCCTTCTTCTAAGTGCCCGGTAATGTTGGGGGCACGATATTGACCTTGGCTGTTGTCCTTGGCTTTGGAGCCGCGAGGTGGACTCCTATCTGACGGCCATCTTTCTAGGCGGCCAACCCAGAGGCGTTGGCTAGCGTCTTTGCCAGTGGTGTAGTTTTGCCTTTGCGGGGTCTTGGGTCCCCATTATCCCGTTAGCCCAAAATAGTGACAAAAAAATTAGGACAACTATGGCTTCATGCACATGAGATTTTCCAGTATCATGTCATCTTATATAAAGCAATTCTCTATTTAATAATAAACTCTACGCATGCAAACAATATATTTTCTTAGAGAGTATTAGCGAAGATGTGTTTGATCATCTCGACATAAAAACGTGATAGCATCACACGAATGTGTGTCAACAAACAAATTGCACGATTAAACATAAAAAAACTTGCACGTGTTATAACTTGTCATTTTTCTCTTACCTTCTGCCACCGTATTTCCGAGAGAAATCAAGTGAATCTATGAACCCTGGTCTGTTCTCCAAGATAAGAAACACCATCTACTTTAATTGTGTTGCCGTTTTAAATGACACGCTTAATTATTTAAAAAATATGAAACATTTACTAAATTAGGACTTATTGTTTTATGTACACTTTGTTCACTAAAGTTATAGCCACAAATGCTACGGTGGAGCTAGCGACAACAAGGCAATTATCCTCAGTTTTGCAGGGTTGCTAGAGGAGGATATACGATAAGGATGAGTTTCTTATATTCGATATTAAACACCGAATCATTCTTGTGGTGAATAAGCTGCTTGCTCCAACACTACGCTTGTGGTCCTGAAGAATTGGTCGAAACATAGCTTGTTGCCATATACCTTTTTCCAGCGCTGTTATTGGGGAGCTTGGCGATTATAACCTTCCACCGCCCGGGGAGCTCAGTGGTTATCTTTCTTCAACCGCCAACAACACCTTTTTTGACGCCGTTGTCGGGAAACTTGGCCATTACAACCTTCCACCTCCCGAGGATCTCGGTAGCCAGCTTTCTTCCACTATCAACGACACTTTGCTAATTTGATTGTGAGTTTTCTCTATCCTTTTACATCTTGCAAAAACTATTTTAATTGTCGTGTTTTACTTTTACGCGTGTGGGACCTACTTAGATTGGGTTACCACATTGGTGCTGAGAAATAATTATACTCATATGTTATGTATCCCATCGTTTTTATGGTTCTTTGGAAGTACTCCCTCCGTCCACAAAAGTATGTCTTAAGCTAGCCCAAATTTGCATGTATCCATACACTAAATCATGTCTAGATGCATACAAATTTGGACTAGGTTGAGACATACTTTTGTAGACGGAGGGAGCAATAAAAAGGAAAAAAATTATATTCCATATCACACATAGTTTTAACTAACTGTATGCGATTAGGGGTATTATAGGATTTTTTTAGTAAACGGCAGTCGCTACCTTCCATTTAAAAGAAGAAGAGATATACTCCCAATCTGTTTCTAAATATAAAGCGTTTTGATAGTTCAATTTGAAACCCACAAACGTCTTATATTTAGTAACATATGGAGTAGTACATTATTTACAAGAGCGCACAAAACCGCTTGCGATGCTATCCAAGATCCAACAGGACCGCCGTTCAACAAGACTGTTTCGGTACTGGTGTTTGACTTCGGCATTTCGCATGTGTATAATAAGAGGATTAAGAGCTCTTTGACATGGCTCGTTCATACTTTCGTGCTCATGGTTTGTAGTACGTAGTAATACTTACCAGTTTAGGTGCCTATCAATGACTAGTCGCCATTTAGTTGGTTATTTTATACTCACTCCGTCCAAAAATAAGTGTCTCAAGTTTGCGAAAAAATGGATGTATCTAGACATTTTTTGCGCGAACACGCAAAAGGCTTGCGCGTCGACTTTGATAGATAGAGAAAAGAAAAGCGAGCTACAGCGATTCCGGCATCAGAATGATGCGGATACAAACGTGCTGGACGTGGCGGGCTAACCACACAAAAGAGCACGAAACGAACGGCGCCCACTAGCCTACCGGACTACTCCCAAATATAACTCAGCCCAGAAGCACCGGCGAGCTTCGAAAGCTCAACCTCGGCGACAATCCTACGGCAAACCAAGGTTACCATCTCCGCTGATCGTTGGAAAACCCTGCCGTTTCTTTCTTTCCAAAGCGACCAAACAATGAGGAGAACAAGGGAGTCGAACCCCTTTCGAGATTGCGGCGGCGCCCGCCGTCTAGCATCTGGCCACCACTCGATCAGGGAATCACCATCCCTCGGGACGAGCATGTCTAGGTTGCAACGATGGAGCACCTTGGTCCACACCTCCCGGGCAAAAACACATCCAAGAGCTAGATGGTCCGCTGTCTCGGGGGCCTGATCGCAGAGTGGGCAGGCTGTGTGAGAGGTAAGCCCATGCCTCAGCCTTCGGTCCGCCGTCCAAATCCGCCGCCGCAGGGCGAGCCAGAAGTGAAGTTTGCACTTCGCCGGCGCCCATGCCTTCCAGATGGCCTTCCCACAAGGGAAAAATTCAAGCCTAACAAACAAATCATGGTAGGCGGAGCGGGCCGAGTACTCGCCAGAGCTCGTCCACTTCCACACCACGCGATCTGCAACTCCCGGCGTCAAGGCAACGGCCTGCAGATCATCCACCAGGGTCAGAAATTGGACTAGAACCGGGATGGTCAGCGGCCCGGTGATGTCATGAATCCAGCATCTGTCGATCATCGCCTCTGCGACAGTTCTCGTCGGCCTGATATGCGGTGATACAGCAGCAAAGAGGGCAGGTGCGGATTGCGCAAGCGACATAGAGTTCAGCCACGGGTCGGTCCAGAAGAGAGCCAGGCGGCCATCACCGATGACGATGCGAGTGGAGGCGTCGAACAAGGCCTAAACTTCAGGCTCCACCTGCATAGGCAGGCCAGTCCAGCACCCAGCCCGTTGCTTCTGCAGCCAAAGCCATCTGGTGCGCAGCGCGAACCCGAGCAACTTGAGATTCAACACCCCGAGGCCCCGTACTCCACCGGTTGGCAGACCGTGTCCCAAGCGACAAGGCACTGGCCTCCAAGGACGGCATCCGTTCCCTTCCAAAGAAAGCCCTAATTCTCTTCTCGAGGAGTTGCAACAGCCAAGCCGGCATCTCCAGCGCGATGGAGAGGTAGATCGGGATGGACGTGATGACGGACTTGATCAGCACGAGGCGGCCCGCAGCAGTGTAGAAGAAGGCTTTCGACGGCGCCAATCTCCGGCAGATGGTGTCCACAACCGGCTGCAAGCTTGCTCTCGGGAGCCTCTTGTATGACAGCGGCAGCCCAAGATACGTGCATGGAAAGCCCTTGACCACACACGGGAAGTTAGCCGCAGCCACGGCAAGATGGTCGTCCTTGCAGCGGATCGGCGAGATGGAGCACTTCTCCATGTTTGTGTGCAGGCCCGATGCACCACCGAAGCATGAGAGTGCGCGGCGAACCAGCTCCGGGTCCCGCTCCGCAGGGGTCACGAACAGAACAACGTCATCGGCGTACATGGGATGTATCTAGACATGTTTCATGTATAGATATATCCAGTTTTGAGCAAACTTGAGACACTTATTTTTGGACTGGGGGAGTATATTCTTGCAAACAAAAATGGATTGACTAGTTTCGTTCGGGGGAGTTTCTACTTTCTTGTAATAGAGAGGTGTCGTTCTCACAAGGAAAAACAAATATAGGTACGTAAGGTTCATCGAACAAGTGAGAAGAAGTTTTTTTTTTTTGAAGGATCCGATCACATATAAAAGGTAGCTCAGAACATATTACAAATAGGTTCAAAAGGAAATGAAAAATACACAGAGGACTACTAAGAAGAACCTCAATCGGATCCAGAATCCGCGCGCCCGAGCTCCTAGGCCTCGTCGGAGACGCCGTACCACTCGTCGTCGGGGAAGAAGCACCTCCACCTTGTAGAAGACCGCATGAGCTGTCCGCCGCCAGCGATGGAACCGAAGCCGTTTAACACGCACGGCCACAGCGCCAGCTCCCCCGCACCACCCTGCTTCCCGCCGCCCCGGCGCCGCCCAGGACAACCACCGCCAGCACCCTGCAACTTCCAGAAGCTCGCTCCCCCCACCACCGCGGCGAACCGGAGCAGAAACGTCGAGGAAGACCACCACCTGAACCACCACCAAAACCGGAACGCCGACCTCCACCGCCTTCTCCCCTCACCACCACGGCCGGCCGGAGAAAATAGGATGGAGAGAAGCACCGGACAAACCACCTTCACAACATCCCCGGCGACGAGGCCGGAACGGAAGGAGGGGAAGGACAACAACCACACCGGTAGCATCGATCCCGTCTTCGACGCCGCCGCCTGGCACCTAAACCTACAAGAAGGACCTATCTACACTCGCCTACGACTTCCAGAGCTCCCCCCCACCTCACGGTGCCAAGACGGCGACCGGAGGCGGAGGGGAGCGACGGAAGACGCCGACGAGAAGCTCGAAACTCCGGTCGCCTCTGTTTCGCCTCCGGAGTACTGTAGCTACCCCTATCCACTCGCTTCTGTGTGGGTTTTGGTCGTAGTGAGAAGAAGTTTGATCGAACAAGTGAGAAAAAGTCGACCAAATGTTTCTATTTTACCGGGTCTCGTTTATCCACATCACTGCTTTTCTTTTCGACCAAGAGCAGCTCTTGTTCTATGGACCCAGATGGCCGACCTACCTCCCCTAGTGGAATAAGCCATAAGGTCTTCTCCTTATGGACTTACTTTAGTAGCCGTTGCAAGTTGAAACTTAGAGAAATAAACATTAGCTGATGCCAGCTGAAACAAGTTGTAGTTCAACGGTGTAGTCCACATACATATATATACACATGCACCTCGGCTGCAGCAAAAGCACACGACCGGGTTGTATAGCACAACAATACATCTAGTCCAGACTCCATACTCCATACATAGTTCCCAGCAAGCTCTACGGAGCGCATTGACCAATGGCTTCAAGTTCAACCGACGACGCCGACCGCGCCGACCGCTTCGACGTCCGTGGGCCGGCGCACATCATGTCCAGAGCCACCGCCGGCGGTTCTTCTCCGACGATGATTGACTGGTATGTTATACATGTGCCGTCGTGCAGCCATGTGTATATGTATATATAATTAAGTGCGCAAGCTATCTTTAATTCTGCCTTGCACCATCCATCCACTGATGTACTTTTATCACTGTGTCACAGGAACAACGAGGAGGACCGGCGGTGCGTCGCCGCATGCGTCGTGCAAGGCGCTTACATCCTGGAGAATGACAGAACCAATTGCAGGGTGCACGCGGGGGTGTGGTGGGAGAGCTTCAGCTTTCGCCTCATGAAGGTGCTCACCGATGATGCCTTCGATCACAAGGGAAACATGTTCACGTTTGGCGCCATCTACGAGCACGTGCCCCCAGCGGGCGTGCCGCCCCACCCATCCGCCCCGCAGTATATCGTCGCCTTCCGAGGGACCATGCCAGGTCACCCCAAGGCGATACAGGACCTCTTCCTTAACTGCCATGTCATCGCCAACACCCTCCAGAACTGCAAGCGCGCTCGGCTCGCGCTTGAGGCGGTGAAGAAGCTCCTGGCAACCGCCAATGGCAAAGCCGCCTTCGAGAACTGCTCCATCTGGCTGACGGGGCACTCTCTCGGCGCGTCACTTGCGCTGCACGTTGGGCGGGCCGTGATGTCCGAGCAGGGCCTCAACCTCCCGAGTTTTCTCTTCAACCCACCGCAGGTGTCGCTGGGTCCAGCAATCAACATGCTGCTCCCGATAGAAGGGGTGAGGAAGGAGCTTCACGTCGCCAGCAACCTCGTCAAGGCCGGGATCGGGCTGGTCCTCACTCCTCAGCCCCCACCGGAAGCGCATGGAGCGGCTGTTTGAGCGGCTGTCGCCATGGGCGCCGAACCTGTACGTGCACGAGAAAGACATCATCTGCCAGGGCTTCATCCACTACTTCGAGCACCGGCAGCACTTGCAGGAGCGCTTCTCTGGCGTTGCCAAGTCCGCCATGACGCTCTCCTACCGCGACATGCTGTTCTCTGCGCTCGGCAAGGATAAAGAGCGGCCCCACCTGCTCCCTTCGGCGACGCTGTGGAAGAACTCGAGCATGGGCAAAGACGTGCACCTACTCTACCAGACATTGGTCGCACACGAGCTCCACCAGTGGTGGAAACCGGACGCGGAGCTCAGGTTAACCAGCCGGCGCTACAGCTTCCCTTGAGCATATCTATTTTAAAGGAGTGCCTCATGCTCAGTTGACTCAGAATAATTCTCAGTCGGCTGACAAAAGCTTCTTTGATATCCTGATGATTGGTTGACCTGGCTGTGTTCTTCCGCATTTGTTTGGAGCTTGATTGGGATTTTGTGTGTGTGTGTTATTGTAGACCGAAGTTGGCTTGTGCGGTTGTACCTTGTACCGCTCTTTTTAACTGCCCTTTGCCTGTTTGCTCTGAGTTGGTTTCTATTATTAGTTGCCTGTTTGTTGGACTACAACAGTAACAAAAAAACATATCTCAGAAATAATCACGTGAACAACTTTGTAAGTTATGTAAGTAATGAACATGTCTAGGTACATGTGGGTCCAAAAATGATAAAACATCTTACATTTTGATATGGAGTGAGTAGGTGGCAAAAACTACATCCCATCTTCCCCAGAAAAGGCTCAGGTCGTCCCTTCTATGTCTCCTCTCCCCGCCAAGTATTCATAATAAAATGACATGTGTGGTGCTTTGTGAAAAAAATCAGTGCTTACAAAAAAAAGCACCCGTGTATTGCCCTTCCTTTTCTCATATAGTCGGCCCAATAGATGGAGCCAGCAGGTCCAGCCCAATAGCTGGTCGAGCTTCCCTAAAAAAACAAAAAAAAAACAGGCTGGTCGAGCAGTCAACTGGTCAACGAAAAAAACTGGTGGAATACCGTGTCTGATTCAGACCCGACAGCTCGGACCCGTTTTAGAGCATGTCTAGTAGTACCCCTAAACCCTCAAACCCCTAAAAATAACCGTTTTTTTACAGTTTTCGACGAAAAAATCCCGTAGACTAGAACCTCTAAACCCCTAAACCCCTAAAAAAAATTACAGTTCGAAACTGCAAACCTCCGTCTGGCCTGTAGAAACAAGGGTTGGGCTATCCAACCCGTCCCGACTCGTTGTCGACCGCACCGACGCGCGGGAGGGACTTTTCCGTTTCTTCAACCTCCTCGCTCCTCTCCTCGTCCCCGGATCCGGCCGCCGCCGCCGCCCGCCGCCATCTCCGGGCGCCCTCCCGCCGTGCCGCGTCCCCGGCCCGCCCTCCCCGGCCGCCCCTCCGCCTCCCCGCCCCGTCGCGCGCCGCCCTCACCTCCGCATCGGAGCCGCGGCGGCCGCCCTCCCGCCGCCGCCCGCCGCCATCCCCGGCCGCTCCTCCTCCCCGCCTTCCCCCCCTGCGCCGCCTTCCCCGCCCTGCCCGGCCGCTCTCCCGACGCGCCGGCCGCCGCGCTCCCGCCCCTGCGCCCCGGCCGCATCCTCTGCTCGGGCAGAGCCCCGGCCGTCCTGCCCGCCGCACCCCGGCCGCCCTCCTCTCCTCGAGCCGCACCCCGGCCGCCCCTCCGCCTCCTCGAGCCGCGCCCCGGCCGCCCTGCCCGCCGCACCCCGGCCGCCCCTCCGCATCGGCCCGATCGAAGGTATGTGTTTTTTTTTTAATTTGTTTCCATTTCCTTTATTGTTTCAAGTTGTAGGATTAATTAGTGACTCCCTTTTGCAGATGGAGATGAACAACGACGATGTTGTCATGGACTCGATGTCGGAGTCGTCGGATTGGTCGACTTCCGACGATTCCGACCTTGACGAGTTGTTGCAAGACGACGACGTCGAGTTGTTGTAATAATTTGAATGATTATTGTTTTATGTGCTTCAATGTACTATTTGGTGTTGTAATAATAACTAGAATGATTATTGTTTTATGTGAAATGTGATGATATTTGTGATATGTGAAATGATGATATGTGATGAAAACTGCGATATGTCATATGACAGTTTTAGAGGTTGGGGTTGAGGCAAAGACTAGAACCCTCAAACCCAACCCTTAAAACGGAATATTCCGTTATAAGGGTTGGGTTTGAGGGTTCTAGTCTTTGCCCCTGTTTTTCAACCCGTAAAAGTGCACAAAAAGGGCTATTCTCAACCCTTAAAACTGCTATAAGGGTTTGAGGGTTTAGGGGTACTACTAGACATGCTCTTATAGGGGGGAACCACAACGGCGGCGATGCGGCTTCTCTCCGGCGTCCCCGCCTCCGCCCGCCTCGCCTTCCGTCGCACCTCCTTCGCTCGCTCGATCCCTAGAAGCATGGCGTCGAACGGTACCGCTAGCGGCGGCGCCGCCTCATCCTCAACCTCTTCGTCGGCTAAGACCGGCGACGACGGCGCAGCCCAGAAGCCGTGGCTGTTCGTCGGGCTCGGGAACCCTGGCAGGATGTACAAGGGGACTCGCCACAACGTAAGATTCTGCTCTCTATCTCTCTATTTCGGCCCCGATTTGCTTGTGTCCTGAAGGATGAAGGAGCTGTGCGGTTTTAGCTGGTAGCATCTGTCCTAGTTAATCATGACGCAATTCGTAAATCTTAGTGTGGAAAATTGCAATTCATTGAATACATTTTAAATGTATCCGCAAGAAATATGTTACATGATTGAGTAATCTCTTCTTCAGGGTAAAGATGTTGTCTTTTTGGTTGCTTGATATAGAACTCCTGGTTTTCAGTTAGCTCTTGGCTATACTGTCCTGGACTTTTCTATGCTTTCAGTTGGGAATGATAAATGTCCTGAATAATGTTGTTCAGCCTGTAGTCCAGATTAATCTGACTAATTGTCTTTTTGGTTTCTTCATATGAACTTCTGGCATTCAGATAATTGTGTATTCTAACTTGTCAGTATTTCAGTTGAGAATATTAGAAAGCTCCTGAATAATGTGGTCTAAACTTTACTCCAAATTACAGTATCTGACTAATCATGTTGTTATCATTTTGTTCTTGCATACAGGTTGGGTTTGAGATGATTGATGCTATTGCAGAAGCTGAGGGGATATCTATCAGCACTAAGCACTTCAAAGCAATGGTTGGGAAAGGTAATTTCAACACAAAATTTGCTGATTTACAACTGCAGCGATGCCAAATAGTTGTACTTTTGAGGTATTATTTACAACTAATCACTGTAAGAAGATAGATGTTGACCTGCTCAACTTGTTGGGGCTGTGTGCATCTTAGCTATGCAGAGTCCGGGTGTAATACTTAAAACTTTTGTATAACTGCTCAACTTCTGTATAGCTCATATTTTTGGTTATGTTCTACCGGTGCTATTGTTGTCAGATAGCTTGTTTTTTGCTTGCTTATTTACTTGACTAAATATGCGTACAAGGCTAATCGAACAAGGTTGCATTGGTTTAAAACTTGGTATCAAATCGTTTTGTACCCTGACGCAATTTGCTGTCAAACAGCACAACTGAATGTTGTAGTTTAGCATTATCCCATTCTGGTTGTTTTCTATATTTTATTTCAGAGCTGGGAATAGAAGGGTATGAGCTGTAAAGCCATCATTTGTAATTGCACTCTGTTCTTGAGAAACGTTCCCTCATTACTTTGAGGCACTACACTACGGCAAACCGTCAAAACGCCGACGGCCGTCCTGTACGCCGACGGCCAAATGTCGGGGCCGTCGGCGTACAGCACGGGCTTGGGCAAACGACGAACAGGCCGTCGGCGTACGAAGCGCCGTCGGCGTAGAATTACGTCCCCGACGGCTGCCGTCGGCGTTCTAAATCCCGTCGGCGTACAAAGGGCGGCATAACGCGAACCGTCCAGCGTCGTTGATACGCCGACGGTACTGCCGTCGGCGTACACGCGATAAAAACACCGACGGCTGCCGTCGGCGTTTAGTAGTTTTTTTATATTTATTTTCGTATATAATATTCATTTCTTTATTTCTCTATATAATATTTAATGTAGTTGTAATTTATATATATATTGGACCTATAATTGCCCTCCCAATTTCAGTATCCCACCCCCGTAAAATAACGGTTTGAGTTTTCCGGAACCCAACCCTACAACATATACATGTAAAACAAATAAAAACTTTTCCTGGCTATCTAGAGAGAAAGTGATGCCGGTGATGTCGGTCACACCTAGGAGTAGATTCTTGCACATTTACAACACACAACACACTTTTATACATATGGTATGTCACAACCTAGGTTTGGGTAGGGTTCCGACGCTCCGGGGCCCCGCTTCGGTGAAACCCTGAATCCGCTGGAAAAACCCTAACGTTTCCTTCTACCCCCATAGACGTGCGTCGAAAGGGGTAGCCCAGTGGACTTTTTTGCTTGGTTGTGTTATGTTAGGCCATAGGAACATGAGAAACCAAAGTCTACCCCAAATCGACACACGATTCCATCCGGTTCGCCCGAAAGGGGAGTTTTCACCTCTAAGTGCAGAAACTCACTAGAGAGAAAGTGAAGCCGGTGATGTCGGTCACACCTAGGAGTAGATTCTTGCACATTTACAACACACAACACACTTTTATACATATGGTATGTCACAAGCTAGGTTTGGGTGTGGTTCCGACGCTCCGGGGCCCCGCTTCGGTGAAACCCTGAATCCGCTGGAAAAACCCTAACGTTTCCGTCTACCCCCATAGACGTGCGTCGAAAGGGGGTAGCCCAGTGGACTTTTTTGCTTGGTTGTGTTATGTTAGGCCATAGGAACATGAGAAACCAAAGTCTACCCAAATCGACACACGATTCCATCCGGTTCGCCCGAAAGGGGAGAATTGGCGGGAAACAGGCGCTCGAAAGAAACACACGAAGGAAACACACGATCCGTGTGCTTCTTCCTGATCCAACGGCTCACCAGCGCTCGAAAGAAACACACCGCTGATCCAACGGCTCAGAAGCACACGAAGGAAACACACGATCCGTGTGCTTCTTCCTGATTGGGCATACTACAGCTCAGAAGCCCATTTCTCACTATATATATGTAGTCATGGCCTCCATTGGCATAGCACATCTAAACTGATATCTGATCCCTCATCACTCTCCCGTGGCGTCACCACCGCGTGTGCCGTCCGCCATGCCAAGGTGCTGCCCTCTCCCTCCCCTACGTACCTAGGTTGCACGCACCTTAGTTGTTTGATCAAATTCCCCACTCATTTTTTCAGATCTCGGCGGGAATCGATGATGACCACCGGCCATTTGTTGGACACGGGCAGTGTCCGGGACTGGGCTCCGCCGGGCTGGCACTGGGAGGTGTCTTCCGGGACGCGTAGTTTGGTGAGGAATCCGGGTGACGTCGTCGACCCGGATCTTGTTTGGTGGCCGTCGCGTGGGCCAGCCTCGGTGCAGAGGCCGCCGGCCCCCGAGGTGGAGGTGCGTCGCCGTATCAGAGAGGAGGACGAGCACGTCCGTCGCTACCTGGTTAGGTTGGATACGCAAGCGGTGCATGACAATATGTGGTATACACTTCATAGGATCCTCCTCATGTGAGTATTGCCCCAGTGATGGTTCCTTATCTTTGGGTGCAAGCCGCCGGCCGCTCAGCACCTCGCGGCTTAGGACCCGGCAAAAGTTAGTTACATTATTCGTGATGTATTATAGATTAAATAAAGATGTAGACTGGTGGCTATAAGCACATTCCTACTAGTGCAAGTTTGTTGTCATTCGTCTATGTACCCAAGTTTGTTGTCATTCGTCTATGTACCCAAGTTTGTTCTATCTTAGTTGCTACTACTCCGTTTCGATTAATTGCCGTCGGCGTAGAGAACTTCCCAGGCGCACAGGGTGCTGCCACGTCATCTAAAATGGACCAAATGGCCACGAATACGCCGACGGCTTTACCGTCGGCGTATGCCACGTCCCAGACGCACCAGCTCGCTCCACGTGGCACGCTAGGCCGACGGCACTGCCGTCGGCGTATGGGTGGAGCAGACGGAGACGGACGGCTTCCGTTTTTGTGGGTCCCACAGCGGCTACGCCGACGGTTACGTATACGCCGACGGTTATTTGTATACGCCGACGGCAAACGTGCCTACCCCGACGGCTTCTGGCCGTCGGCGTATCGTGGGTTTCCCGTAGTGCTACGTGTTTCCACCCAATATCTTCAGCTAATGTACTATAAGAAGTATGTGCATGCAAATTGTTCTGTAACTCTCAGTTATATACATAAGAACACACTAAGTTCAGATATTTTTGACGCTTGATTGTAAGACATCAGGGATACATATAAATATTAAGGTTCTTGAAAAGGCATTGTTGGTCTTATTGCCTTCTATTTATAAGCCTTAGTTTTTTTGTGCTGTGATTTGTAGGCCTTATTGGTGATGTCCCTGTAATGCTTGTCAAGCCACAGACTTTTATGAATGCAAGTGGGGAGTCTGTAAGTACAACAACCCTAATACAGATTTAAATCACTACCTGATCGTCCTTATTTACTGAATAGGACTGCCCTATACAGGTCGGCCAGCTGGTTTCGTATTTCAAGATACCACTTAATCAAGTTGTTTTGGTAAATATTTTTTCTTGAGTTGATACTTTGTTATATTTCATGTTCTGTTTTTTTCACAAACTGTTCTATGATTCTTTTAGATCTATGATGATCTTGACTTACCCTTTGCGAAATTACGTTTACTGCCAAAGGGGGGACATGGTGGGCATAATGGGTACTTATCTAACTTATTACCTTCACGCTGTGTTCAGGATTTCGTCGTTACTTTCTTATGAACTAAATACAAACTTGGCCTGCTCGTGGTCTTAAAACGCTGCAGGCATAGTTTATGTTTTATCCTAGCTTGATATCATTAAAGCAAACATCCATGTCTAGTATTTAAGTAATTAGGACATGTTTCAATGTGGTAATGGTCTTCTCTTAGAAATAGATTGTTTAGGGTTTAGCACCAATAAGATGAACCGTAGCAGGCTCCAAAGTGACACAATGAACTTAAACCGTTTCTGCTTTAATCTTTTTTTGTGTGTGGGTAGTTTCTGCTTTAATCTAATGTCAAGTATTGTTGGAATCAATTCCTATGCTCTACTTTAACATGATGACTGTTTCAGGATGAGAAGCGTCATCCACCATTTTAAAGAAAACCGTGATTTTCCACGTCTAAGGATTGGTATGCCTGACCACCACTTATTTAAATTTTTTGTCCTTCAGGTGATAAATCTGAAAATAACATCCCCTTATTGTTGTGCAGGAATCGGACGACCAACTGGAATGTTGGGCGCCATCGGTTTTGTTCTATGTGCGTTCACGGAGGAAGAACAAAAGGAGGTATGTTACTACTATATTCCACTGCTCAATTATTTTACAGTCATATATCAAACAGTACAATTTTGATGCGTGGAAATCTGTATTAAGTATTTTCTTGAGCGCTCTGTGATGTCTGGAAACTCGAAAGTTGAAACAATGTATTGGTCTATACAACCAGAACATCAGCTGACCCCTCTGTCTACCTTCAACTTCTTGCAGCTTGATTACACCTTCCTCAGGGCCTTGCAAGCAGTGCGGATAATGTTACTCGAAGGATTCAACAAGAGCGTGATCTTTGTGAACACTCCATGTCCACAGCCACCAGAAATGTTGAATATAGCAAAACAATCTGATATAGACAGCGCGGAGATTGGCACTGAAGTGTAAATTAGTTTGTTCAGGTTAGAATTACTAGGGGTAGCTGCAGCAAGCACAAAAGATCTAGTATCCCAAATCGAAAATTCATTTTTGTACACCTTCAATGGAAGGCATAGCAAAAAAACCTGTAGAATTGCATTCTGCATCATTATTACCTAGAGTAGATAGTGCTCAATCAAGGCCTGGCTTTCTGCTTGTTCTTGATTTTAGAGAATCTATTTTCATGTCATGAGCTGCTAATGTAACAATTGAAAGGAATTTAGGAATTTATGAAATACGAACATACAATCTGTTATTTGCAAATCATCCCCGAAACATTGGTGTTTTATGGAAAAAAGATCGCCATTATTGTCTTGTGCAGAAACTTCCCAACAACAAGTGGTACGGATGAAATGCTAATTAATTGGAATCACGATGCCCACTTGAGGCGTGCTGCAAAACTTCAATTTTTCACAGTTCGCTTCCCCTTGTTTGAGACTCGAACGCGACTCCTGGCCATGGATCTGGACACCGAGGTCGACTTCGACTTCTCGCCCTTCCTCGTCCGCTACAAGAGCGGGCGCGTCCACCGTATCATGGGCTCCTCCAGAGTCGACGCCAGCGTGGACGCCGCCACGGGCGTCACCTGCAAGGACGTCGTCCTCGAAGCCGGCGCCGGCCTCGCCGCGCGGCTCTACCTGCCCGGGGGCGTCCCGAGCTCCAAGAAGCTCCCCGTCCTCGTCTACTTTCACGGCGGCGCCTTCGCCGTCCACTCGGCCTTTTCCGCCGTGCACCACCGCTTCCTCAATGCGCTCGTGGCCGCGGCCGGCGTCGTCGCGGTGTCCGTCGACTACCGCCTCGCGCCCGAGCACCCGCTCCCCGCCGCCTACAACGACGCGTGGGCGGCGCTCAGGTGGACCCTCGCGAGCTGCGTGCCCGCTGGGCGGGAGCCGTGGCTGGCCGAGCACGGCGACGCCGCGCGCCTCTTCGTCGCCGGCGACAGCGCCGGCGGCAACATCGCGCACAACGTGGCAATGAAGGCCGGCGGCGACAACGGGCTGCGCGGGATCGAAGGGATGGTGCTTCTGCACCCGTACTTCCGTGGCAGGGATCCCCTGCCGTCGGAGGGCAGGCTCTCCTTGCAGAGGGTGGAGAGGAGCTGGGGATTCGTGTGCGCGGGAAGGTACGGCACCGACCACCCGTTCATCAACCCGCTGGTGATGCCGCCGGAGGAGTGGGTGACGCTCGGCTGCAGGCGGGCCCTGGTCACCGTGGGCGAGCTCGACACGATGCGGGACAGAGGCCGGAGGTACGTGGAGACGCTGAGGGGAAGCGCGTGGGGAGGAGAGGAGGCGCTGCTGTACGAGACCGGCGGCGAGGGACACGTATACTTCCTTGAGAAGTCCGGCTGGGGCGGCGACAAGGCGGCGAAGGAGATGGACGCCGTCGTCTCCTTCATCAAGGGAAGCCAGCCAGGTGTGACTGAACTTTGTGAGTTAATAGCATAGAACCACTGTCACCGTTGTCAAACGGTGGACTACCGTGAATCTTCCGGTCGTACTTACGAATTGTTGTTGCTTTCTGTTGTTTTTTCCTTCCCCAGTTACTTAGGAGCTACTCGTAATTTTGGTTTTATGATTCAAGCGTACTTACGGAAAAAATATCAATGCCTCTTTCCCTCTCTTTAAACAATAGTTTTGTTATATATCGTTTGCTACATTGTTGATGCACAGTTTGTTGAATAAAGATGGCTAATCTCAACTGCTAAGCAAAAGATTAGCAACAAGAAAATTAAACTTTACTTATTTGTTGGATGAAGTGTTCAGTTGGGTGAGTTGCGTGTTCGTTGGCGAGCCGCTTGTCCGCTGAGCAGGAGCCCTGGCCGAGCACAGTGACGTCGCGCGCCTCTTCGTCGCCAACATCGCGCATAACGTGGCAATGAAGGCCGGCGGCGGCAACGGGCTACCAGGGATCGAGGGATGGTTCTTTTGCACCTGTAAATTCGTGGTAGGGATCCCTGCCGCGGAGGGCATGAACGTCAAGTCCTTCTCACAGAGGGTCGAGTAAAGATGGGGTTTCGTGTGCGCGGGGAGGTTCGAGACGGACCACCCATTCATCAACCCGCTGGTGATGTCGGCGGCGGAGCGGGCGACGCTCGACTGCTGGCGGGCCCTGCTCATCATGGGGGAGTTAGGCCATCTCCAGCCGTCCCACCAGAGCCCCCCCAGGAGGCTTTTTTTGCGCCGCGCCGGCCGAAAAGCGCCGTTTTTCTACCACTCGGCCCCCCAGAAGCCCAGTTAGCGCCGTTTCGGCAGAAAATAACGTCGGCGCACCCAGGCGAAACCCAGCCCACTGGGTTCGGCCTGGGGGGGCCGGCAGAAGGAAAAGCACGCGTGGGGCAGCGCTGTCGGCGAGACAAAGCATTTTTCCCACCCCGACTCGCCTTTTCCTCTGTCCACCTCGCCGTCGCCTCGCCGTCGCCGCCACCACCCCTCCTTGCGCTGCCACACGCAAGCAGCTAGGAACCCCCCGTCGAGCCCCGCCCCGCCGCCGGCGCCGCCCACTCTCCTCCGCCGCGATCTAGCCGGCTGGGCCGTTCTCGGAGCGAATCGCGGCCACCCCGCCCGCAAGGTGTTCGGCGTTTCTCCCGACCCAAGCCATGGACTCCGACGACGAGGAGATGCTCGCCGAGCTCTTCGACGAGGAAGATCAGGCCGCCATCGACGACGAGGAACACCTCATGGTCTTGGCCTGTCTCGCCGGCTTGCTCGTCAAAAGCGGGCCGCGTCGTGTTGGATCGACGCGCGGGCGCCGCAAGAGCAAGCAAAGGCAGCGGTACGAGGGCTACTGCATCCTCTACTCCGACTACTTCGCCAACAATCCTACGCAGGACGCGAAGGTGTTCCGGCGCCGGTTCAGGATGAACCGCGAGCTCTTCCTCCGGATCATGCGCGCCATCCGGAGTTCGACCCCTACTTCAAATTGAAGAAGGACTGCACCGGCACGGTAAGCTTTACCTCAATTCAGAAGTGCACGATGGTCATGAGGTTGCTTGCATATGGTGCTCCCGCAGATGCACAGGATGACTATCTGCGCATGAGCGAGTCCACGGCCCTGGAGTGCTTGAACTATTTCTGCCGGGCAGTGGTTGCAGTCTTTGGCCCAACGTACTTGCGATCACCCAATGCGCAAGACACTGCTCGTCTCCTCGCAGAGACTGAAGCAAGAGGCTGATACGTCTCAAACGTATCTATAATTTTTGATGTTCCATGCTGTTATTATATCAATTGCTACATGTTTTGGTTACACTTTATATCATTTTTATGCATTTTCTGGGACTAACCTATTAACAAGATGCCACAGTGCCAGTTCCCTGTTTTCTGCTGTTTTTGGTTTCAGAAAATCTATTAAGGAAATATTCTCGGAATTGGACGAAACAAAAGACATCGTCAATAATATCACGAGGAGATCACGGAGTCCAAAGGGGAGTCGGAGCAGACCCACCAGGGGGCCACGCCACACTAGGGCGCGGCCCAGGGTGGGCCCGCGCCCCCTATGGCGTGGTGGCCCCCCTCGGCCACCGACGCCGCCTCTTCGCCTATATATTCTCCGCGACGCGAAAACCCTATTACGGTCGATCATATTCCACGAAAAGTTCCGTCGCGGCCGTCATCGTCAATCTCAGATCGGAGGAGTTCTGAAGCTCTTCCCGGCACCCTGCCGGAGGGGAGATCATCACCGGAGGGCTCTACATCACCATGCCTGCCTCCGGAGTGATGCGTGAGTAGTCCACCCCTGGACTACGGGTCCATAGCAGTAGCTAGATGGTTGTCTCTCTACCTTGTGCCTCCATGTTTAGATCTTGTGAGCTGCCTAACATGATCAAGATCATCTTATTGTAATGCTAGATGTTGTGTTTGCTGGGATCCGATGAATATTGATACCATGTTTATTCAAGTTGTTTATCTATGTGCTCTTGATCTTGCATGCTCTCCGTTGCTAGTAGATGCTTTGGCCAAGTAGATGCTTGTGACTCCAAGAGGGGGTATTTATGCTCGATAGTGGGTTCAGTCTCTAGATATCTGGATCAGTGACAGAAAGGTCTAAGATGGTAGATGTGCTGTTGCTACTAGGGATAAAACATTGGTGCAGTGTCCAAGGGCACTTGTATTGATTACATTACACACTTTACTTCATGCAATAATCTGTTGTTAGCAACTTAATACTGAAAGGATGCGGATGCTGCCTTGAAGGTGGATTATTTAGGCATAGATGCGGTTGGAATAACGGTCTATGTACTTTGTTGTAATGCCCAACTAGATTTCATAGTAGACATCTTGGCATGTATTGCATTGTTATGCCCTCTCTATTTGTCAATTGCCCAGCTGTAATTTGTTTACCCAACATGCTAGTTATCTGTTCTGAGAGAGACACCACTAGTGAACTGTGGACCCTGGTCCAATTTCCTCATACTGTTTACACAACCTGCTGCAATCATCTGTTTCCTGTTACTTGCTGTTTTTCCTGCTGTTTTCCACACCATACGTTTAACTCTTTGTTTCTGCAAGACCGGAGAGATTGACAACCTCTCTGTTTCGTGTTGGGCAAAGTTCTGGTTTGTGTCTGTGCAGATTCCACGTTGGTGCAAGCTCCCTAGCGCCAGGGGGAGTCAACATCAACAACCTTCCGATAGATCGTCAAGTCCTACTGGATTGATAACCTTGGGTAGATTTCTCAAGGGAAAACTTCTGCTGTCTACATCATAACCTTCCTCTTGGGGTTCACCAACACGTAGCCATCAAGCTGTTTTCTGGCGCCGTTGCCGGGGACTTGGAGGCTATTGGAAAGGGGAGTCTCTCAGTTCCAATCTCTTTACTTTGTTTTTGTCTTGTTTTAGTTTTGTTTTGCTTGCTGTTAAAAATCAAAAACCCAAAAAAAAAAATTCCTGCATCTAGTTTTTAATTTCGAGTTGTGCTTGCTTGTTTTAGTCTTGCTAAAATGAGTAATCCTGAAAATACTAAGTTGTGTGACTTTACTAGCACAAACAACAATGATTTTATCTGTACACCCATTGCTCCACCTGCTTCTAAAGCAGAATTTTATGAGATTAAGCCTGCACTGTTAAATCTGGTTATGAAAGAGCAATTTTCTGGTGTTAGTACTGATGATGCTGCTGCCCACTTAAACAACTTTGTTGAACTTTGTGATATGCAAAAGTATAAGGAGGTAGAGAGTGATATTATTAAGCTGAAATTGTTTCCTTTCTCTTAAGAGGAAGAGCTAAAGATTGGTTGCTATCTTTGCCTAGAAATAGTATTGATTCCTGGACTAAATGCAAAGATGCTTTCATTGGAAAATATTATCCTCCTGCTAAAATTATCTCTTAAGAAGTGGTATTATGAACTTTAGGCAACTTGATAATGAGCATGTTGCCCAAGCTTGGGAAAGAATGAAGTCTTTGGTTAAAAATTGCCCCACTCATGGACTGACTACTTGGATGATCATCCAAACCTTTTATGCAGGACTAAATTTTTCTCAAGGAATTATTGGACTCGGCTGCTGGAGGGACCTTTATGTCCATCACTTTGGGTGCTGCTACAAAGCTTCTTGATGATATGATGGTAAATTATTCTGAATGGCACACTGAAAGGGCTCCAACTGGTAAGAAGGTAAATTCTGTTGAGGAAATTTCCTCCTTGAGTGATAAAGTTGATGCTATTATGACTATGCTTTCGAATGGACATGGTGTTGTGGATCCAAATAATATTCCTCTTGCTTCTTTGGTTGCTCATGATGAGAAAAATGTTGATGTAAACTTCATTAAAAATAACAACTTCAACAACAATGCTATAGGAATAATTTTGGTAGCAACAATTATAGGCCATATCCTGCTAATGGTAGCAACTCTTATGGTAATTCTTATGGCAATTCCTACAGTAACAATAGAAGTGTGCCCTCTGATCTTGAAGTCATGCTTAAGGATTTTATTAGCACACAAACTACTTTTAATAAAACTGTTGAGGAAAAGCTAGGAAAAATTGATACTCTTGCTGCTAAAGTTGATAGTCTTGCTCATGATGTTGAAATGCTGAAAATAAAAGCTATTCCTAGTGATATTAGAGAGAGTAAAACACTCAATGCTATCCAAATTAAAATTGATAATAACATTAGGATGCTTGCTGAACTTCATGAAAGATGGGAGAGAGAAGAAAGAGAAGCTGAAATTGCTGAACAAAATAGTGTTGTTAGAGTTTGCACTATTTTTACTAATGAAACAAATGATGCCTCACATGCTAATGCGCCCCCTACTGTTAGTGAAAAGATAATAAGTGTTGGAAATGTCTCTACTACCTCTACAAAAAGTTTTAAATTGCCTGATAGCACTACTTTTGTTCCTAGTAAAAGTGCTGAAATTTTTAGAGGTGTTGGTGATAATTGCTCCATTGTTTTTATGACAACAACTTCAATTTCGAAAATTGTAACATAACTGAAGTCATCATGTTCTTGCAAAAGCTAGCTAAGAGTCCTAATGCTAGTAAAATAAATATGGCTTTTACTGAACATATTATCAAAGCTCTCATGCATGCTAGGGAAGAAAAATTAAAACTTGAAGCTTCTATCCCTAGGAAGTTAGATGATAATTGGGAACCTGTTATTAAAATGAAACTGAGTGAGTTTGAATGCAATGCTTTGTGTGACCTTGGTTCTTGTATTTCGGTTATGCCTAAAAATTTATATGATATTCTCAAGCTTGCACCTTTGGAAAAATGTCATTTGGATGTTCACTTTGCTGATTCTTCTATGAAGAAACCTTTAGGAAAAGTTGATGATGTTTTGATAATGGTTAATAACAATCTTGTCCCTGTTGATTTTGTGGTTTTGGATATTGAATGCAATCCTTCTTGTCCTATTGTTTTGGGAAGACCTTTTCTGAGAACTGTTGGTGCTGTTATTGATATGAGAGAGGGGAATATAAAATTTCAATTCCCACTCAAGAAAGGTATGGAACACTTCCCTAGGAAGAAGATGAAATACTCACATGATACTAGTGTCAAGACAAATTATGGTTTTGGATTTTCTGGTCTTGACAATACTTGATGCATCTCTTCATGCCTAGCTCAAAGGCATTAAAGAAAAGCACTTCTGGGAGCCCATGTTTTTATTTTTGTTTTCTTGAGTCAAGGATGCTTGTTTACCTCTGTAGCAACTCCTTTGTATCTTTTATTTGCTGTTTTGTTGTGCCAAGGAGAGTTACTAATGCAAAGTTGGTTTTATTTTCGGGACTGCATTGGGACAGATTGCTGTTCGTCACCGTTTAATTCAGTAGAAAATCAGAAAAAATCGAAAAATGCTGAAATTTTTGTGCATGTTCCTGATGATGTTACGCAACTTTCATTATTTCAAAAGTTTTTCATCTGAGCATCGTAAGTGCCTCGAAAAAATTCGTCATTACAGACTGTTCTGGTTTGACAGATTCTGTCTTTTATTTTGCATTCTCTCTTTTACAAGTTTTTAAGTGGTTTCTTTTCGTGTAAAAGTGCCCACTTGAGCCTAGTAACAGTGGCTAATGTTTAAAATAGTTGGCTTGTGAGTTTTGTCTTTGCTAGAACTTTGAAGTATTATCTTTTAGTGCACTAACCTGCTAATGAGAAAAGCTGTTAAGTTTTGGTGTGAAGGAAGTTTTCAAGTGTTGATAGAGGAGAATGATATTACATGATCAAGAAGAGTGAAGAGCTTAAGCTTGGGGAGGCTTACCTCCCCAGCATATTTCAAGAAGACTCAAGCATCTAAGCTTGGGGATGCCCTTCTTCATCTACAAATTATCAGGTCATCTCTAATGGTGCTATATTTTTATTGCTTCATACTAGTGTACTCTTCCTTGGAGCGTCAGTGTGTTTTTGTTTTCAGTTTGTTTTGTTTTGTTTGCTGTGCTATACTTGTTGGATCCTAGCATTCATGTTTGGGAGAGAGACACGCTCCACTTTTTCATTAGAATACTCTTGTGCTTCACTTATACTTGTTGAGTATTCCTGTCTAGTTGCTGTTATTGCTGTTAGCTCTCAGTTTTTCATGTATCTCTTGTTAGAGCTTTCAGTTTCTTTTGAAGAAAGTACTCTCTTGCTTCACTTATATCTGTTTGGAGAGTTGTCAAATAAGTTGATTGGTGTTTGGTTGGACCAGAAAAATGCTATGCATGTGGTAGTGGTATAAAATGCTTACATGAATCTTTTTAGATCGTTGTCTTGAGTAATTTGATGCTTGCCAATTGTTTTGAGCTGTCAAGTAATTAATGTTTAAGCTTGTGCATCATGTAAGTAATGGCTATTAATGAAGAACTACTATAAGGATTTTCTGCTATAATAATCTGTTGCATAATTGGAAGTCCATAGTAGTCTAGATAATTTTTGGATGAAGGCTATGTGTTAACAAGGAAGACAGTGGGAGTCTATGGTTCGTCAAACCTTGTGTTTTATGTACACTCTTGCTATTCCAGTTGATAATGATGTTTGCTTATAATAACCTTGCTAGCCTAAACTCTGTACTAAGAGGGAATGCTTCTTGTACATCCAAAACCTTGAGCCAAATCCATGCCACCTGTGTCCACCATACCTACCTATTATGTGGTGTTTTCACCATTCCAAGTAAATTTCTTCATGTGCTATCTACTAACTACTCAAAACTGTTACATTTCCTTTTTGTGTCACTACTTGAAAAGCTCATAAGGACGTAGATAGGTGGTCTTTATTTCCTGGTTGATCAAATTTTACACACCTGGACTAGTGGCATATACATCCGCTTATCCAATAATTTTGCAAAAAGAGCTGGCAACGGGGTGCCCAGTCCCAATTAATTACAACTTTAACCAAACAATTCTCTTCACATCTTTTTGCCCCTGATTCGTCAGTCAAGCAATGTTCACAAGTGTGTAAACAAAAGAGAAGAGGGATGATCTGCCCGCTGGTAGAAATAACGTCCTTCATGGGAGCCGCTCTTGTAAAGTTTGATCAACTAGTGAAGTAGAGTATTGCCTATTTGCTGATTTGTTGACACCTGTATACACCATTACCTTACAAAACAACACTAGTAGGAAAACCCAATTCTATGAAAGCTTATTCTGTGGCGCACCTTATAGACGTGCGCCACAGAATAAGATTCTGTGGCGCACCAGCCATGGTGCGCCACAGAATAGCCTTATTCTGTGGCGCACGGATATAAGGATGCGCCACAGAATAAGCGCGGGCCCCACACCAACGCACGGGTCTGCCACTTTTGACCTTATTCTGTGGCGCACTGGGTCAGGTGCGCCACAGAATAGGTTTATTCTGTGGCGCATCGATGCAGGTGCGCCACAGAATAAGGTGCTCTGGCCCCACAAATAATTGGGGGGAACTATTCTGTGGCGCACCTGACCCAGTGCGCCACAGAATTATATTATTCTGTGGCGCACCAGTTAGGGGTGCGCCACAGAATAACTGTACCAGATATTTTATAAGGCCATCTCCACCCACTTTCCCCTACCCATTTCTCATTTCCTCTTCTTCCTCCTCTCTTCCTCCTCTCCTCCCAACTCGTGGTGCTCCTCCTTCCCATCCATTTTTGACCATATATTTCTCCTTTTTTTTAGTTAAACTTATTTTGGTTGATAGACTCCTCCATACATAGTCTCCTTTCTCCCATCTTCTATTTTGGATCAAATCTACAAGGTGAGAAAGGTTATTGTGCTTTGACCATCTTGTTGGAAATGTTTGGAGGTACCTTGAGAGACCCTTGAGATTGCCGGAACGTCGATTAACTTCCGTTCCGGCAACTTCGGGTACTCCATATGTCCCTTTTTTAGCAAAGGTCATGCCGGATTTTTTCGTGAAATTTGGCATGACTTTGTTAAAAATAGGACATGTGGGTATTAATTGTGCTTGTGCTTCCGACCATCGTGTCGTTGAGATGCCGGACTGAGATGTGTTGTGTGTGTTTGTGTGTGCATGCATGTTGCGGCTCTAATTAAGTTATGTACTCTCGTTTCTTCTCTATGTATAGCGCGTAGTCAACCATGGTCATAATGATGAGCTCCAGTCAAATCAGAACATACAAGGACCAAGCGAAGGCGGACATGATTCGGTCCAACGGGAGGCAGATAAGATGTCCGTGTCGAAAATGCAAACATGAGAGGTGGATACACCCTGATTCTGGATTATTGGAGGAGCACCTGCTCAGGCACGGTTTCATGCCGGAACAAGCCAAACAAGATCATCGTCATGACGAAGGAGATGCCCGCGGCGGACAAGATGATCATGACGAAGGAGATGCCCGCGGCGGACAAGATGATGACGAAGGAGATGCCGGTGACGGACAAGATCATCATGATGACGAAGGAGATGCCGGCGGACATGATCATCATGACGAAGGAGACGAGCAGACCCCGCTAAGTTTGGGCTTGCAGGATGCTCATTTTCAAGAACTGCTTCTCAGTCAGACGAGCAACGACAGAGAGAAAGCCAAGCTAGCGCAAATGGGGATAGACGGGATCACTCCGTTGTATCCTGGGTGCCGGCCTCAGGATACGCGCTTGCAAGTAACGCTTAATGCTATGGAGATGAAGTCGGGAAACAGTTGGACCGACAAGAGCTTCAACCAGAACCTGAAATTCTGGCACGATATTCTCCCCGAGGGTAACACATTACCAACTACTATCGAGGAGGCCAAGAAAGTCCTGTGCCCTCTTGACCTACCGCACGAGAGATACCACGCCTGCATCAATGATTGCGTAATTTATCGGGGCGATTACGAGGACTTGACCAAATGTCCGGTGTGCGGTCACGGACGGTACAAGAGTGGAAAGAAGAAAAATCCTCGAAAAGTGGTATGGTACTTTCCTATCACTCCCCGTCTTCAGCGGTGGTTCGTGGATCCTAAGGAAGCAAAGCTCATGCAATGGCACGCGGAAAGGGAGAAGCCCGCAGAAGATCCGGAGAAGGGCACCATCCTGACACACCCTGCAGACGCTATCAATTGGCAAGCATTGGACATCGCCTTCGAAGATTTTGGGCGCGACGCAAGGAACGTCAGGCTGGGTATGTGCACAGATGGAATGAATCCGTTCTTCAATGGCACACATAGCACCTGGCCCGTGTTTGTATGGCCTTACAACCTTCCCCCGTGGCTGTGCACGAAGTCAAAGTACATACACATGAGTATGCTTATTCAGGGTCCGAAACAACCAGGTGTCGACATACATCTGTATTTCGAGCTGTTGAAAGAGGAGTTAGAAACGTTATGGAAGACGCCTGTCCGTACGTGGGACGCCTACACTAAAGAATATTTCAATATGAGCGCCGCGTTGCTCACGACGGTGCAGGACTATCCTGGAATGTCGTCTGTATCGGCCCAGGTGGGCCACGGATTCTGTGGATGTATCAGGTGCATGGATGAGACCCCGCATATCCAGCTACCAAGAATACAAGGGTCTTCGAAAACCGTGTACCCAGGGGCTCGAAGGTGGCTTCGCATGGACCACCCGTGGAGAAAACGCGGGGATTTGTTCGATGGTCAAGAAGAAAGAGAAACAAAACCGATCCCGAGGACCGGCATAGAAATTGATGAGCTTTTGACAAATTGGGAGGAGTGCCCTGCGCCGGGAAAGAAGCGACCGAGGGTAAAACCGCTGCTGGGTGTATGGAAAGCGAGGTGTGCTTTCCATGACTTGGAGTACTGGAAGGTCCTCCACACGCCCCATAGCCTCGATGTAATGCACATTACGAAGAATGTTACCGAGGCTGTTCTTGGCACTCTTTCAAACATGCCGGAAAAGACCAAGGATGGGAAGAAAGCACGATACGATCTGAAATGGCTTGGCATCAAGAAAGATATTCACGGCCCCGATAGTGATGATGATGATAATGATGACCAGACGGAAGGGACTCAAGGTCGCCGCAAAAGGAGGAAGAAGAGCGCGGTTGTGCTTCCACCTACCTGCTTCACTATGAGTCCGGAGGAGCTCAAGCAGTTCTACAAGTGCCTCTTAGGAGTCAAATTTCCTTACGGTTACGCGGGGAAGACAAGCAGATATCTGGACGAAACAAAGAAGAGGTTCAGCGGGATGAAGTCTCACGATTGTCATGTGCTTATGACGCAGATAATTCCCGTTGCGATCCGAGGGATAATGGACGAGCACGTCCGTGATACGCTGTCTGCACTTTGCAACTTTTTTGACGTCATCAACCGTAAGTCGATCGGCGTGAGGCAGCTCCAGAAGATACAGGATGAGATCGTGGGGATACTATGCGAGCTCGAGATTTACTTCCCGCCCGCGTTCTTTGACATCTGCGTGCATCTCCTTCTCCACGTCGTTGATGACATACTGAAGCTCGGTCCGACGTTCCTGCACTACATGATGCCGTTCGAAAGGCAGAACGGTGTCATCAAAGGATTCGTTCGCAACAGGGCCCGTCCAGACGCAAGCATGGCCAAGGGCTTTCTGACCAAAGAGTGCATCACCTTCTGCCAGAGTTATCTAAGCACCGAGAACGAGGATGTTGGTCTGGCCACCAGGCCGCACGTCGGCAGGCTCGCTGGTTTTGGTCACCGTGAGGGCTACCGCTCACTCCCTGTCTTGATTGATGGTCGACACGTCGACTTCGATAGGGCTCACCGGGTCGCGCTACAACACTTAGAATTGATCGAACCTTGGGTGGAAGAGCACAGAAGCATAATCGAGAAGAACTACATCGACCTGGGCCGGCCGAGGAAGAACGGAGACGTAACCAGAGAGCACAACTCCAGCTTCACGCGTTGGTTCAGGGAAAAACAACTGTCCGAATCACGGGTCAGAAAGCCAAGTACGGAAGATGAAAAAATCATATTCTCCATATCACAGGGCCCCGCGCAGAACGTGAAGACCTATCAGACGTACGACATCAATGGTTACAGATTCTGCACCGAGGAAAAGGACAGGAGTAGCGAATATCAAAACTCAGGAGTAACTATGCTATCCTACGCCGATGACGAGGCTACCGTCAAACAAAGATACTTCGGAAGGATAGAGGAGATATGGGAGCTCAACTACTGTGGAGAGTCGGTGCCAATGTTCCGTGTGAGATGGGCCAAGAACGTCGAAAAAGAAGGCCGGTATTTCACCACCATGGTTATACCCGAAGCCAACTCGAAGAAAGCCTCCGCGAAAAATGAGCCATGGGTACTCGCTAGCCAAGTCGATCAATGCTTCTTCATTACCGACCCGTCAAAGCCTAACCGTGTTGTCGTGAGGAGGGGCAAGAGGAGCATCATCGGAATGGAAGGAGACGCCAATGAGGAGGACCTGGACGGCGATCCGAAGATCGAGGAGGAATTCGACAACTACTTCGACATGCCTACTACTAATTCTAAAGAAAAAAGGAAGACCTCCCTACCTACCAAAGGTTGTCCGTTCACGCGAAGAAGTCTCAAGGTGACCGGCCTAAGCTATTCAACCGCCAAGAAGGGAAAGAAGAAATGCTAGTTTGGCCGGCCGGGACGAAGATCGAAAACTTTTTTGTGTATTATATATAATTTGTTTTGTATGAGAGACAAGCATATGGTCTATGTAATTTGATATATATGGCACAGTTTCAATATTTGTATTAACTGTTTTTTATTAACATGTGTGTAAAAACAGAAAATTTAAATA
The DNA here is from genome assembly GCA_947311845.1 of Poa pratensis. Taxonomy (NCBI): domain Eukaryota; kingdom Viridiplantae; phylum Streptophyta; class Magnoliopsida; order Poales; family Poaceae; genus Poa; species Poa pratensis. Next base: position 42,649,201 of record CAMZMU010000038.1, read on the forward strand.
AAAAACCAACTATTAACTGTTTTTTTATTAACATGTGTGTAAAAACAGAAAATTTAAATAAAAAAACAACTATTAACTGTTTTTTTATTAACATGTGTGTAAAAACAGAAAATTTAAATAAAAAACCAACTATTAACTGTTTTTTTATTAACATGTGTGTAAAAACAGAAAATTTAAATAAAAAAACCAACTATTCTGTGGCGCACCCCTTATCGGGTGCGCCACAGAATAAGATAATTCTGTGGCGCACCGCCAGGGGGATGCGCCACAGAATAAGGTACCTTATCCAAAAACCGGCCGCGCCGCCGCCGTTTTCTTCTTCGTTCTCATTCTTCTTCCTCTCCCCATAACCCGCGCCGCCACCAACTCTCTCCCTCCCTCTTCTTCTTTTCTTCCCGAGAAAATCGACGCCATGGCCGTGACAAGCCCAAGCTCGCGGCCCCGGTGACTCCATCCACCTCGTGCTCTCCCTTCGCGCCAGGAGCCGCGCCTTGCCTTCCTCCGTCCTCGACAGCAAGCGGGAGACACGGAAGCACGGACGACGCCACGCCAAGCTCGTCTTCTTCTTCCGGCCGGGTGCGCGCCGTCATCGTCCCCGTTGGTCCGCGCATCCCCGACCCAAGCCTCCATGTCCCGGAGATCCGTGCCGCTGTGATCCAGCTTCTCCGCCAAGAACAGGAGCCGGAGGAGCCCCAGGACAGCCGCAGCAACCTCGTCTTCTTCAACGCCGACCGTCCGCGGGAGCGCCAAGGCCACGATCTTCTTCCTCTACTTCCCGTCGCCGTCGTCCGCGGGCTGCACAACCACGACAACCGCAGCCTCTTGGTGAGCCTCCCGTCCTCCTGGACATCTTCCCCTTCCCCTCTTGCTCTAGGTGCTCTTGCCGTCCGTCACCGTCCGCCATGGCCGTCGCGTGCAAGCCGTGAGCTTGCACGTCCTTGCACAGCACGCCCGCGCTGGTGTTGCTCCTGCTCCCTCCTATACAAACCAGCACCCACACCACTCTAGCATCATCTCTGCACCCCGAAGACACCGTGTGCCGCCCGATGGCAAGCTACGTATTTTCCTTCTTTTATTTCCATGCAGCTAATATACTTGATGGCAATCAAAATAGTATTTTGTAGTAGATGCGACAAGCTTGAAATAACTATATAGTAAGTCCCTCTATCGTACATGTTTCAAAAAATTCTCACGATTTCTATGTCAATTGTTCATTTGTTTTGAGTGTTTCGGTGGTTTCCCAAAAGGAATTACAAATGTTAGTTTCTAAATGTTATGATATTTAACACCACAAATCAGAATCAGAATTGTATATGGGAAAGCAATCATCTAACACCTAAAATCAGAATTTGTCGTGAATCGTGACGCCTGCACGTACCAAAATGCACCTTAAAATATCGGACCGTATGAAAGAATGGCTACCGGTCTCGCACTCCACGCCATGATGGCAATGTGGCATTCAAGTTTGCGGACAATCCTCCATAATTATAGAAGAAACAATCAACATTTGAAATACTAAAAAAATGTGTTAATATATACTCCCTCATATTTTATATCAACATTTGATTAATTTTATTTTATTCTCTGCAATTGCTAAGTAATATCGTGACTGTGGAGATGCTTATGTGTTGTGTATGTGTGTAGGCCCCCCCGTTGCTTCCTGCTGCTCAAGGTGGTGCCCTCCTATATTTTGCGGATGTTCTTGTGATGTTGTTGACCGGGGATGCATGTGTTGTTGTGATGTTGTTGGCCGGGAATGCCGGCCAACATGATTTGTGAAATGTTTGCAGGTACCCCGAGAGGCCCTTGAGATTGCCGGAACGTCGATTAACTTCCGTTCCGGCAATTTCGGGTACTCCATATGTCCCTTTTTTAGCAAAGGTCATGCCGGATTTTTTCGTGAAATTTGGCATGACTTTGCTAAAAATAGGACATATGGGGTATTGTGCTTGTGCTCCGACCATCGTGTCGTTGAGATGCCGGCCGGAGGTGCCGGCCGTAGATGTGTGTTTTTGTTGGAAATGTTTGCAGGTACCCCGAGAGGCCCTTGAGATTGCCGGAACGTCGATTAACTTCCGTTCCGGCAATTTCGGGTACTCCATATGTCCCTTTTTTAGCAAAGGTCATGCCGGATTTTTTCGTGAAATTTGGCATGACTTTGCTAAAAATAGGACATATGGGGTATTGCGACTAGTGCATGGGCCGGGGTATCTTAGTACTTATTAGTTAGGTGATTTTTTTATCTTAATTTGTTATACTAACTTTTTGCCTCTTTTTAATGCAGTGCAAACATGGCCGACAATGACGAGGCTGGGGTTTCTGGAACAAGGGGCGAGGAACCGATGGAGCAAAATATTATGATTCCGAGTTTCATCTCAGCGGCGGTGACAAATACGCTCACGTCGCTCTTTACAACCATATGTGAGTCTGTCAGGGATTGGACTGAAGGAGGGAAAAAAGGGCCTGCCCCAGTGATCAGCTTCGGCTCCAGACAGTACCCAATACTGCCTCCGGAAGATACACCAGATACAGCAGAGAAGAAGAAGAAGCACAGGAAGAGGAGTAAGCCAGCTCCGAAGACGAAACTTAGCACACCGGGGTATGTCCGGAGTGACCCCATGATACCACCCCGTGCGGGTGACTTGTCGTCCCGGTTGCATGAAGCTGGTCAACCGATACTGCCTTCGGAGCTGCTCCACCTCGCAGATGGATGCATGGCCCCTTTGCAACTTGCTATCTTGAAGCTAGAGGACAACCTTCTTAAAGACGAGAATCCGAACTACCCGGTGTTCACTGTCAAGGTGCCAAGGGACTTGGTTGACTTCGTTGATGAATCTCCAGCGGATCTGTTCTTCATATCGTGCGAGGACGTCTTCAACTTGTTTCACTTTAAACGGCTGGACTATAACTTGGTCCGCCTATACGCGCTCAGCCAGGCGATGATGATCAGGAGAGAACAAACCCCGTACGTCAAGGTAGTGGATCCCTACTACATGCGGGACAGCCAGCTGGAGGAAGGATCACCGACACGGGCTAAGGCCACGGAGTACCTCCAGAGAATCATGCTGAACATGAGCACGAAGACCAGCCTTCTTGTGCCTTTCTTTTTAAGTAAGTCCGCATCTAGTCGCCGCTGTCGTATCTTATGCTTTCTTATAGATTTCTTCTGTTTTGTTGATCCTTTCCAATATTCCGTTTCAATTGTGTTGAGCAGTGACAAGTACTCAGTACTCATCGCCGTGCACCCGAAGTGGTCAACTGCCACATATTTAGACTCAGGGACTACGCCGAAAGACTACACTAGAATTAAGGGTGTTCTCGATGAGGCTCTCGAGGGCTACGCCAAAAACGGAGGTTCCTTCGAGAAGAAAGCGAAACGTATAATTGACAACACACACAAGTTTTACCATGGGACGGGGTTTCATTGCCTCAAGCAAAAGTCTCGCAACGTGGATGCCTTCTACGTCCTCTTACACATGAAATCGTATGTCCGGGATGCAGTGATAACGAATTTGCCATATCGTCTCCAAGAATGGGCCAAATATGATGAGGATCTCACTGATGATGACCTTAGAGCAGACTTCCATCGCATCCAGTTACAGTTATCGAAAATCATCCTGGAAGATGTCAAGACAGCAGGGGGGTCCTTACACAACGCCAGAGGTAGAAACCTTGCTTCTTTCTTTTCTATATTAGATGAATAAATCATACTCTAGTTATATCATGCATTAATCAAATATATATCCCAACCGATTTTCAGCGTTGTCTAAGTGGGAGATCGAAGAACGCCTAGATAAGCAGAATGACAGGAGGACGTGGATGACGAAAGACGGCATTTATCCGTTTCCGGAGCGGATCAGGAAGAAGGATCCATCATACGGGTTTTTCTCTATTTGATCTTTTTGTGGTAAGTTGATATAAAATATGAGGCATGATTTTTGTAAGTTGATACCAGTTAAGTATGAGGCATGATTGTTAGTTGACCTTAGCTAATTCATTTCTAGAATGCCGATGATTAAAATGTTGTGACACTATGTGACGCAGAGATGGCGTCAGTGAAACTTGTGATATGCAGGAATACAAACTCAAGGGCCTCTCGGCAAACCGTTCCCGGCGCCGCTCCGCTCGTAGCGCTCGCGAAGAAGGCTACATGAGATCGTCGTGTTCCCGCTATTGCTCACCGTCAACGCCGAGATGTAATCTATTCGATCCTAGTGTAGGCGGTGAACACTTCATTTTGTAACGTGGGCAACGATTCGATGAACTTTTGTATATCTCAACAATTGTGTAAAACTTCCGCACTTTTGTATCAACTTGTGATGACATATATTAGTAATGTGTTTGTTTTGATATATCTGTGAAAATATATCTCTGTTTCTGTTATATCTGTGTAAATATGAAATATACATGTATTCTGGTATTATACTGGTATTATACTGGTATTTGTATGAATATACGGGTACAGTACTGCGCAGTAATTCTGTGGCGCACCCAGGACTATTCTGTGGCGCACCCTATTCTGTGGCGCATGGTTACACGGGTGCGCCACAGAATAGTTATTCTGTGGCGCGCCAGTCGCGGTGCGCCACAGAATAGCCACTATTCTGTGGCGCATGGGTGGTGCGCCACAGAATAGCTTATTTAGTGGCGACTATTCTGTGGCGCACCACCCATGCGCCACAGAATAGAAAAATGGTGCGCCACAGAATAGCTTTTCTGTACTAGTGCAATATTTTATGCTCTCTATATGCCTTCGGGAACTACAGCTCTAGCACATGATGTTAATCCCTGCTTCCCTCTGCGAAGGGCCTTTCTTTTACTTTTATGTTGAGTCAGTTTTTCCACTTCTTTCTGTCTACTTAAGCAAACATCATTGTCAACTCCAGTATAACAGTTTTTACATAACTTTGTGTTTGGTTGATCATATTCTTTGCATTGACATTATCTATATGATATACATGTTGAAAGTTGAAGCAAAAGCTGAAGCTATTATCTTCCTTTGTGTTGACACAAACATTTTCATGTTGAGAATTATTGCTGCTGTGAGCTAACTATTATGTTAGACTATTATATCTCTAAATGTTTTATAGTATTATTCATGAAAGTTTGCACTTGTGTGATCACTTATGTTTACTCTTTATTTACTTGCTTGCAAACTATAGACCATTGGCTTGGATCACTTCATTCAGATCATGTGCATTACATTGTTATTTGATCAAAGATTGTGTTGGTAGCATGTCACTTCAAAAATTATCTGTTTTATCGTTTACCTACTCGAGGACGAGCAGGAACTAAGCTTGGGGATGCTTGATACGTCTCAAACGTATCTATAATTTTTGATGTTCCATGCTGTTATTATATCAATTGCTACATGTTTTGGTTATACTTTATATCATTTTTATAAATTTTCTGGGACTAACCTATTAACAAGATGCCACTGTGCCAGTTCCCTGTTTTCTGCTGTTTTTGGTTTCAGAAAATCTATTAAGGAAATATTCTCGGAATTGGACGAAACAAAAGACATCGTCAATAATGTCACGAGGAGATCACGGAGTCCAAAGGGGAGTCGGAGCAGACCCACCAGAGGGCCACGCCACACTAGGGCGCGGCCCAGGGTGGGCCCACGCCCCCCTATGGCGTGGTGGCCCCCCTCGGCCACCGACGCCGCCTCTTCGCCTATATATTCTCCGCGACGCGAAAACCCTATTACGGTCGATCATATTCCACGAAAAGTTCCGTCGCGGCCGTCATCGTCAATCTCAGATCGGAGGAGTTCTGAAGCTCTTCCCGGCACCCTGCCGGAGGGGAGATCATCACCGGAGGGCTCTACACCACCATGCCTGCCTCCGGAGTGATGCGTGAGTAGTCCACCCCTGGACTATGGGTCCATAGCAGTAGCTAGATGGTTGTCTCTCTACCTTGTGCCTCCATGTTTAGATCTTGTGAGCTGCCTAACATGATCAAGATCATCTTATTGTAATGCTAGATGTTGTGTTTGCTGGGATCCGATGAATATTGATACCATGTTTATTCAAGTTGTTTATCTATGTGCTCTTGATCTTGCATGCTCTCCGTTGCTAGTAGATGCTTTGGCCAAGTAGATGCTTGTGACTCCAAGAGGGGGTATTTATGCTAGATAGTGGGTTCAGTCTCTAGATATCTGGATCAGTGACAGAAAGGTCTAAGATGGTAGATGTGCTGTTGCTACTAGGGATAAAACATTGGTGCAGTGTCCAAGGGCACTTGTATTGATTACATTACACACTTTACTTCATGCAATAATCTGTTGTTAGCAACTTAATACTGAACAAGATGCGGATGCTGCCTTGAAGGTGGATTATTTAGGCATAGATGCGGTTGGAATAACGGTCTATGTACTTTGTTGTAATGCCCAACTAGATTTCATAGTAGACATCTTGGCATGTATTGCATCGTTATGCCCTCTCTATTTGTCAATTGCCCAGCTGTAATTTGTTTACCCAACATGCTAGTTATCTGTTCTGAGAGAGACACCACTAGTGAACTGTGGACCCTGGTCCAATTTCCTCATACTGTTTACACAACCTGCTGCAATCATCTGTTTCCTGTTACTTGCTGTTTTTCCTGCTGTTTTCCACACCATACGTTTAACTCTTTGTTTCTGCAAGACCGGAGAGATTGACAACCTCTCTGTTTCGTGTTGGGCAAAGTTCTGGTTTGTGTCTGTGCAGATTCCACGTTAGTGCAAACTCCCTAGCGCCAGGGGGAGTCAACATCAACAACCTTCCGATAGATCGTCAAGTCCTACTGGATTGATAACCTTGGGTAGATTTCTCAAGGGAAAACTTCTGCTGTCTACATCATAACCTTTCTCTTGGGGTTCACCAACACGTAGCCATCAGAGGCTTTCCTGGGATGCTTGGTAGCATCGACTGCATGCATTGGGCATAGAAGAACTGTCCATTCAAGTGGCAGGTGATGTACAAGGGAAAGGAAGGAGAGTGCTCTGTGATTCTCGAGGCCGTGGCTTCATATGATATGTGGATTTGGCATTCATTCTTTGGTATGCCAGGAACTCACAACGACATCAATGTCTTGCAGTGCTTGGATGTCTTTTTCGACCTTGTCGAAGGCCATGCTCCCCCTGTGAACTACGAGATCAACGGGCACCAGTACACAAAGGGCTACTACCTTGCAGATGGCATCTACCCTAGGTGGGCAACATTTGTGAAGAGCATCTCCAACCCTGTGCCAGGAAGCGCGAAGGCTTGGTTTTCCAAGTGCCAGGAGGCTTGCAGGAAGGATGTGGAGCGGGCATTTGGCGCGCTGCAGTCTCGATTCGCTGTTGTCCGGTACCCAGCTTTGACTTGGTCGAAGTCCAACATGTGGGAGGTGATGCAGTGTTGTGTGGTCTTGCACAACATGATCATTGAGAGTGAACGGGATAACCCGGTGCCTGCCAATGAGGCAATGGCACCATACTACCGCCAGGGTCCTCTTGCAGATGTTGATCACCAGGTGCCGGCGCCATGGGCAACCTTCCTCGCCAGGCGCCGGGAGATTCGAGATGCTGGAACACATCTAGCTCTACAGGATGATCTGGTGCAGCACTTGTGGGCGCGCAAGGGTAATGGCAATGCCGATAATGGCGATGCCAATGCCTAGTACGATTTGTTTTATTTGCTTGTATTGTTGAACTATTTATTTGTGTATGGATTTGTACGTTAAACTATTTATTTATGTGTGAATTTGTATGTTAAACTATTTCTATGTGTGAATTTGTATGCCAAAAAGGGCCGGCCTTTCTTTATGCCGAAATAAGGCCGCATCGCCGGCTGGGCGGTTCACGGCTGGTAAACGCGCCCCCACAGGGTTCGGTTTCGCGCCGTTTCGCGCCGCGGCGGCCCAGAAAAGGCGGCGTTTTGGACCCTGGGGGGCACAACGGCTGGAGATGCCCTTAGACACGATGCGGGACAAAGGCCGGAGGTACGTGGCACATATGCAAACAAGACCCTCTCTCGGTCTCTCCCTTCATATTGTGGCACCCGATCGTTTTCTATTGTCTCTGTCTCCCACTCTGGTTCCCAAGGTTCGACCTGGCAGATCAGCCCTCGACCTGGCAATAAATCTCTTTTCCTTAGTTAAATCCCGCGAGGAAAAAGAACAAAAGAACCCGCCGCTCCTCCTCCCGCCGAATAACTCGCCGGAAGAAGATCCATCCGCAGTTCTGCCCGCCGATTCCCCCGGTTCGTTAGTAGTATCACAAAGACCTGCAGTGAAGACCGATTTCTTCCCGGAGGCCGTCGATTCCTTCTTTTGCTTGGTAAGGCGGCCCTCGCTTCCTTTCTTTGGATTACTCTCTCTCCGGTGATTCTTTAATTTATTTATTGCTTTGAACAATCGTATCCGACCATACTCAAGATTGACCCCAGCAATCAACTGATTATAGTACTAATTTGTTATTTGTGTAGTAATCACTGAGGGGAACATGATCCCCGCCTTAAGTTTGTACTATACTACTACCACTGATTGATAGTAGTACTATCCAAGTCCCTGATATATTTTGTGTACATGATAGCTTCAGTGAACTGACAAATAGCAGGCTGTTAACTACAAGAACTGGAACTCAAACTAAAATTTACGGTAGAAGATCTTGAACATGATCGATCTATTCTGGGTAATACCCCATCAAAAATTAGTACTAGTATGTACTATAATCGCTAAGGGAACAGGATCCAGGTTCCTTCAGTGTATTTTGCATCTTCTGCGTATCTATTAGCTTCAACAAACGGATATCAGCCTGTAAAATAAGAGCATTGAAAGTAAAACTGAAATTCAGTTTAAACCCACTCCTGCTGATCATATGAATCGAGCTTCGATATACAAACAATGAAAATATTTCTCTGTGCTGATTTCATTGCAGACCGTATCTTCTCCCCAGTTACCTGATCAGTTGGAAGCAGCAGGCACTGGGGGTGATGACGACATACATGATGGTGTGTAACAGCGAGAAGACCAATGCAATGCTTAGCAGCAAGCGCCGGAAGGCTGTACCGCCCGGCTGCAGGGCTTCGGTTCCAGAGGATATTGTGATGGACATACTTCTGCGGCTTCCCATCAAATCCGTAGTCCGCTTCCGGGCCGTCTGCCGCTCCTGGGCCGCGCTCCTCTCCTCCGCGGAGTTCTGCAGACTCCACCGGGAGATCACCAGGGCAGTGGGGGTGCCGCTGAAGCTGCTGCACTTCTTACCAACCGCAAGATTTGAGGCCACGGCGGCGTACTCGTGCTCACCGTCATCAGGGCCCATAGACAACGAGCTGCTGTTCACCCTTGACTATGCTCGTGGCAATAGGGTGGAAGTGCTGACACCTGCATCGTGCCATGGCCTCTCCTCCTGTATGATTCTCTTGCTAAGGTGCACTATATTTGTAATGCAGCTACACGGGCAGTTGCACGTCTTCCACCTTCCCCTGATGTGGCGGTGGCACACAAGATCAGTACTGGATTGGGATTCGATGCCCGGACAAGGGAATACAAGGTGGTGAGGTTGATCGATGGGATGCGCCGGTCCCATGATCAGGATACTATCAGGTGTGAGGTGTACACGCCTGGAGGCAGTCATGGGGATTGCTGGAGGCCGGCTGCAGGAGGGGTGCCCTTTGGGCTGCGCAAATTTGCAATCTCTGCCCTGTATAATGCAGCATATAAGAGGTTAGCACCCGTGTTTGCGAGCGGATTCCTGCACTGGTTGATCCAACCACACCTTGTCATCAAACTACCAAGAGACGCCATTGTATACTTTTCTGTCATGGAGGAGACCTTCAGATCTGTCCGATCACCTTCCTTCCCGGCATCCAATTTTGGCCCAAAGCCCTCCTTCCCGTTTCACGTGCACTGTGCTTCCCCCGCACCAGCAGAGCAGTTAGTGGAGATGGATAACCAGCTGTGTCTGGTCCGAGACCTTCGTGATGGCCCTAATGGCAGCACTCTGGAGATTTGGAGACTGCTGGATTATAACTCTGGTGATTGGTCGTTGGATCATCGAATCGATTTACCAGGGCATGTCTTGGAAAGAGCATTGTGTGAGCCACTGACCGTGAGAGTTATTGGCTCTATTGACAATGGCAAGTCAGCGAAGAAGATAGTTATCACTACTTGCAAGCACAAGGTCCACGAAAAGTTTCGAAAAACGGTTTACACCTATGACCTTAGTACTCAGACTCTGGACATCATTCTTTCGGTCACCGAGACAAACACGTTGACAGGATTCAGTTTATTTGAAGATTGCCTTGCTCCAGTGCATAAAACAGATGAAGAGATAGTCTTGTCATCTACTGTGACTAAGGCGGCTAAAGAGATCCTATTCCGCCTGCCAGCTAAATCAGTCATACAGTCCAAATTGATCTGCAAGCAGTGGCTCAGGTTGATCAAGAGTGAAAGCTTCATTCAGTCATACTCTGAGCATAAGAACATGGGGAAAAGGCCAAAGCTCATGCTTGTGGGCAAGGGCACTGGACAATCGTTCAGTTTTGCTCCCTTAGATACATGGCTTGGTGAAGCACCTAGTCATTGTATGCTGCTTGACAAAAAGGTGGTTTGCTCCAAACCATGCCACGGGATGAACCTGGTGAGCACTGAGACAGATGACTATCTCTATAACCCAGTCACAGGTTTCCACAAGGCCTACAATAACAGGGGACCGCAGATGCACTTACCGTTACAACATCATGCATTTGGAGTTGGTAACAGGAATGTTGGTCTGACTTTCAACCCTTTGTCTTGTGAGCACAATATAGTGGAAATCATTTATCACCAGAAGAACTTCAACTCTCGTGAATATAAGTCCGTTTGCGCGCTGCGGGGGTGTAACTCCGGGGACTCCTCCCATCACTACTCGCTGCCGCTGCCGCCGCCGCCTCTGCCTGTGAACGACATGCTGCCTGCCTATGTTGGAGGTGTTCTGTACTGGATGAGCGATCCAAGGCTTGGGAAGAACCATGAACAGGCCATCGTATCTTTCGACATTGCTACAAAGTTGTTCGACACCATCTCTTGCCCTTCGTGCATCGCGGTATGGAGTAGCACTAGCCCTTGTCGTGCATTTGTGGTGGAGCTACAGGGAGCATTGTGTGCTGTTCTATCAGATCCAGTGACAAACAGTTTAGATGTATGGAGGCTAGAGTGTGGCAGATGGGGCAGAGCATGTATGATCCATTTGGAAGCATCGCCTGACTATTCTCTTGGGAAAATTGTTGTTGTGCCGTTAACTGTTGATCCGGAAGACGGGAGGATCCTGTTGAACACCGGAAAGAAAATAGGTCTGTATGATCCGGCCAAGCAAACAATGCAGAATATGTATTCGCTTGACCAGGTGCCGCTTGTAGCAAGTGCGAGACACCTTGGAGTCTGTCAAGGGGATAATTTGACGTTCTCTGAAGACCAGTCAGTGGGGGAGCTAAGTAGATTGGATGGTGAGATATTGCCGCTTGTTCCTATGTTATATGAGGAAAGCTTGGCATGTTATCCTCCTATGGGCAGAACAAGACGGTTTCCATTCTGTTGATACATCGTCTAGTTATAGTAGTTCCAGGGTCATATAGGCTTGTCATATTAAGCATCGGTTTTTCAACACAATTTGTGTGTTAGTAGTGCTTTATACTTTTTATGTGTTGGCTTGGCGACCTGCAACTCGAACTCGTAACTTCAGAGGAATTACATATGTTGTTTAGTAGGTTGCTCGCATGTTAGCGACCTGCAACATCAGGAATTACATATGTTGTTTAGTAGGTTGCTCGCATGTTAGCGACCTGCAACATCGTCATTTTGGTAATGTGATAGTGTAGAAGTGCTGACTGACTAATATTCTTTCTCTGAGTCAGTCAGCACTTCTACACTATTTCCTTTAGTCACGCCATTATTATGCATTGTGTGCATGTGTGGCCTGACTAAAGGAGAAAATGAGAGCATTCAAAGCAAATGAAAGAGTGCTTGCTACAGACACAGAATGAAATTTGATCATGCTATTTAAGGCATCTTAATATTTATTAGTCAAATAGATGACCATATTGTTCAGAGTTTCATAGTATGACTGCAGATACTTGCAAATTTTACAGAAGTATTTGGAGAGCAGGTCATACCTGGTACTACTGTCCAACACTTTGAAATTATCTTATAAACAAGAGAGGTCTATCATCAGTCATCACATAGTTATTATCACAAATGCAATTACCAATTGTGAAGTCAAACACAGGTTGTTGGATAATGAAATGCTGAAAGCCTGGAAGATTACAAACTCATAATCTACAAAATGTTCAGAAACATGGTTTAATGCAGAACACGCATGAACCACAATGCTTAGGCGTAACATAACAAGTACACAATACAGTATTCTCTATTTTGAGACCAACACATTATTATCTTCTCTTCGCAAACAAACAGTGACTGATAGGCACATATGTGATGCAAATTTTACAGAAGTATTTGGAGAGTAAGGTGAAAACTGGGCACATAGGCTTGCAAGCAGTTCAAGCTTCAACACATTTTTTCCCCAACCATCATTGCACGCACGGGAGAACATGTCAGACCTGATCTTATGCATATCACAAAGCAAGTAACAGAGAAAACACAGTTATTCACAAAGTCCAACTACCAATTGAATGGAGCAGCAACCACACGCACTGAGTAGATAAAATTCCATAACCGGAGGAAGTAATCAAAAATTAAGAATGCACATTGACCACGGGAAGAAGATGGCACAGTAGCATAGATAGGCCGACATGATATTATTCATCCACAATGAAGCCATCTCATAGGTAACATAGTTCAGCTACTAACTAAATGAAGTGATAACTACAAGCACTGAGTTCATAAACTTCCCTAAGCTGAGAAACTAATCACAAACACACAGATATACCTTTCAGAATTAACCACGAGCAGGTGCTATACTTTCCATCAAAAACTGACCGTCAGCGGCATACTACTGGTTTTGCAAGAAAGGCGGGTCGCCACCATCAGCATCAGTGCCCTCCATCGGGAGAATGGTTGGGTGTAGAAGGAGGCTTTCTTCGATTGTGTGTCTCGAGAGGAAGGTCCAGTGGTCACCAAGTTGGTAACACTTGAGCACAGCCCCCTGGGCGTCGCATTGCAGCAGGATGCGTGGGCACTGCACGAGATCAGTTCGGTCTTGGGCCACGGCGAACACGGCTGAGTTTAAGGTTCCATTGTGATGGTAGCCGTCGGTAATGCTGATGACCTCCACCGGTAGAAGGATCTGATACTGGCGGTTCCACAGCTCAGTAATGTTGTTTCGGACCCAAACATCGACTGCTGCAGGGGATATGACTGTCATGGCAAGGTCTTCATTGATCTCAAACAGCTGGCCGCCGTCGACGGGAACATCCTTGCCGTCCACTTGAATACTTGGAGGAGGAATCAAGTCGATTTCTGATTTCTCAGGGTGCACGTGGAGTCGTGGTCACGGATGCTAATCGCGTGCACGTCGGCCGCACCATCCTCGAATGCTTAATCGCATGATTAGCAGCGGGCTTCAACTAAATCCTACCGTTCGTGTTGCTTGCGATGCTGAGGACCATGTGCGGCGACGAGCAGGGCACTTCGCGGCAGTAGCGGCACGAGATAAAACAAATTGATGTGCCTCAGGTAAGAATGAAATTGATCCAAGCGATCAAGTCGGGGAGCTACCTTTGTACGTGAATTAGTTTCTAACTTTCTACAGGTTCCAAATTGCATCGGTCACACGAGGAAATCCATATCCGCATATCAAGTCGCTCCGGCCGGAGAGAAATCAGAAAATCGAGCCTGAAGCCAATAAAACAACATCAGACAGTGGTGAAGAAGAGATGCACGCAGTCATGAGTGCTACGACTGCAAGGGCGACCTGGTGAATAACGTCCCGGCCGGTGCCACCACCACATCTTCGAAATTCGATCTACAGTAGGTCTCAACTTTTTTTATATATATCTCCAAATCTTTGTGGCATATTTTGTTACAGCCTTTACTCTATGTCTGATCATCGCAAACCTTTACCCTGCAATTTCTCTGTGCCGGTTCATGGCCAATATGATAATGCATGTTTCCACCTTTTATTTTGGAGACTGCGGGTCAAAATTTTCTCTACACCGACTAATATGACACCTTTTGTAGCATGGGGACTTCTCTTAAGTTGGTCGAGTTACTTTTGTTCAAACTAAAATATTTTGGTCAATTACTTAGGCACGAGGTCGCATGATATCAGGAAAGTTACCTACCGCAACACTTCTACTAGGAATTTTCAGTTTTTTCGGCCACTTCACAATTAGATCATCTAAAGTCATTCCAAGTTTCAATATTGGATTGTACTCTCACGCTTCCATGCAGTATTTTTAACGAGTTATTTCATGAGCTAATCTCATTGTTGAGTCAGTAATAATTGTTATACCACATTTGTGACAGTTTTATCTATCAATTCTATGTTTGTGCTTTATGCATGCAATTTTACATAAATATAAGAATTTACATTTACATATGCCTTGCAATTTGCATAGTTGATAGTATTCAAAAAATTGATTAATTACTCAAAAGGGTTGTATCAGCCATGAATTACTTACCTTTTCATTTATCTAATTATCCGGTGGTTTTACTATAAACTCTCGCATCAACGCGCGGGGTATCATCTAGTTTTTCTAACGCTGACATCCAGCCACTGTAAACGGTACATTTGTACATCAAAATTCAGCATGTGCACGCGTATCTATCCATACTCCTGTGACGTGTTCGTCGACCACAAAAAAGAATACAGTACACACGAGTGATATCTTTCTCTGTGGAGACATCTCCCCCTTACTTGTCGGTCCAACCACACAGACAAACCTCGGCGAGTCCTCGCCGACGGGTAGCTGAAACATCGCGCCCGCTGAAGCCCGAAGAGGAGGAGAAGGTTCTTCTTGCCAACACACCACCTGTGCTGCGTCAGTTGGTCCGTTGCTGATCGATTGAACAAGACGACACCTCTCTCTGGGACTGGAAGCCCCTAGCTCCTCATCCCAGCCAAGCGAGCTGAAGCAAATCCCGAAACCAAAGGTATCGAGTCCCAAATCCTTTTCTTAGATTGAAAATCTTCAATTAGCAGCAGTATCATTTCTTTCTTAGTTGGATAGGTAGTAAGTATATGGTATTTCTGCATTTCCCTTCGTAATTTTGGCAGTGTGGATTGGGTGCTTGCTTGCTGTTCTTGGACGGGCATGGGTTGACCCTGTAAAATTGAAGGAGAAGCTTAGCGAATCGATGTTCTTTATGCGTTTCTTCTTGGATGCCCACTGATCAGTCGTTACTGATCGTCTGATCCATTAGTTTTAATTATTCTACTGTTGATATTCTCCCCCACCAACCGCTTGCCCTCTCTCCGATCAGTAACCGCTGCTGCGCGTGCGCATCCGCGATCCCATCCCATTTAGAATCGATGGATCCTCGCGAATGATTCTTGTCTGAGTTTCTCTGGTTTTTGCTGGGATTTTTTGAGCTCAGGAGCAGCATGCTGGGAGAAGGAGGAGCGGGGGCGGTGGTGATCGACAGCAGCAGCAACGGCGGCAAGGACGGGCACGCGACGGCGAGGGCACCGAGGAGCTTCGTCCCGGTGAAGCTCGTCGTCAGGCCGGCGCTCCTCTTCGCGGTGCTGGTCACGGGATTCCTCGCCGCCGCGCTCATCCTCTTCGTCATCGGCGGCGGGGGCGGGACGTCTCCTACTACCGCCTCCCGACGCTCGCCATGCCGAACGTGCTCCTCGCGGCGCCGTGCGCGGAAGAGGAGGTGGAGGTGGAGCGGTGGTGGGCGCGGCCGGCGGCTCGGAGCGCGTGGCACAACATGAGCGACGAGGAGCTGCTGTGGGCGGCGTCGTTCGAGCCCCGGCGGCGGCTGCCGCGCCGGCCGTCGCGCCGGGGAAGGTGGCCTTCTTGTTCCTCACCCGCGGCCCGCTCCCGCTGGCGCCCTGTGGGAGCGATTCTTCAACGGCACCGGTGGGAAGGGGCTGTTCTCGGTGTACGTGCACACCACTCCGGGGTACCGCCTTGACTTCCCGCCGTCGTCGCCGTTCCACCGTCGGCAGGTACCCAGCAAGGTACGGCACACCACGTCACCTATCTGTGTTGCGGTCAAACTTCGCTTTTTTTTTCCCTCGATGGATGCTTCGGCCGTCCGATTCGGATCCGACGGATCAACACCGGTACACGTACGACGACGTGACCTCTCTCTCGCTCTCCGGTCTGAACAGCACACATGACAAGTGTGCGGCTGCAGAATGTGACACGAAAGAGAGAGGCTGCGAGTGATGACCATCGTGTCCCTGTCCATCAAAGATGTCATGGCCAAGAATCTTCTTCATGTCATCTATTTTGAAAAATATCCTCTTCCTGTTTTTGTTTTTGTACAATATTAACAAATTGCTAAATGTGTGCACTAGAACTAGCTAGAATTCTCACCATCATTTCTTTGTAGTTTGTATTTCTATTAGTGTTTCCAATATATTCTTGCTTGCACAACAATGGGGAAAAACTTATATGTATATCTCGCAGGCGACACGGTGGGGCGAGGCGAGCGTGGTGGACGCGGAGCGTCGTCTCCTCGCGAATGCACTCCTGGACCTCGCCAACGAGCGCTTCGTCCTCCTCTCTGAGTCATGCATCCCTCTCCACCCTCTTCCTGCCATCCACGCCTACCTAACTCGCTCACGTCACAGCTTCGTCGGGGCATTCGATGACCCGGGCCGGTACGGCGCGGCCGGTACCGCATCGGCCTCGCCCCTATCGTGTCCCTCCGACAATGGCGCAAGGGCCCTCAGTGGTTCGAGATGGACCGACGCCTCGCTATATTTGTTGTCGCTGACGAGCACTACTACCCGAGGTTCAAGAAGGCATGCTTGCCTTCTTGCTATGTCGATGAGCACTACCTCCCCACTGTTCTCACCATCGAGGCGCCAACCGGAATTGCTAACCGGAGCGTGACGTGGGTTGATTGGTCGCGAGGTGGGTCTCACCCAGCGAGCTTTGGTGCCGAAGATGTGGGAGAGGAGTTCCTCGAGAGGCTGGTAGGGAAGAAGGGGGAGAAGGAGAGGTGCATGTATAATGAGCAGCCAACAGATTTATGCTCACTGTTCGCAAGGAAGTTCGCGCCCAGCTCTCTTCAACCGTTGATTGAGCTTTCCACAAAGATACTTAAATACTAGCTTAATTAGTTAAACTCTGGGTGCATGTTTCAATCTTATCTAGATTATATACAACTCACCGATGACGATTTAGTTGACATATTTGCTAAAATATACATTTCCCGAGAACTTGGCGCTACGTAACCAACACTATTTTTCTTCCCTGCAATTCTCGTGGCAACAAAGCGAGTTTTCTTATAGGTTTTTTTACAGTGACTTGTTACTTGTTTTTTGTGGTTTTTTTTTTTGCCAAGTATCCAATCAATATATTTGTGCATAAATACGAAAAAAATTCATTAGTTTCACGGTACCTTGTAAAAAACGATTTTTTTTCACAAGAAAAGTAAGGCTCCTGCACTTCTCGATAAAAATAAAAAAGTGAATTTTGTTGATAAAAAATCCCATAAAAAACAATATGTCTGCCCTCCGATGAAATGTATTAGACGTACAAGTTCCATCAACGCATAGAGAAGGCATGAGATTCCACTTTTCAGGTCTTGGAGCTTATGTCACATTTTGTCAAGGAAATTTGATCTTGAAAATGTCCACAAAGTCACGGTGTTATTGTTAGACCCGTACACCCTAGAACCATGTATAGATATTCTCAAATATGCAAACAATTATATAAGTGATATATAAGGTGGTACATATTAAATTACATACAAATTCAATGTTGTCATTTGTACTTGTTTACTTAAGGGAAAAAGATCCATGAAGATTCATTTAAAAAGTCTCAAACTAAATTAATTAAAATTTCTTATTAGTTACCATCATAAAATATGATTTTAGTGCACATAAGTTTTATTAAAGTATAGAAGATTGGTATAAACACATTATGTGTATCTTAATAATGATTGATTATGCATGTTTGTATATGTTTTAGTTATTCAACTGTGTAACAATAATAATTTATCAAACACACAAAAATATAACTAATGCCAACACTTTGAATTAATCTTACGGGTAGCGCGCGGCGTCCCCTTCGCCGAGGCACTCCTGTCCTTTGGCGCCGCACTGGATCGGTTCTTGCCGCAGGCCGAGCGCCCTGCGGTGTCTTGATACGCCGGATCGGCGCGCAGCGACAGCGAGCCTTGGCCGAGGAGGTGGTCGCAGCACGCCATGCCGGCTGCCGCGTCGTCGCCGGTTGGAGGACCTGGGTTTGTGTGGGTCGAGGGGCCCACGCGGTGTGGCCACCGCGCCGCAGACGCAGCCGCGGCCGCAGGGATTTGGGGGAAGAAAGCAAGATACCGACGAAAAAAACCACCTACTTCCAATTTGTAGAAGAGGGACAAAAAAGCCGTTCAAAACAGCCACCGGGCGGGCGAGAACACTCCGCCGCCCTGGCAACGGCAAGCCAAGTCAAACCTGCGAGAAGAGAGAGAACCTCCACCCGTATATAATCAGGAACTATCTGCTTCCGTTCGCATCCCAAAAACATCCAGTCGCCATGGACCGGCCACCGTACGGATACGGGGCCGTGTTCCACGGCCACGCGTACCCGCGCGCCGCCTTCCCGCACGCCACCGCCTTCCCCTTCAACGGAGCCGAAGGGCCTGGTCTCGACGACGCTGCAGGCGTCTCCAACCACCTGGGCGCCTCGGTCACTATGGGCAGCGGCTCCTTCAACCCCACGACCGCATTCCCCGGCCCCTCCTACTACGACACCGCCAGCACGCTCGACCTGCCCCCGCTCCAGAGATCACCCAGCAGCAGCTTGGAGGTCTTCGACACGTCTGCCAACAGAGCGAGCGGGCACCCGTCGGCCAGATTGCCATTACTCTCTGGTGTTAAGGTAGAGACGGTCAATCGGGTCAATTCCTACTCAATGTTCGAGAAGATCAGGAATAGCCTCAGAGCGAGAACAGGAAGGGGGATGGCGTTTTGGCACCCGAGCTCACCTACACCTGATATCTGGACCATCAATCATTCGTTAAGATTGTGACTCTATTTCTTGTCTGCATGTGCATGGACCAGGTAAAAAACCTGGACGGGCGGTAAAGTTTCTTCGTCTGTGAGCTTGACTGGACGGCGGGTAACGGCACTTTTCGTGTCCCGCGGGTACATGATGCCAGAAATTCCTGGTCCGTGGACCGTGGAACAGGCTAATCAGTACTGCACTAATGACATGACTAAAACAAAAACTAACTAGGATAAATGGAAGTACAATCAGCTAACAGACTGATCAGCACTTGACTAACACAAAAAACTAACTGATAACTGGGTCACTCTAATGTACTGACACCTTGTTCTTCGACCCGGCCACTGCGGAGACCGCAACTCAAGGATTATGAGGCTAATCCGGTGTCAGTTGCACTTGTGGAGGCCGAGCACCTTGGACTTGCTGGCAGAGGCGGGTAATCGGGTCCGGGCAGCGACGTTCTGATGCTCATCAACCTCCGGGAGGCCAGCGACAGGGGCGGTGGCCGCATGAGCGGCGACGGGGACAGGTGGGGCTGGATTACCCCCTAAGCCGGACCTGGAGAAGTGGAGATGTGCTCCTACCCTTGCCTTGCTGTTACGGAGGTTTGGCAGACGTTTCCCAAACTGTCCAGACTTGCAGTTCTTAATGGAACAGGAAGCTCAGCTCGTTCAGTCCTTGTGCGCTTACACCTTTGATCGACTCCAGGAAGCTCGAGCTCTTCCACTACCGGTGGCGAAACTGAAACACGTCATGTCTCGGACGATGGAATGGATGGCTGTTAGTTTGGTTCAATGGCACAGCAGCTCCCGCCGGGACTGCCGACTGGCGTACCGCCCGACCTTGGCGTCCTCTCAGGTTGTAAAGAACAGTACGACAATTTGTCAGAAAGTAGCACAAGAGCTCATATCGTTTGGTCATCCAACTGATCCAAGATAGTACCTTCAAATACTAGTCATGTTCAATTGCAATGGGGATGGAAGGATGCTAATTGGTGTAAATCTAGGTGACTGGACATAGAAGTGATGGCGATGAGATACACTGTGTAGGGTGCACTTGTAGAAGCAATCACCGTGCCTAGGAGTTCATTGCCGCATAGCGGCCAAGGAATCAGAGGAAGTTCTAGGGGCGGCAGAGCATGCGAGGATAATGCGGAGTACGAAGGTAGACGATGGGGATGAGATCTATTTCTTTCTTTTAATGAGGTTGTTGGAGCAGTGCGAACGACGGACTACTGGTTCACGCCGTTTCGTGTCCATCTCTTCCGGGACGGTCGGACGGCCCTGCGTCCATTAATTGCCGGCCACCTGCTTGATGTTACTGCGGTAGAAAACTCTGAAGTGAACTCAGAGACACGAATCTTGCAGCGCCTGTAAGGACAGGATATAGGGAGTAGATGTGCTCGGGTGCCAAATCGAATTTCTGAACAGGAAGGCTATACCTTGCGGAGGGAACGTATCAGGTGCAAATGACTAGTTCCTGAAAATCTGAAAATTTGGATATGGACCGTTAGATTGTATACCAACGCTCAGATCGTGGGCAACCATCCCACCTCTATCCATTTTGCAAATCGGTACACAGAAATATTTCTCTATCAGATTCGCAGTCCTCTTCTTTCTCACATCTCACCATCTATCGATCTCGTATTCCCCATAATTAGGTAGTTGTCAGCGAGCCGGGACATCGGTGTAGGAACAGGTATAGAGTACAAGGCGGCGCGGTGCCACCCGGCGATTCAGACGGAAGCACCATATTCGTGGGTCAACCATGGGGATAGGGACCTTCCGTTCTTGATAAAATTGGCTGTTAATGGAGGTCGAGGCGTGCTACCAGAGGAGAGGTTGCTGTTTTTGCATCAGTGCAGGTGTCTCTTTCCAAGAATGTACGATGTGCGCGTGCTGGCACAGCTAGTCTTCCCCGGGTACACAGGGAGCCTGGAGAAGCTTTCAGATGGCGATCATCTGTGCATCCAACGCATTGGGGAAAAACATTCTGCAGGTTCAGACGCCCTGTTAACCTATGGTTGCTTTCTGAAGATTGTCAAAGTTTGCACATCTGAGGGTTTAGCCGCTAGAGCAGGTCTGCTGTCCGGGTTAGAACAACTAGCCACTGACCATAATGTTCTGTCTCCACTTCCGTTGCAGGCTGCAGGGTTAAGGGCCAGCTTCTATGCAGATGATGCTGCAATTTTCATAAATCCTTTGCCAAAGGATGTAGTGGCGGTACAACATATCCTGCAGCTGTTTGGGGATGTGTCAGGGTTGAGAACAAATATTCAGAAATGTGTTGCCTATCCCATCAGTTGTGCTGAACTCAATGTTGCTGACATTTTAGCTGGTTTTGGGGGATCTACCGGGGTTTTTCCTTGCAAATACCTAGGTCTGCCATTGGGTCTCTGAAAGCCAAGAAGTGAGCTCCAGCCTATTCTGGACAGTATAGCAGGGGCCTTGAAGGGATGGAAGGGCAAATTAATGGATAGATCTACTCGGTTGAGGCTCGTAAACACTGTCATTACGGCAAAGGCCACCTATCACCTGACAGCGTTCCCTGCAGACAAATGGTTCATCAAGAAGATTGACAAGCTGCGCAGAGGTTTTGTTTGGAGTGCAGAAGAGGAGGCCAAAGGCAGTCAATCCTTGGTCAATTGGAAAAGAATCTGTGCACCAAGGAAGTATGGTGGTCTAGGCATAAAGGATATTTCGGCCTTTGGTCGATCTTTGCGGATTCGCTGGCTCTGGCACAATTGGGATGATGTGGATCGCCCCTGGAAGGGGATGGCTCTTCCCTGTGACTCAAAGGACCGTGCGTTGTTTGCTGCCTGCACGACGCTCATCATCGGCAACGGTCGCACGACCCAGTTTTGGTCTGATCATTGGTTAGATGGAGAGGCCCCGGCAAGTCTTGCTCCAAATCTTTTCAAGCTGGCATTCCGCAAATCCCTTTCTGTGGCGGAGGCTCTACAACACGGTTGTTGGATGAGGGGGGCTGCACCGTATTGATAATGCTCTAGACTTGGATTCTTTTGTGGATCTTTGGAGCAAAATCCAGTTAGTGCAGCTGAACCATGAGAAGGATTCAGCCATCTAGACTTTCTCAGCTAGCAAAAAATACACGGCAAGCTCGGCGTATGAAGCTCAGTTTCTTGGTAGGTTGAAACTACCGGAGTTGGGGCTGGTGTGGAATGTTAAAGCGGAGGAAAAAGTTCAGTTCTTTCTGTGGTTACTACTGCAGGATCGTTTATGGACTGCTGACCGCCTTCAGAAACGGGGATGGACTCACGATGACACTTGCAGCCTGTGCAATCAGGTGCTCGAGGATGCACATCATCTCACCCTGCAGTGCCCTTTCGCCAAGGAGGTGTGGCATGTTTTCGAAGACCAGGAGCAAAGCATGGCGCAAATTGCTCTATCCTCAACCAGCTTGCAGACCTGGTGGAGGCAACTGGCTAACAGAAACCGGCAGGGAGTCAACAACCAAATCACGATTGCGTCTTACATCATATGGAATATTTGGAACGAACGTAATCGACGCATCTTCCAAGGCGTTCAAACAAGCCCAGCTGCTGTGGCTGCGCTGGCAAAGCAAGAAATCCACAACTACAGAGCTGCCTTTCGCATGGGGTAATTTAGCGCGTGTGTTGTTGTTTTGTTTTTTCTGTCGGGTTGCCTGATCGATCAGTCTGTTGTTCGATCTTGAGGCATGGATGTACGTCTCTTTCTCTTCTATCTTTAATGTAAAGGCAGAGCTCCTGCCGTTCAGGTTAAAAAAAAAGAAATGCCGATCAGATGATCTGTCCCAGTTTCAGATTATGCTCCGTATTAGACAACAGATTGAGGCAACAGCGCAACACCCATAACGGGGTGTGGCTATCTCATTATATAGATGTACAAAACGTGTACAAAACAGATTACAACGTGTATACAAAAGCTACGTACAAAGTACTGTCTAACACCCTCCCTCAATCTTAACTGTGGCCTGAAGTACATAGCAAGTTAAGATTGCGTCGACAACCCTCAAACAACGGCTGTGACAGCGGCTTCGTGAAGATGTCAGCAAGTTGATCTTTAGAAGAGATAAACTTAATATGAAGTAGCTTTTGCGCAACTCGTTCCCGCACAAAATGATAGTCAACTTCAATGTGTTTCGTTCGGGCATGGAATACCGGATTTGACGAAAGATAAGTTGCACCGATGTTATCACACCAAAGAACCGGTGGTTGATCCTGAGAGACTCTCAACTCTCTCAATAAGGACTGTACCCATATGAGCTCAGCTGTGGCATTGGCAACCGCCTTGTACTCGGCTTCAGTACTGCTGCGAGACACTGTAGCCTGTTTGCGAGCACTCCAGGCGATCAAGTTAGGACCAAAGAAGACTGCATAACCCCCCGTGGATCGCCTGTCATCAGGACTGCCAGCCCAATCTGCATCAGAAAACGCCGATAGGACACAAGAGGGGCAGGCCGAAGAAACAAATTATAGGAAGCTGTATGACAAATATATCGCAGTATGCGCTTCACAGCTGACAAATGCGAAGTCCGAGGAGCATGAAGAAATTGACACACGCGATTAACTGCATAGGAGATATCAGGCCGAGTGATAGTCAGATACTGCAGTGCACCAACAATACTGCGGTACTCAGTGGCATCATCAGAGGATAGTGGATCACCAACAAGAGCAGATAACCGATCAGTGGCTGACATGGGAGTAATAGCAGGTTTGCACTTGAGCATACCCGCACGGCCCAACAAGTCCATAGAGTACTTGTGCTGAGAGAGAGTCAGGCCATCAGACGACTGAGAGACTTCCAGACCGAGGAAGTAATGCAAGGTGCCCAAGTCCTTCACAGCAAAGTCACCACTCAAACTAGCAAGGAGGCGATCAGCAGCGGCAACAGATGAACTAATAAGGATAATGTCATCGACGTATACCAGCAGATACATAGTTACCTCAGGCCGCTGAAGAAGAAACAATGTCGTATCAGCAGTGGATGGAACAAACCCATGAGCCCGAAGAACTGAGCCAAGACGCGCATGCCAAGCACGAGGAGCCTGCTTAAGTCCATAGAGAGCTTTAACAAGGCGACATAAGTGATGCGGACGGGCAGGATCAACAAACCCGGAGGCTGACGCATATATACCTCTTCTTCCAAAACTCCATGAAGAAAGACATTCTGAACATCCAGCTGACGCAAAGACCAACCTCGTGTAACAGCCAAAGAGAGCAATAGCCGAATAGTGGTAGGCTTAACAACCGGACTGAAAGTATCCTCATAATCAAGACCATACCTCTGTTTAAATCCCTTGGCCACTAAGCGTGCCTTATAGCGTTCAATGGAGCCATCAGCATGTTTCTTGACTTTAAACACCCACTTGGAGTCAATAACATTAACCCCAGAAACAGGAGGAACCAGCTGCCAAGTATCATTTTTCAAAAGGGCCTGAAACTCCTGATCCATAGCAGCACGTCAGTGTGGAATACCAAGGGCAGCCTGAAAATGCCGAGGTTCAGCAGTGGGATCAGCCTCTGCCTGTGCCATGCATGCTGCAATCCATGCAACTGTACCATCTTTGCGGTCGAGCGGGCGAAAAATGCCATTCTGGCTACGCGTACGTGGACGCCGAACGACAGGAGCAGCAGGAGGATCTCAGGCGAGGAAGGAGAGCTGCTTGCAGCACTTGAAGGACCAGTCTGGGGCGAAGAACCTGGCCCAGGCGGAGACGGCACATCCAGCGAGTCAGCTGGAGACGCAGGCGGTGTACTGGCCCGCGGCGTACGGGGCGGTGTGGAGCTGGGCGCCGCTCACGGCGAAGCCGAGCCAAGCGCGGGCGAATGCGGCCCATCCGCGAGCGACGAAGGCCCAGCCCGGGGCGCAGCAGTGGAGGCCGGTGACGATGGTCCGGCCAAGGGAGCCAGAGGCCCAGCCCGGGGCGCAGCAGTGGAGGCCGGTGGCGACGGCCCAGCCAAGGGAGCCAGAGGCCGAGCGGGACGAGCGACGCCAGGCGTGCGTGCACCATGCACGTCCGGCACATCGACGTCAGGCGTGCATGTGCCATGCACGTCCGACACAGGATTCACCCGAGAGTGGACAGGATCATCCAGCAGCTGAAGTTGCGCTCCTCGACCAGTACCTGCAGCATGATTAGGTAGCAAAGCAGGGGTATACGCAACATCTACAAATTGATCAGGCAAAGGTAAAAAAGATCGTATGGGCGGTACGGGAGTGGTGGAAGAGGTCGGAGGTGCGGAAAAGGGAAAAACATTCTCATCAAAGACAACATCCCGAGAGATGTAGACCCGATTAGAGGGAACATGAAGGCACTTGTACCCTTTGTGAAGGGAGTTGTACCCAAGAAAGACGCACTTTTTGGACCGAAACTCAAGCTTACGTTATTATATGGACGAAGGTGGGGCCAGCATGCACATCCGAACACTTTAAGGAACGTATAATCTGGAGTTTCATTGAGCAAGAGTTCAAGTGGTGTTTTCATGTGAAGAAGTCGTGTAGGAAGCCTATTAATAAGGAAACAAGCTGTGGAAAAAGCATCACTCCAAAACCGAAAAGGAACGGACGCATGAGCTAACAGAGTTAAGCCAGTTTCTACAATGTGGCGATGCTTACGTTCAGCTGAACCGTTTTGTTGATGTGTATGAGGACAAGACAGTCGGCGCGAAATCCCAAGCTTGTTAAAAAACGTATTGAGGTTGTGATACTCACCCCCCCAATCGGACTGAACATGAATAATCTTATGCTTAAGGAGACGCTCAACATGCGCTTGAAATTGCAGAAAAACATCGAACACATCAGATTTGCGCTTGAGAAGATAAAGCCAAGTAAAGCGACTGTAAGCATCAATAAAACTAACATAATAATCATGACCACTAACAGAAGTCTGGGCAGGACCCCATACATCGGAAAACACAAGCTCAAGTGGAGTTTTTACTACACGATTCGACTCAGAAAAAGGAAGTTGATGACTCTTGCCTTGCTAACAGGCATCACAAATGGTGCCAGCATTATTATTGGACACGAAAGGAAGTTCATGGCGGTGGATAACATGGCGAACTATGGGAGTGGCAGGATGACCAAGACGGGCGTGCCAGTTGGACGACGACACGCGAACACCGCTAAAGACCTGAGAGACTGGTGGCACATCAAGCGCATAAAGACCATTACGTAGGCGACCTCTAAGTAGTACGTCCTTCGTGTCCCGATCCTTAACAAGAAAATGGAAACGATGAAATTCAGCAAAGACATTATTGTCGCGAGTAAGCTAGGAACAGACAACAAACTACGTGCAGCTGAAGGAACGCGAAGGACATTTAGAAGATGCAATTTTTGTGAGTTATGAGCAAGAAGGGAAGCCTGACCAACATGTGAGATGTGCATACCTGCGCCATTGGCGGTGCGAACCTGATCATGACCGCGGTATGGTTCCTGAGTAGAGAGCTTGCCCATCTCACTCGTCAGGTGATTTGTAGCTCCCGTATCCATGTACCAAGCCGGATCAATGGGATATGAAGGAGTGTGTCCGTGCTCATGACTTGCCAAAGCAGCTTGTCTATCGTTGCCTTTTCATTGTTGTCGATGCCCAAAAAATCATGCTTGAAGCGTCGATGGCAGCGGGATGCAATATGGCCCTCGAGGCCACACAGCTGACAGGAAAGATGGACGCCACAAGATGGGCAGCAGGCGCGCGGGCGACCACCCGTGGTGGTGGCGGGAGGCCGCGGAGGCTGCTGAGGCTGCTGGGACGGTGGCGCCGGTTTGCCGCCCGTAGTCGGCGGCTTGTAGGGCTTGCCGGCGTGTAGCGGCGCATAGGGACCCGATGGAGGGGCAGGAAGTGCCAGCTCCGTGGACGGGACAGCAGTAGGGGCCGCGGATGGCAGCGGGTAGGACGTCGAGGTGGAGCCGTAGGGCGCAGCCACATGCTGAGCAGGAGCACCATAGAAGGACGCCCACGATGGAGGAGCTCCGTAAGGCGATGGTGCGGACGAGCCGTACGTCGTCGGAGATGCGCCATATAGCGATGACGAGGTGGAGCCATAGGGCGCAACCATAGGCTGAGCAGGAGTACCATAGAAAGACGCCCACGATGGCGGAGCGCCGTACGGCGATGGTGTGGACGCGCCGTACGCCGGCGTCGGAGGAGCCCCGTAGAACATCGGGGCGGAGGCGCCATACTGCTGCATCGAAGGAACAGTGTAGGACGGCTGCGTCGGGCCGGTCTGCTGCGTCGAAGGAGCAGCGTACTGCTGAGTTGAAGGAGTAGCATACTGCTGCGTCGGGCTGGCCGGAGAAGCACCGATCGGAGGCTGCATGCAGCCATGCAACGCGAGGGGCACAGCAGCAGCTGGATCGGACGCGATTGGCGCGATCCGATCGGACGGGGCGACCTGGGCCAGTGACGGCGCAGAGGACATGGCGGCCGGCCGGGAGTGCGCCCAGGCGAGCGGCTGAGATGCAAGGAACGGAGAGACCGCGACGAACGACGGCGCGGCGGCGGCAGAATCCACGGACGCCGGTGCGGCGGCGGCGGAAGCAGAGACAGCGGAAGACATATTTGACCTAACCTAGTCTGATACCATATTAGACAACAGATTGAGGCAACAGCGCAACACCCATAACGGGGGTGTGGCTATCTCATTATATAGATGTACAAAACAGATTACAACGTGTATACAAAAGCTACGTACAAAGTACTGTCTAACACTCCGTACGTGTTCCAGGTTACTGACCAGAACTATGAAGATGTAAGGGACAAAGTTCATGATATCCTCCACTCCAATTTCCATATTATCGGACTGCAAGTCGTTTTGCCAGCTGATGCTGCAGAGGTGGTTTCATCCACTGACTCCGGTACTGCACAAGTAACCCACGAAAGGATGCTGAGCATGGTGAATCGAGTGGCTAACTTTGAGGTCAATCTCTGCTTTGTGAATGATGAAGGGAAGATTGCGTACGGTCGAGTGTGGAGATTCATGGTTGATAGCACTGATCAGTCTCCCCGCTTTGGTCGGCTATTGGCTTCATCTGGCGCTACGCATAACGAAAATCTACTGTGGGTCATGCTTCACGGCGCAAGGGGAATCGCGGCTCTGCTCCGCTCATTCATGGCGCCTGTCCCGCTGCCGGATACATACAGTAGGTACCGCTTCAGTCGAGCTTCTTGTTTCCCGACAGTGTTAGACCTGGCGCTTGTGGCTCATAAGTTCCCGTGCTGCCAACCGGGTGCAAAGGCGGCATCGACCACATTGCAAGATCATTGGGAGTCACAACCCACCTGTGTGATGCGGTAATGAGCTTCTACAACTCATATGGCGCACAACCCCTATCTCTGACCGTACGTTCCCGCGATTGAACGGCCAAGATTTGATGTTGAATGTGTTGAACGTTCAACGCATTCAACGCCAAATCTCAGTCGTTCAATCGTGTGAACGGACGGTCGAGATACGGGTTGTGCGCCATATGAGTTGTATCTCATCCGTTTTCTGATGCGGTAAACCATGTCGTTACAGTGGTAAGGTGCTACATGTCATTGCGTGACGGTGGAGAGCTCGAGAGATATGTGTCTCCTCAGGGTTGATGGAGAGGTGTTGCCCCAAATGCACCACCTGATGATTCAACTGAGACCAGTCCATGTAAATTTCTTTTGTGCGATCTCAGTTACGAAAAACATTGGGCTCTTCTGACTACCCAATTGGTGTGTCCCAATTGGAGTATATACCTAGCTCACTCTGTTAGAAAAAAACATTACCGCAGTGTGTTTCTGTACTTCTATTCTTGGCATCGCCGTTCATGCATGCTGCTCGCCTCTTGCTTGCCCATACTGTCTTTGTAGACCAAATGCGGCAGATGCCCGTGGTGCAGGGCACCATCCTTGCGGCGGACGCTCACGGTGAACGGCACATTGCACAAGTTTTGGGTAGACCAATCTGGTGTTAGTTCCGAACGTCACAGAAACTGTCCAAAATAGCACATGGTTTTACAGAATCCACAGGGAAATAGAGGAAAAGAAAGACAAGACTACGACCAAATGCTCGTTCA
This sequence comes from Poa pratensis, assembly GCA_947311845.1. Classification (NCBI taxonomy): domain Eukaryota; kingdom Viridiplantae; phylum Streptophyta; class Magnoliopsida; order Poales; family Poaceae; genus Poa; species Poa pratensis. The sequence continues at coordinate 42,678,338 of CAMZMU010000038.1, forward strand.
CAACACCTCGGAGCATCTCCACTCGCGGCGCCCAAATGACGACCGAATGGTCGTCCGGACGGGCGCTATGGACGCCGTCGGGACGAATAGCAATGAATAGGCGACATCGCTCCCTACTCGCGGTGTCCAACTAAAAATTTGTAAACTTAAAATACGATGAATGTCATTCAAAATTTTAGAAACTTTACAAATTTGAACGAAATATAAAGAAACTCAAACCTAACCTGATCTAACGATGGCGGTAGCGATCGAACGCGCTATAGTCGTCCTCCTCCTTGATGCCACCGCTGCAAGCATGCAAAAAATCAACTTCAAATACTTTATATTCTACGCTACACAAAATGACAAAATCTGTAAATTTTGAGATTTGAAAATATGCAATTCAGCTTCACGCTTTTGTCATTTTTGTGCAGCCCATAATATAAAGTATTTGAAGTTAATCAAGAGGAGTGGACAATACTTCTGACACAAGTTCTTCACAGAGGAATGGACAAAAAGTCAAGAGTTCAAAGTTGTTGGGCAAAACTAAAGAGCATAAACACAGAGGATTTAGTAAAGTAGGGGGTTGAACTGAATTTACACACCACATGATTCACCTGTTCACTCAAATTGCGTTAGTATGGAGGAAATGGTCGAGTTAACTATCTATCTAATCTAATAAGACAAGTATTATTACAGTTTCACTAGCTTAGCGAGCTAGCTCATTTCTGACGGAGTTTAATGTCTGTATTGTATTTCAGGCCTGCCAAACTTTAGAGGACAGAGACAGACGGGGATGCTGGATCCATGGATCGCTACTGCATGCTGGCGAATATTATTATTATTTTTTTTTTTTGAAAGGAAGGCAATAGCTTTGTCTTATCCATTTATTAAGAAGAAGGTGTCCGGTTTATTTATGGAAGAAACCGGGTGAAAACCATACAACAGACACCGGCACCACAGCGAGGAGCCCACAGAACCACATGCGGACTACTCGCTAAGAAAGACACCCCATGACTCCACGGTCAACCCGACAAACAAACACAACTCACAACGACCCCTCTCACTCCTACCTCGCAAAGAAACCCCCAACCGAACCAAGATTGAAGACAAAGCACCACCAAAACCCCGAGACGAGCCAACTGGAGATGATGGTCGAAGAGACTGAATATCCATTACGCAGTCACGGGCGCTTTACCAATGGCGCCACTCTTCTTGCCTATGCTCCTAAGAGCCTTCTTCACCTTCTTGATTTTGCCAGTAGGTGCCTCCTTAGCTAAGAGGCAAGCAATCGTCTTGCCAGATCCAGGGCTAGCTGCCTCCAAACAGGCGAGCAAGCCACCAAGTTTTTTCACTAAGACCGCCTCGTCAATACGTGCCAACATACCTTCACGGTCAAAGAGGGGCGACCGGATGGACTTCATCGGCTCAGGATTAGGTGCTTCCTCATTACCCTCATCACCCACAGACGCCTCAACAACCTCGACACTCAAAGACGGGGCACTGCATGACTCATGCGTGAGGACGCCAACATCACCCTCCAGCGACGCTAGAGAAGACGGCAAAGCCACCTCCGATATCCCAAGCGAGTCCACCTTTGGCTGCATCATCAACAAAGGAAGAGCACGCTCCCCACATAACTCCTGTAGCTCGAGCATGAGCTGCATCGGCGGAGCCATGATCCCGAAGACGCCCTCGCTCTCGGAGGTAGCAATCACGTCTGTCTGCAGCGATGGACAAGGCTTGGCACGAGGCGAGAAACTGCCATATAGGCATGCTTCCCCATCGTCGACAGAACCATCATGGGGCTCGGAGGGAGGAGAGACATCAGGAACAAGTAGGGGCCTGCCCAGCGCAGTCTCTGATCTCACGAAAAAACTCCCAATCCGCGCTAGACAGTCTTGCAGCTCAAAGCGAAGCAGCTCGGCCTGCTCGGCCAAGACAGACTGCCACTGCACATCAACCGTGGTCGGAGGAGGTGGCGTAGTGATACATCGGAGCGGCTCAAAAGCTTGGTCTTTGGGCTTCTTTCCATGGCAGCAATCTTTCGTGACAGGTTGGTGGAGATATGCGGCTCGCCGAGGTGGGGACGGCATGACGAGGCCTGGCACGGAGCTGAGAGGTTGCCAATGGTTGAAGCACTCGCGCGCACGGTGACCGAATTGGAGGCAACGGCAGCATCGGATGGGATCTCTACACTCTGCAGCACGATGACCAGGGAACAGGCAGCGACAACATCTCCCCTTGAGCCAAGCAGTAAGAGGACGGGGCGCCAATGTCAGTGTGGAGAAGGCTGAGCGGCGCGGACGGCGCCTCGAAGGCACGTTCTGCCATCCCCTGGCAATATCCTCCTCGCTCCTTGCACACGGCCGAGCGGCCGGAGCTGAAGCCACCACCTCGCTCCTTCTGCTGGCGAATATTATCAATAAGGAGCTTTGGGATCGATCATAGATAATTATATATACATTTTCCTTGTGAGAGAGAGGATCAGTATAGTCCTGGGCCTTGAGCGTGTATATATACATTTAACACACATCGAGTCGTCGGTGCTGATGCCGAAGCCGGTTCGCCAGCCCGGGGACGTTCGTTTCGTTGATCCCGGTGGCAGAGTACCAGGGGAGGCTGCTGCAGGACATGTCGGGGGTGCGCCAGGGTCGTCCCGCTAGCGTTCTGGCCGGCGTGCCCAGCGTACTGTGCCACCCGCCGCGACGCCATTCGCGGCACACCGCCATCAACCTCAACGACCGGCTCCACCTGCAGGTGCCAAGGTGGGTGACAAGCTCCATGGAGATCTTCTTTTCCCGCAACACTGCCATAGTGCCATGTACGCTCTCGAATCGGCGGATGAAGCTCCTGCAGCTCGTGTCCTATTTCCACGTCGGCAAGCACCCCGGCCGGCCGTTCACCATCGTGTTCCTCCTCTAATATGCGTCCTCCCGTCCGTCTTCCTCTTCACCGGCAAGTTCGTCGTCCAGCATCTCAGCGCACGTTCCTCGTCTTCCTGCTCATCATCACTATCACGCTCTCACTGGCGCTCTTGGGAATCAGTGGTCCGGCCGGTATCACGTTGCACGCGTGGTACTGGTGGCACCGTGGCGGCGTTGGCGGCGTGGCGCAACGAGCAGTTCTGGGTCATCGTTGACACTAGCGCGCGCACCCGGTGGCGTTGCTGCAGGACCTCCTGAAGGTGATCATGCCCAAGCCGGCCGGCGCCGACGACGGCGAGCAGGAGACGTTCGGGGAGCTGTACGTGGTGCGGTGATGCCTCTTGATGGTGGCACCCGTAACCATCACGATGCTGAACAGGGTGGCGACGGCGCGCACCGGCGCACGGTGTACGGCGAGACCCCGGTGTGGAGCAAGCTGCCGGCCGGCATATTATTCAGCAAGCTGCGGCTCGTGCTGGCGTACCTTTAGGCCTCATTATCGTTGTTCGTTTTTTTTTTTTTTTTTTTTTTTTTTTTTTTGCATTTGCATTTGCGTTGTATGACAGGAGAGAGTGTAGGACTTGAGATTAAAGATCTGCAATTCTAGGCCACGTGTCAAGCTCGGTCCATGAGTTGCCACTCCACAAACGCGCTGCTCCGCAGCTCCTCTCCACGTGTCAGCAGAGTTCCACGACTCTCAATCTCTCACCCAAATTCGCACCGCAAGAAAAGATTTAGAGGGCGATCATGTAGATTGCAGAGAATTGCCATAGCTGCAGAGTATGCTTGGGCATGATTTTTGTGCACAGTGAGCAGCTCACAGCATCAACACAAGACGGTCTCAAAAAAAAAAGCATCAAGCCATCAACACAAGACGGTACTGCAAACTTTATTATTCAGAGAATTCATTACAGTTACCCAACACAATATAATTTGTGTAGTCGGTATTTTGGGTTATAGGACTATATAATATAGTTTAAACATATTTTAATATATCAAAAACAATCTGATAAAAAGTTGAACATAAATTCAGACATTTTATGTTTACGCACAAAGTTTCGTGGAAAAAGATATTTTTTGTGTGGTGTAAGAAGACAAATTTTGATACTACAAAATGACTTATCACGCGACATTATTTTTATCTTTTCGACATGCCACATGAAAATGTCTTTGTTCATCAAATTTTGTGTATGATCATAGAATGTTGGAATGTTCACCCAAATTTATTTTGACAATTTAAAACACGATTTTAAACGGTGGGAGCAAATGCTTCTACGATTTAAAATAGATTTCCGATGGATCGTCCTCTTCTGTACGTACATACATATAACATGAACGGCAAATGAATGAATATACTCTAAGTAGAAAAGATATCATCCCCCGCATCAATACCACATGGCAGCGATGGCAGGTTTGACCGGAAAGTATCACACGTCCATACCACTATACAGCTTCTCAAACTTCAGATTTCCAAGTCTCAAAATTGAGATTTGTTTTCTTCATTCGCCACAACTTCGATATGAAGCTTTCAAATATAGGATCGGTCACATTTAGTCAAATATGATCCCCTTCTTGGATATATTACACAAATAAGGTTAATCTCTAGTGACTTAGCTTATGCGAGGAAGGGGGGCCACTGCCCTCCTCCCCTAATTATCAAGCTTGTAGGTGTAGCAACACTTGTCGCCAAGAAGGTGGCTTCTGGTAGATCGATGTTTTAACGTGTAAGATTTTGGTAAACAATATAACAAAAATTTATGCGTGTGCATGTGCATCGTATTAATGCAGACTCCGGGGGTTCAACCTTCTTTAAAAGAACAAATTATATTACCATTGGACCTACGCTTGACTATAAAAACTGTACTGCCCCCATTGAATTCAGGTGTCAGCCTCAGATGGGGAATGAATGAAAGAAAGCAAGCGTTTATGTGAGTTAGATGTCTATTTTACACAACGAACCTTTCGCTCAAAAGTGTTCTATGGAACAATCACCGCATCTGTCTTGCCATGAAACTGAAAATAGCACGCACTTTCTCCTTACACCTCTCGGGGTTCCTCTGCTCGCATCAATCAGCAATCATGGATCGTTCTGGTTTAGTGCGGCTGCCGCCAGCTAGGAAAAAAAATGATGATTAGGAGATGGCAGAAGGCATTGACAAAATGAGCCGAAGAGGGCCATGTTCGAAAGCAAAAATATTATCTCCCCGCATCTGTTTGCGCATGGAACTGAAAATACCACATGGCAGCGAGAGTAGATTTGACCGGAAAGTATCGAATGATACTGTCCATACCAATATACAACTTCTCAAAGTTCAGATTTCCAAGTTTCTAAAAATGTTAAAGAAATGCGAGTGTTCACAATATATGTGTTTATAACCCCTATAATTTTATTAAATTTAGCTTCTTAACTACTGTGAGCAACTGAATCTTGCATATTCTTGTTAACCAAATTTATGTTAAATAACTCCCACATCTTACCGTGGGGGAGGCATCTACATTGCTTCTTTGTGATGTTCTACAAATATATGTTTGCATGTACTTTACATCTGTCCTATATACAAAAATTTGAAATATAGTCATGTTCATAGTAGAGTATGTTGGCGAGTGTGAAATTTAGCTAGGGGTGCTTTATTCTTCCATCTCATGCATTGTTAATAGTTTGATCAAAATGTTGTGTATCAGTTATTTGGTTGAATCATGTAGTGACTATCGGACAAACAGGGTGAAAGGAGGATAACCGGATGTACCCGGTGCTAATCAAATGTAAAGGAGAAGTCCAACTGTGCCTTGATGGGTCGTGAAACCGAGCTTTTCATGTTATTATGAGACTTTGCAGGTTCTATAGAAGCTCAAATAGGTGTGTGGACTCGATCAGCAATGTGCCACCTAATCAATCTGATCCAAAAAATAAGTTTCACAATTTTGAACTAGTTTAAAACTGTAACATTTGTTTTGAACCGAAGGTAGTGTAAGATACCCCTCAATTAAGTCCCCCTCTTTGGTTTGAGATTTTATCTGTTTTCATGTCATAAAGCTGCTGTTGTTGCAAGCATAAACCACCGAAGTAGCTGCAAATGCTTGTCGCAACCGTCGAGCTCTCGATGTGGCCGTCAGAATCGAACAGATTTGTGTGCAAGAGTATCACGTTAGATGTAATGTGATGATTGAACAGGCTAGTCCGTCAGATATGGGATAAATCTAGATCTGGACCGTCCATCTGTGCAGTTTCTACCACTTTCCACCAACCCCGCTGGCAAATCGCTACAGCCTAAAACCCACCTCCACTGTCCACATCCCACTGCTCCCAATCCCCGCAGCGCCGCCGCCGCCGCCAACTTTCCGCTCCTCCCACCATGGCGACCACCCACGCCCCCTCACTCTCCTTCCTCCTCTCCCACCCCCACTCCGCCGCCCCCCAGCTCCGCCTCCGCCCCTCCCCCCACCACCGCCTCCGCTGCGCCACCGACGCGGCCGCCGCGCCCGCCCCGGCCAAGCACCGGCGCCCCGCGGACGAGAACATCCGCGAGGAGGCGGCGCGGCACCGCTCCCCGACCAACGACTTCTCCGCCTGGTACGAGCCGTTCCCGCCGGGCCCCGACGGCGACCCCCACGAGCGCTACTCCCTGGACGAGATCGTGTACCGCTCCAGCTCGGGAGGCCTCCTCGACGTGCGCCACGACATGGCCGCCCTGGCCCGCTTCCCGGGCTCCTACTGGCGGGACCTCTTCGACTCCCGCGTCGGCCGCACCACCTGGCCCTACGGCTCCGGCGTCTGGTCCAAGAAGGAGTTCGTGCTCCCCGGGATCGACCCGGACCACATCGTCTCCCTCTTCGAGGGCAACTCCAACCTCTTCTGGGCCGAGCGCCTCGGCCGCGACCACCTCGGCGGCATGAAGGACCTCTGGGTCAAGCACTGCGGCATCTCCCACACCGGCTCCTTCAAGGACCTCGGCATGACCGTGCTCGTCAGCCAGGTCAACCGCCTCCGCCGCGCCCCGCTCTCCCGCCCCATCGCCGGCGTCGGGTGCGCCTCCACGGGGGACACCTCCGCCGCGCTCTCCGCATACTGCGCCGCCGCGGGCATCCCCGCCATCGTCTTCCTCCCGGCCAACCGCATCTCGCTCGAGCAGCTCATCCAGCCCATCGCCAACGGCGCCACCGTGCTCTCCCTGGACACGGACTTCGACGGCTGTATGCGGCTCATCAGGGAGGTGACTGCCGAGCTGCCGATTTACCTTGCCAATTCCCTCAATTCTCTCCGGCTCGAGGGGCAGAAGACAGCGGCCATTGAGATACTGCAGCAGTTTGATTGGGAGGTGCCTGATTGGGTCATTGTTCCAGGAGGCAATCTTGGAAACATATATGCATTCTACAAGGGATTCGAGATGTGCCGTGTGCTGGGCCTTGTCGATCGTCTGCCACGGCTTGTCTGTGCACAGGCCGCCAATGCCAACCCGTTGTACAGGTACTACAAGTCAGGGTGGACTGAGTTCCAGCCACAAGTGGCTGAGCCAACATTTGCATCCGCGATTCAGATCGGTGACCCGGTGTCGGTCGACCGTGCGGTGGTTGCTCTCAAGGCGACGAATGGCATCGTCGCAGAAGCCACAGAGGAGGAGCTCATGAATGCGATGTCTCTCGCTGACCGCACTGGCATGTTTGCCTGCCCTCATACCGGGGTCGCGCTCGCGGCGCTGTTCAAGCTCAGGGAAGACCGCACCATCGGGCCAAATGATCGCACGGTGGTCGTCAGCACGGCGCACGGTCTCAAGTTCTCACAGTCCAAGATCGACTACCACGATAAGAAGATCGAAGACATGGCTTGCAAGTACGCTAACCCTCCGGTCAGTGTGAAGGCTGACTTCGGTGCCGTCATGGATGTCCTGAAGAAGAGGCTCAAGGGTAAGCTCTGAGCCTGTCCTGCTACTGCTGACCCCTCCAATTGGCTACTGGAATTCAATTGTCTTGTGCATCTGGTTCAAATGTGATTGGTTTGCTGCGGAGCATTGGAACCATTGATTTGAAATCTTTTAGGCGAGACTTTTCTTGGTGTGTCTGCGGAGAATGGTTAAGGAGTGTAGGGTTATCTCTTGTACTGTGTTGTGTTCATTCAATAAACAATTGTCTGGCTGTTCAATCAATAAATCATTCTAGCCTGTTTGCTTCATCGTGCATCAGCTTGTCGGAAATTTTCACTGTTCGATGGATTTTTTGGGTATTAGATGTTGTCTTAAAATTTCATTGTTGTGTTCTATGGATAATAAACTATTGTCTTGCAGTTCATTGAATAAATAATCATTCTGTCTGTATGCTCCATCCTGTATTGGCTTGTTGAAGACTGTCTATGGATTGTTAGTATTTTAAGTTGCCTTGTAAGGAGTCTGCAACGACTGATAACCTGCCAACCTTCTGGTGGATTCAGGTGTAATACGCCTATGGCAGCCTTCCAGTTTCACTGAGTTTGTTGGGGACTTGTAAAATTTCCGTTGTGATCTCTATCTCTACTCTTATCTTCTCTATCGGTACTATCTTCTGGGAGTTAGTCCATCTGCCTCCTCACTCTTCCTCCTGTCTCCCAAGGGAGAGAAAACGGATCACCTCCTAAGTGAGCGAGAGAAAAATGGAGAGAGTATCTCCTTCCACTTCATACCCTACTCAGGGGCATTGTCTTGTGAGCTCTGATAAAATGTATGTAGTGTTGACAGCTTCAGTTGCATGTCTGAACCTGCAGGCCGTTAAGCCATGGTAACCGTCGACAATATATTGGGGCGGACAGCCAGTGTTGCCGATGCATGACTGGCTGATGGATGTACAAACACCGACACAAGCGGAGTCCTGGACACACAGGGAGGACGCTCGATACCAAGATCAGCTTCTCCCAGTTCATGGGTAAGTTACACCCGGTACAGCGTCTTGCATTTGCTCCGCCGTTATCTGCAAAACTAACTTTTGTCCCACCGCACGAGTCTTGCAAGTTTTTTAGATAATTGGCTGCTGTATTTCAATTGTCTTGTGCATCATTCAAATGTGATGAGTTTGCCATGGAGTATTGGGACCCTTGATTTGAGAAATCGTTTAGGTGAGACTCTTCTAGGCCTGTCTGCTGAGAATGGTTGGGGAGTGGGGTCATCTCTTGTACACTGTTATGTTCTGGTATGGATGATAAACACATATCTGGTTGTTCATTCCATAAATCATTCAAGGCTGTCTGCTTCATCGTGCAATCAGCTTGTCGGGAATTTCACTGTTCGGTGGATTGTTTAGTTCTATTTGAATTTGCCTTTAAGGAGTCTGCAACGCCTAATAACCTTACAACCTGGACTTTATTGTTCAAATCATACAGTCTGTTTGCTAGCTACTTTCAACTCATTAAGTATGCTTGCTAAATCGTGTATTGGCTTGTCAAAGATTGACAGATGTCTATATGGATTGTTAGTATTTGAAATTGCCTCGTAGTCTCCAACGACTGATAACCGGCCAACCTTACGTTGGATTCAGGTTTATAGGCGTATGCCAGTCTTCCAGTTTCCCCGAGTTTGTTGGAGACTTAAAAAAAATCCCATTGTGATCTCTATCTCTACCCTGTACTACTAATAGATAGATGGAGTCCCCTCACCCTGACGAAAATCTGCAAACAGGGAGCAACCTCATATTTCACCTCTGAATTTCGCCGCCTTCGCCTCCTCCATGAGCAGCCACAGCTCTTTGTCTTGAATTTGGCAATGGTGCAACCGATGAATCACGCTAACCCACATCGGACTCTAGGTGCATGAGGGAAAACATTTTCTGGTTGATGGATCTTAGCGCTAGGCCGAGATTGTTCGTGTCGCCTGAATACAAAGGCCACATATTAGGCGGAGGATGGGGTAGTCCGATGCTCCTGAATGTCCCTCACCCAGGCTCGATTGAGCAGGCCCTGCAGTTTCAATCTGACTGCACATATGAACATGTGTCCAGAAGCAATATCATCCAAAGTTCAATTAAGATCAAGCTACTGCACTAGTAGATGATAACTCCAAAGATAGCACTTTCCCACAATTCATGGTAAGAAGTACTCCCTCCGTTCCTAAATATAAGATGTTTTAGATGTTACACATGTTGTCTAGTACATACACAAATGAGTTACATGTGTCTAGATACATTTGTGTACATGTGTACGTGGACAAAGTCTTAAACATCTTATATTTGAGAACGGAACAGTACTTTAACCACATTTTGTATTCTTACCTCGTTTGTATTATCAAACAAACTTGTGGACTCGTGCGGTGGGACCAAAGCTTGTTTTGCAGGTAACAGCCGAGCAAGGGAACATATCTAGCAAATGAAAGACGCTGCTACAGAAATCATTCAGAATCACTCAGGCTTAGAAATCTTAAGAATCACTCATAAATAGAAATGATGTACTCCATACAACTCAAATTCAGCAAGCCAGAAGGGAAGACAAAACTAAACAAAGAGAACCCAAAAAATTAAAATAATACTGAAGCTCTGCTATACAGGCGACACTGATGGTTAAAATCGATTTGAGAGGACCCTGCTGCATTTCATAGCATTCCGCCGCTTGACATGCAGCAGAAAAGTGTTTCTGACTGCTCTAATATCACGATTCTTTAAGCGAAACTTATTGGGACATGACACTGTGCAGCATCGAAGCAATCTTTGCTGTCTTGTAATCATCCCGGAGTTTAATGAACCGTAAAGCATCCTTTCGGATGCTGGGGGTTCCTTCAAGCAAGGAAGCTAGACTTTCCGGAGCAACAATGAAGACATTTGCCATGATTCCAAGCAGTTCAAACTTCTCGTCTATGGAGGGGGCATTGAAGCTACGGACAAACTCTCCATACTCAGTAATGTCACGTTTCAAACGTAGCCCACCACTGGCACCAAATGTGAACTTTTGCCAGTGAGTAAGCAGACCCTTGTGCAAGCGGTTTCCCAGCTCAGTCAAAAAGGACTGTTTGTTGAAACCTTCTAGGGCACTGAATGCAACCTCAAGAACACGAGAGAGATAGGCTACGATTCTTACACAAGCATTTGTTGGCCGGTGATCTGGTGCAGCTCCATCATCTGGTGACCGATAATCTGTAGCTTTCTGTTCTGAAGATAACAACCTTTCAACCTCACACATGACCGTATCAATACATTGTAACAGTCCTTTGTGAGCAGCAGCCTCAACAACAGATACTGCCGATCCCATATCTTCGCAAGCAGATGGATGAGCACCATCGACAGGCAGCAGGAGACGTGATATAGTATTTGAGAAGTACTGCTGGAGAATAGCTACACTACTGGCACATCGCTGCACGGCAATCATGAAGGACCTAAAACTACTCTCACCAGCAGCAGCTGCCGCCTCTGCAGCAGAAGCAGCAGCTGCGGCAACCCTTCTACTAACACTTGTCCCAATGACATATCTATCCCGCATAGCTGCAGCCTCATTTAAACTCTCTCTAGCACGGTCAAGCCCTTCAGTTAAATACTGGCTGACTTGATCAAGCAAGCATGCAAATATGGATCTCACATTAGCTACAACAGTAGTAGGCTGGGAAAACAACAGTGTGCATCTCGTTATTGCTTCCTCATTCCAACGAACAAATTCGGTGACTACGGTAACCGATAGAAGCTGTTGTGGTGAGATAGCCAAAGATGCACCTTTCGCACGTCCGATTGAGCCAGTCGATTCAAATTGTTGCTTTGCCTCAGCTCTCAATTCAGCCATCTTTGACAGATATAGTTGTCTGAGTGATGCCTGCTCAAATTCCGCATACTCATCTTTGTGGGAAACATATATGGATTCTGTGAGACCTTCAGTATCCAAATCTCCACAGCCGATAGACTGTAACTCCTTGGCAAGTTCTTTTGTCTTGTCATATGCTACAGCCAGAACTCTTAGATAATGTAGAAGACCACCTTCTTCTATAGGAGGCAAGCTAGCAAGAGAGGGGCTTATCAAAAGTTTATCAAGAATCACTGTGACCCTTTGTTCCAACACTCTCTGCACAAGAATTGCCATGACCTCGTTTGGCGAAGGAAAGACGGCCATTATTGTAGTTGCCTCTCTCCTGACAGTATCAGCAATTTCCTTGTACAGGATAGAGAGACCCTCTGCTATAGCACTGGAGTCAGCTTGGAGACCATCATCACCAAGAACAACTTGAATATCAGCGTTCATAATTTCAACATCAATGAACATTGGCCGTGTAGCAACATAGTGCTGGATGGCACTGGTTCCCCGACTGAACTGCGACAAAATCTTTGCACATTCTGCCATTGTAGACAACTCCCGTCTCTGCGACGCAGTATCAAACCGAGACAGCAATCTATTCTCCAGTTCATTGCAATATTCTTGAAGATTTGCGACTGCAACCTCCAAACCACGGCTTGCGTTAGCAGAACCTACCGCTGACGTTACACCACCATGCCTCCCAAGATCCTCCTCAGCAAACGAACGCAGCTTCTGCGCAATCGAAGCAGCCTCGGCAACACGGCTGTCATCAGAGAATAAGGGATCAAGTTCCATGAGGTCCCCAGGTGTGCTGTTGAACTCCATCAGATACTTGATGAGATGAATCGTCTGGCCGGCGGTTTCCCTCTGAGATTCCGCACCCTGCAGATGATCACCAATCTTGGCAGCAGTTTGGCCGACACCGGAGATCCGGGAATCCAACCTAGCGAAGCTATCGAATAAGGAGTCCACGCCTTCCTCAAGCTCCCCGAGTGTCCTGCGGTGCTTGGCGTCCTGCGTGGCCACCTCCTTCTTCAGACTCTGGAGCCGTCTATCGATCTGACGTCGGAGGTCGACGATGTCCTTACAGGAGTGCTTGAAGAGCCCGAGCAGCTCGTCGACGGCGGGGAAGACGGGCGGCGCAGCGCCGAGCAGGGCGGCGGGGGCACCCCTGCCGCGGCGTCCCCGCGGAACTCCGGCAGCAGCTCGTCCACGAGGTTCCCGAACAGCGAGTCGAAGGATAAGTCCCCCTTGAAGTCCTGGAGGTCGAGGGTGAGGGCAGCGCTGCGGGCGGGTCATTCGCCGACGGCATGGTGGACGGCCGGGAGATCTGGGAGGAGGGGAGGACACGGCTGTTGTGTTGTGTATGATCTGGAAAATGTCAGCGTGGGAATGGGCCGGCTCTACCAAAAAAAAAAAGGCCGTTGGGGGCAGCCGGGTCGGCCTCATACGAGAACTGGTATAAACTAGAGCTTTCTTTTAGCCATGATCAAAATTAAACCAGTAGAGCTGTACGGCGTTCCTAAGAAAAAAATCAGAGCTGTGTTAGTATACCAATTATCCATCCGCTAGCTTTGTACACGTACCGAATCAATTAGATCGATGTGTCTTTGTAACCTGGATGTGAAATGGTATATTTTAGAGTGTCCTGTCTGTCTTTATGTAAATATAGCCTAAAATATGTATATAACATATAATCGAATTATAATAATTCCCAACTCACTAGACACACAATTATCGCTAGCGTGCCGTCTCTCTACCAATCAACAAATGCCTATGTGCCTGCGTTTTTTCTAGTGTGCCTAATAAAACTGTACCGGAGAGTAGGCGTATTTTTGGGCTCAGACCCGATTTCCGTGGCACCAGGGGCGGGCCTTGCTCAAGTCAAGCGTATTCAGTTGAATATTCATTAGTTTCCCTAAACTATTATGTACATATAGCATATACTACATACAAGTATGAAAAAACGTGAAAATAACTAGCGAATAACTGAGTTTTACTTGCGGTGTGCGTGTGTGTCTATGCGCGTGAAGAGATGCTACATCATGTGCTCTTAGTTCAGGATTAAAGAAAAGGTTGCTTGAAAATTTCCAGACACCTAAAATTGCTGGCACAAATCAGTTTCCAGATATGAAAAACCTAGTATTTTTTTTGTTTAACAGGAACGCACGCATTCCATTAGGACACAGCTAAATCGCTGGCCACCAAACGAGATACATCAGGTCCGACAAGCACACATATTGGTTGTTCAGGTCCATATATACTCAAGCCCATTGCTGCAAGTGCATGAGCAGGTTTATTACATGCTCTGGGACGGACAGTACTCCACACTATAATCATTGAACTCCACGGTAAGCTGATACTCCCTCCGTACAAAAATAAGGGTCTTAGATTTGCACAAAAGTGAATGTATCTAGACATGTTTCAAGTCTAGATACATCCACTTTTTAACAAATCTAAGACACTTATTTTTGGACGAGAGAGTATTTGATGTCGAGGAAAAGTTGGCCAAGACATGCTTGGTCTAGAGATGGGAAAACTAGTACTCCGTAGTAAGCAGTTAGAAAACACCGAAGGCATGCATGGCCAAGACATGCTTGCTCATGCTTGGTCATGAGCGAGTGCACGACCCTATTGGCGGCCCATCTTGTCCTGCTGTACGGCTACCGGCGACTGGTGGTGTGATGGGTGCATCTTACGGCCTGCCGGAGCCGCGAGGCCTTGACTACCGGTGTTGGTCCAGCAACCGGCCCTTTGAGACTGCCACGCTTGCATTCACTCAAAAAAAATAGCGCGATATATCCTAGCGTGCTGAAAATGGTCCCGCTAAATAGATCAGTGTATATTGTCTCGCTAATAGCACGCTATAGCGCGAAATAACACGCTAATAGCATATTTTTAGACCGGCGCTATTTTTCTCGTGAATCCACGCGTTTGGACCTACCTCTCTGTAAAAAAACAAAAAACAAAATGTACGCGTTTTGAGACGGAATGCTCCATGATTTTCGGTCACGAGCTAGTCACCGTGCGTGAACGTCAAGGAGGAGGCCAATCAAAGTGGCCCGGCCGGTTTGACCACGGGTAAACGGACGGAGATGCATGCTTGTGGTTGAGAAATAAACAGCGGCATGGTGACCACGACAGGCCACGGCGATCGATCTGGGGTAGAGAAGACGGGAGACCGGCGGAGCGAAGTTACCACGCCAGTTCGCTCGCCGGGGAATCTGTCAGCGTCTGTTTATCACGACCTGCCGCCGGGAGAGCCAGCTCATTCGATCGCATGCATAATGTACCATCAGTACGTGCTGTGTCGGCGCGCATGAAGTTAAGTTCTCCCCGTTCAGACCAAGACGCCTCGATCGTCGATCGGACCGAATGAACCTGCTCGACTCGATTCGATCCGACAGTACTGCCACCGCCACTTGCATATATCTGACGCCGCAATGCATGCTCATCGCGAGGCTGCGACTTCAGGTTCAGGTTAGCTCGTCGATCGTGGGTACCTTGAGCCTGAGATCGTTGAAATGGTCTTACAATGCCACACTGGCTGATGATACACTATATAGATAAGACTTGTCGACACACAGCGCCCGAGGTCAAGAGATCAACTGTGCAGGCAGCTGATAGCAGTGGACAAAATTACAAGTGGGGGTGAGGATCAGCCCCAATCTTGACGGACTCGCTCGCACTCACGTACTACTACTCCCACAGTATACTCCATGTACAGTGTCTGGGGTTATCTGGTGTTCACTCCAACTAGCATTAGTTGCAGGGTCAATGATGTGACCAGCAGGGCGTTAGTAGTAACTTGCATGTACAGTTCCTATCGGCATCAATCTTCGACTAGTATTAAAATTTAAACAGCAGGCGCTAGTGTAATGCTCCGAAGTCCAAACTGAACATTCGCCAACATTTTCCCTGGAAAGATCGATCGAAATAAACAAGAGTAATGCACATGCGATCGATGTGTCTCTCTCGCAGCTAGCTACTGGAGCAGTACTGAATGCTGTGCGCAGTTGGGGCAGTGCTGTGAGGCCTGCTAATTAACGGTGGCTATTTCATATGCCGTGGTTGATTTCTATCCATCCAAGTGCATGCTCCATTAAGTGGAGTTACATGCCTTGCCAAAGTCAAACTAACCTACCTTAAGTACGTCTTGGCTAGACGAGTTCCTAAAGGCCAGATGCACAAGACAACAAGATTAGTTGTGTTTCCCAGCCATGCAGGCAACAGATTATTACCAACTACAAGGGGCGTGTTGACCGTGGGCATGCATTATTACCGTGCATAGGACGCCACATTTTACTTTTGATCTAGTTGACGTACGAGTAGGGATGTATGATGACCGCGACATCATCGATCAAGCTAGCTAGTTGTTACACAATGTGTGGAAATTATGTCATGCACTAAACCAAGCTTATCTGAATCCTTCTGGCATATGCGCTTGCTATGGGATTATCTCGTTAATTTTTCCCGTTCATGTTACTCGGTATTTTCATGAAGATAAGAACTAGAGCAAAAAAATGTGTCGGCAAGGATATCATGCGTGCATGTGTGGAACTTATCCACTGGAATATGATTGAGATAAAAAGTAATGAGAAGATGCATAAAATTATCAACGCTAGCTAGCTGGCATATATGTAGTAATTTGGTGCTGAGTCCTTCTAAACACACCATGCATGTGTGGAAACAATGTGGTGCACTAACCAAGCTTATCTAAAACTTTTTTGCATACGGGCATGTTATGGATTATTGGCTTGTTAATGTTGCACATCAATATTACTATTTTCACAGGATAAGAACTAGAACTAAAAACACGGTGGTGAGAATATCATGCATGCATGTGTGGAACTTATCCACTAGATTATGGGAATATTAGTAAGAAGATACATTAAATTAATTATGGACGGCAGCTACCACATATCTACTTCCTCCGTTCATAAATATAAGATGTTTTAGCTATTTCAAATGTGGACTAGGTACGGGCCAAAATGGATGAACACACCAATTAAAACGTGTCTCGATACATGCGGATACGAAAAATGGTACAATATCTTATATTTAGAAACGAGAGAGTAGTACACTTGGCGCCTTTTAGAAAATCATATACGACAGAGTAATTTTTTAGGGATATACGATAGGTTACTACTCATGCATGCACAAACAACATCTCAATATGACTTAGAAATACTTAGTTCTCAGTCGATAATCACCGTGACAAAACAAAAAAATCTCACCCCTTTATACATCTCAAATAATCAAATTGTACGGTTCTTAGCATCAACCTAAAAATAGTTATCTCTAAGTCATCTCAGAAATATCAAAATTGGAAAACAAATTCGATCGCAGCAGCTCGGTGAAAAATGAACGAATCATGTGTGGACAACATATATATAGCTGCGGATCGAAGCATCCCTCCCCGTTGGTCAAAGATGGCCTAAGAAAGGAGATCGACGTTAATTATGAGCTTAATGATCGTCATCGATCTGCCGACGCCTGAAAGAAAGCCCCAAACCATCATGTGTTCTGATCTTTGCCGTATTAGCCGCATATATCATATCGATCATATCTATCGAACAAGAAGGTCCTTTCCATAACAAATATAGCAGCTAGTGCGCATGACGAAAAGTGCCACATCAGTTGGATAAACTCCCCAACACGCAGGATCGCCGAATCTCCAATTAAGAACGGGGTTAGTGCATGCGTGCATACACGTCAACGTGCACATGTGCAAAATAAATCATCTGGATATACAAATCTATTATATCTGGTGACATGGAATGGCCCAGGGATGAGTAATCAGGCACTTGAAAGACGCAATCTTTCCACAAATTAAAGCGTGTCCTTTCTGGTGATGTACGATCATAATCTCAATATATGTCATTGCGTTACACCTGCCGGTGCCAGTTCGGATGCTGATCAAGACTTCACTGTGTTATGGAAAGTTCAGATGATCCACTAAAGACCGTTTTTTCGGGTACCCGGAATTTCTAGTCACCTAAAATTGCCGAACAAATCAGTTTTGAAATTCGTAAAACCGAGTTAAAAGAAGCCATAAAGAAAACCGAGTTCAGGACATTTGACTCCTCGTCAACAGGGACGAAGCTAGAAAAACAGTCCGATGGGGTCAGCTCTGTAGCACTGGTGTGTCATCTTCACTAATAAACAATGATTACTGATTAGTACAAATATAGCAAAGGAATTCCAAAATCCATTTGTGTCAGCTGACACCATTGCCATGCATGCAAGCATGCAGCTCCATCTTTGCTTGTCAATATACGCGTTTTCGAGACCAATGCTCTACGATTTCGGCCATGAAACTACAAGTCACCGTCTCTGGGTAAAAGTCAAGGAGGGAGATCAATTACCCCCTCCATTCCATAATATAAGATGTAATAAATATTTAAATACAAACTATATACAAAACAAAATGAGTGAATATATACACTGAAATACGTCAATATATCTATATAGTATTGAAATAACTAAAACATCTTATCTTATGTTATGTAATAGAGGGAGTAGGTCGGTTTGACTACGGGTTAACGGGGATGCGTATTGTTGACTAATATCCAGAGCGGGAACCCGGCATGGTGAAGTAACCACGCATGGCGGGGAATCGTTTGGCCCGCCCGGCTGGCCTCTGTTTATAAAGACCTGCCTGCTCGATCGATCTGACGAGAAGTACACACACCCAACACCGAACCTGCTCGATGGAGCTGACACTGCCACTGCTATGCTACTTGTGCATATTTTTACACTGCATATGCCTTGACGATCTTATATTACGCGCACTCGCGTGAATCACCGACAACCTTGACGATCGATGGAGGTTTGAAACGGTCTTACCGCGAGAAAACACAAGTGGGGGGCCGGAAATTAACTTGTGAAGAACAGGACAATCTTGACTGACTCACATTCAAATAGGCACCCCACAGTATAGAGAGTGCTGCTGTTTATCTAGCTGGGAGTTTTGTGGTGTTTACTCCAACTATCAATTACAGTACTCCGTATAAGTCAATGATGTGACCACCAGGCGTAGTGTAACTTGCAAGTAATCGGTATATACCAGACTAATATAGGAGTCCAGATTATACTTTAACCCAAGATTTGCCCGAAAGATCGATCGAATTGTCAAACAAGAGCAAAATACATGCAATATGTCTCTCTGGTAATTGTACTGAATTTTCCACGCAGTTGGGGTTGCCGTTATCAAGAGAGTGTCAGGTCGGCCGCAGTTGATTTCCATCTATATATCCAAATGCATACCCAACTAAACTGAGTGCGTTGCGGCGCCGCGAGTTACATATCAAAGTCAAACTAACTAATTAACGAATTAACCTATGTACGTCTTGGCTGGACGAATTCCTCAAATCCACATGCACAAGACGACACAATTAGGTTGTGTTTCCCAGCCATGCATGCAACAAATTAGTAGCACCAAGGGGCATATATGTCAGTGGGCATTATTACCGTGTATAAGACGCCACATTTTACTTTTGACCTAGTAGATGAGTAGTGTGATGACAGCGACATCATCAAGCTAGTTACACCATTTGTGGAAATCATGCATTAACCAAGCTCATATAAAACTTTCTGGATAATGCGCATGTTTTGGGATTAGCTTTCTAATTTAGCAAATTACTGTTACTAGTTTCATCAAGATAAGAACTAGAACACAAAAAAATCTTGCCGGCCGGGCATATCATCCATGCATTTTTGGAACTTATCCACTAGATTATGGGGTAAAAAGTAAGGATTACATAAAAATATCAACGCTACCTACGACATACCTAGTAATTTGGTGTTAAGATCTCCTAAAGAAAATCATATATGATGGGCTTCTACTCATTAGTTAGTTCTCGGTCGATATACACGGTGTCCAATAAAATCTTCTCACCCCTTTATACATCTCAATTATTAAATCACACGGTTCTTAACATCAATTAAAGAATTGTTATCTGTATATCATCTCATAAATAGCAAATTTTGAAAAAACAATTTGAGTCGATGGACGAATCACGCGCGGACAATATAGCAGAAGCATCGTCCCCGTTGGTCAAAGATGGCCTAGAAGAGGAGATCAACATTAATTATGAGCTTAATGATCGACATCGATCTGCCGACGTCTGAAAGAAAGCTCCAAACCGTCATGCACGTCTTTTGATCTTTGCCGTATTAGCCGCCTATATCATATCGATCGAACAAGAAGGTCCTTTCTATAACAAATATAGGAGCTAGCTAGTGCGCATGACGCAAAGTGCCACATCAGTTTTTTTTTGAATACAAGTGCCACATCAGTTGGATAAACCCCCCGCACGTAGGATGGCCGAATCCCCAATTAAGAACGGCCGGGGTTAGTGCATGCGTGCGTACGCGCCCACGTGCACATATGTGAAAGTTAATCGGTTGGATATACAAATCTATTTTATCTGGTGACATGGAACGGCCCAGGGATGAGTAAGCAGGCACTCGAAAGACGTAATCTCGCCATGAAAGTGTGCCCTTTCCGGTGATACGATCGTAATCCGGACAAACATTGCGTTGCATCTGCCGATGCCTGCTGATCGAGATGTGCTGTGTTATATTCGATCGTGCATCATCCGTGATAATAAACTAAGTAAAGAACGATATGAGTATTTCTAGGAGCATTCTGAACTTCTGATAGTTATAGAAGTATGTGGGGGTAGTACGACGTAAGCTTGCTCGAGGTTGGAGGAATCGATTGTGCACACAGATCTTGATTGATCGGAGAAGATCGACGCATGGATGCATGTTGAGGCATAAACTATTGCAGCGGAACGCGTGGGAGAATCACGTAAAGACGTGTGACCAGGGGACGCATGCCGCATGGAGCTAGCTGAGATAAGGATGGGTGGGTGGCTGCGGATCGACGTTCCAGCAAGTATTTTATGTCGCCACCACAACGTGTACAGTCGGCCATCTCTCTTTCTCTCGATCTATCTACCGTGCTTCTATTATTGTTTTGTTTTTGATAGAGTGCGCTTTATTACTCAATAGTTTTACCTGGTCTTTTTTTTTGAAAGGGAGTCGTGTACAAGATCAAGCAGAGGAAGAACACACACGCACGAACACAAGCACTGGCCACTCCACACACGGCGACCACGGCACCACCACGCACACCACGCACCAGAGGAAGAAGCTCAGCCAACCTAGTTGAAGAGCCGCAGAATCCATCCGACGCAAGCACCGGAATTTTGACGCTGAAAGAACATCGGCGCAGAGCCTCCGCCAGACCACCATCGCCGCCTCACGCCGGAGACGAAGAAGGCAGCTCCACCCATCTTCCGCACAGCCCACCATGAACGCCGAGGAAGGAGAGCACCGCACCTGCAGCCTCCCAGCGGTTTTAAGCAAAAGCACCGCCTCGCACGCCGGCGAGGCCAGAAGGGCCCCAAGAACCAGAGCCGCGACCGCCACCACGGACGCCGGCTCGAGGGGAGGCGCTCCGCGGCTCCGAAGAGCAGCAGACACGCCAGAGACGGCGGATCTACCCAGAGCCTCCGCCGGAGAACCAAGGGCAGAGGAGAGGACCGCCGTCTCCAGAAACTTCTCCGACCGCGCCTCCACCTCCAGCGCGCCGCCGGCAAGCCACCCACACACACCTAAGCTATGTACACGCCGGGATCCGTCGATTCCCCGTCCTCCCGCCGCCGGAGCGGCCGCGGAGGCGAGGGATCGGACGGATCGCCGGCGGCGAGCTCGAGCGCACGGGTTTCGCCCAAAAAATCGCCCTGTTCACTGTAGAGGTGGGGAACGAGGGAGGGGTCCAGGTGTTCTGCTTTTGTACAGTTTTACCTGGTCTCTGCATACATAACAGAAAAACAACCGCTAATAATGCGCAAAAGTATAAAAAAGGAAGACGAAACAAGTAATAATCACAATAAAACTGCTAACCGTCTACGGAGCTGGGGCGGGGGCAATCCGATCATGTGGCCATCCATGTCGGATAAAATTATCACTCGCCGTGTTTTCAGGCGTGCAAACACCTCCATAAAAAGACTAGGTTTTTCACACGTTGTAATGTGGACCACGAACGGAATAAACCGGTGCGTCGATAAATTACCTGCATGAGAGAAGAATTTTTATCGGTAAAAACATTGCCATTTTTACAAAGGCAAAGTGATCATATAACGGCTAACGCTCCCACCATAATAAGAGTACTAAATTTGTGAGCGATGTAACCAGTTGTCAAATATATTTGCAATGGTACGTGGTGGATAGAAGTTACAAACTACTTGGATGATTGACCAAATAGAACGGGTAAACTTGCACTGGAAGAATAGGTGTTTGATCGTCTCGTCGTGTTAACAGAAAACACACTTAGTATTTCCATGCCAATTGTGTTTAATAAGGTTGTCTTTGGTTAAAATAACAACTTTACAAATATACCATGCAAAGATTTATTTTTTACTTCAGTGGTATTGCATTTTCCAAAAAAAAATTTGTTATCAGCATCTAACACATCAGGATGAGCCCCAGCACCCTATACACGGAGTTCACATAGAACATCCCATTCTCATGTAAATTCCAGAGAAATTCATCGAATAATTGCGACAATCGTATTGATGCCAGCCGCCCAACTAGGGCGTTCCCTTCCGTAAGTCTGGGTCCATTTAAATCTCTCCTTAACATCACATTTGGGGGCGATGATGTCGTGGTGGTATCACGGCAGATGCCATAGGATGACTAAAGTGTGGGGCCGATGGACGCTGGTGGAATCCGGGAGAGGGCTAGCGCGCTAAGAAGCGCACACGAAGAACACAACAGCACGCCAAGATCTACCCAGGTTCAGGGCCCTCGTGAGGAGGTAAAACCCCTACTCCTGCCTGTCTCTCTGTATATATCTCGGTATCACAAATACAAGCTTGCTCCTTGAGCTGTATCCCGCAACAATGGTGCAAAGCACAAGGAAGGAGATGAAGCTACGGGCGGCAATGTATCTCAGGGCACCGTCCCTCACGCAGGAGGGGGTGAGGGCACATATATAGGCTAAACCGGGTTACCGGAATACCCCTTGCAACGGTCACCTCTCCGTACCGGCACTGCAGATACGCACGCCTGCACGTCATGATTGTCTCTGCACAGTGGACAGGACGTGGCTTGCCCGTGTCCTGTCCCAGGTCCCTGCTCCAAAGTACGCCCAAGGTCAGCGACAAGACAGGGCCTGCCCATGCCTCTGCCTCGCAGTCTGTCCCCGGATAACCCGGAGTCACGAAGGAATGATGGCCTGCCATCTCGGTCTCCTGCACGCCCCCGTGTCAGGCGCTTCCCTGTCAGGCGCTCCCGTGCCAGACGGGATGTGAAGGAGCATTGACCTTTGCCCGACACAAGGATAACCCGGCATGGATATGCCGGATCCTCCTTCCTCAAATATCCCTTCCTGCACATAAGAAAACACACAAGTTACCGACATACATATGTCGGTTTATGTTATCTCGGATCCTTATCTCGGATCCCTTGTCTCGGTCGACACATGCCGGCTATCACCAGCATGATACCTCGGTCCTTCAGGCCTGGGTTAACTCGGTACGATTATGTCGGTTTGCACCTACATCACGCTCCTAAGTCCAGGTACTCCGGTTTTTACTGTAACCTGACCCACACTTGGGCATAGCTTTTACCACACCATGACCCTACCCGGGGTAGCCCCACGACATTAGTCCCCGAAGCTGGTGCGGTCCTGCAGCCTTGGATGAAGGGCCACAGCAGGTTTAAATAACCGAAACAACCATCCGACACTGCCATGTCGGTTCAACCGTAAAACCACTAATAAATTCTCCATGATTCCGACACAAGCTCCAGTGTCGGTTTTCTCCGACACTAGAATTCTGCTGACAGAGCGAGTCAAGCTTTCACGACCAGCTCAACATAACCCAACCATCCGACATTCACATGCCAGTACACCTTCAGTATCCAGGTAAAATATCCAATTGTTTCGCCATATGCCCTTATGCCGGTTGCTCCGACACAAGGTGATTGTTTTACTTGATAGAACATCCGACATTCGCATGCCGGTTCATCTCAAGCTTCGAGAATCAAAGCTCTCACCACTTCCGAGATTTGCTCTTGTGCCGGTCTCTCCGACACAAAAAGATTCCCCCGATCTTCCCAAAGATTTCTCCACACCACGTGGCAGAGTAACGCTGCGCATTACCTCGGTTCCTGCGCGCGGACAGACACTTCACTGCACACACGCCGCCCACGTCACGCGCCGTCGAGTCGCATGGGCACTTGAGTGCCTTTGACCGCGGCGTGCCTCCTCGATTTCCGCGCCATTAACCGCACACGATCACGCCGCGTACCGTTACCACTTTGTGGCCCACGATGCGGCAGATCGTGCGGCCGCAAAACTCGCAACCGCGCAGATCGTGCGCGGTTAATCCGCGCGCACGTTGCGGTAACTGCACGCGGTAAAACCGGAAACCGCCCGCGCGCCGTACCCATAAATAGGGGGACGTGCACATCTCCTCGCCCTCTCCGCATCCTTCTTCTTCCTCTTCTTTCCCCTGCGATATCGCCGCCGCCGCGCAGTGAGCTTCACCACCGCACGACGCCGGATCTCGCGCGCCACCGCCCACCGGAGCACCTCGCGCCGCCACTGGACACGCGCAACTCCGGCAAGCCCCGCGCATCTTCGCCGCGCACCGTCGTCGCAATCTCCGGTAAGTTCTTGCCACCGCCATTGCCGATGAACGTGTTCATCCCCCCGATGAACACGTTCATCCTCTCCGCTGGATCTTTGCTCTCTTCTCTGTAAAAGCTCCCACATCCCAATGCACAGATGAAAATGAACTTAGTTGCTTAGATCCCCTCCGTATTTTCTCCACCGTGCTTCTTAGCAATCTTGCGATAGTTTATCCGCGGGTCTTCACAAATTTCAACTCACAAGTTCTTGTATTTATCTTCTATTTATTTTTCCCCGTAGATCTTTCCCACAAACACTTAGCCACAGAAACGTGTTTCCCGCCACTTATGCGCTTTTCCTCTGTTACCCAAATGTTCCGAGATCCCTATCTCGGTTCCTCTGTTGCCTAAATATTCCGGGATACTTATCTCGGTTCCTCCATTGCCCACATACTCCGAGATACTTATCTCGGTTTCTTTGTGCCTCTTTTGCAGATCCCTTCCGAGATGTCAACCAGCAATACCCCGGAGCCTGCCGAGGATATCGTTGAGGAGGGAGAGCGCGCCGGGTGGGAAGGCTCCGACGCAACCCAGGCCGAGATAGACTGGCTTGTCCGGACCAAGCGAATTCCGGCACAAGTGATATGCCGGGTTCCTGGCGACGAGGCCGAACCGGATCTTCAAAAGGGTGAACGGGTAGTCTTCGTCGCGCATTTCGAGCGCGGCTTCGGACTCCCGGCGAGCACATTCTTCCGAGCTTTCCTCGACAAGTTTCGTCTTCAACCCCACCATCTCCCAGCTAATGCCATCACAACGCTCTCAGCGTGCGTTGCTTTCTCCGAGGGATACCTCGGACTCTGGCCCACCGTCGAGCTCTGGGCCAAGTATTTCCAACTCCGGAAGCAGAGTCTCCCGGATCCGGAGAACAAGAACTTCCCCAAGGTGATGACCCCGTGCGGAGCTGCTACCATCATACCTCGGAGAGGTTCCATCTTCCCTCGGATTCAGGGCCTGGAGTCATGCCGGAAGTGGCAGCGCACGTTCTTCTATGTGAAGAACCCGGACAGCCCAGATAATGTTGACCTTCTGAACCTGCCGGTATTTGCTCTCGCTACTCCCACGGAGCAGCATAACTGGAGCTTCAACCCAAAGGACACGAACCGCGAGATCAATGACATTCACAGATTGTTGAGGAGCTTGTGGGGCAGGCCTGCTAAGCGATGATCTCTTGAGGACTTTTGTCAGCCGCCGAGTCTCCCCCCTCCAGAACCGAGTTCACAAGATCTGCCACATGAGTGGCCAGTATGATCCAACTCGGATCAGCACCCACGAGCTGACCAAATCCGAGGTCAGAAGACGCGTCAAGGCCATTGCCCGAACGACGATGACCGAGGAATGGGAATGGGGTCTAGAACCTCATGACAGAGCTCGGCTTCCGGAACAAGTAACTTGCAATTTATACCGACATACTTTTTCTGCCGAGATCACCCTTCTGTCGGCTCCATACTTGGCTCATAAACTAACTCGGTTTTACTGCTTTTAACTCGCAGAGGTTTACTCGGCAAAAGACCGAAGATGGAGAGGATCCCTCCGCCAAATGGGGCCAAGATATCCCTGCTCCGGCCGTGGCCGAGGCAGAAGATCCGGATGACGAGGATCAACTGCCAATACCAAGAGCTGGCGCCCCTACCCGGGTAAGCCTCGAGCCCGAGCTTCCATCCGAGATTGGTCAGATGATGATGACCTCGAAATGCTAGAGGTAATTGACGCTCGTCCCATCGCCTTTGCTCCCCAGCCCCGGCACCAACTAACCCGGGTGGCTCTGCCCCGAGTGCACGCCCTGCTACCTCGGGCAAACAAGTGGCATCTCGCAAGCGCGCCGAGACTGGTACCTCGAAAACCGGAACCTCCACATCCTCGGATCCAGCCGCGCCGCAGGCGAAGCGACAGAAGAGAGGAGCAGTCAAGCCGAGGAAGGGCAAGAAGACCCCAGTTACTGAAGGGTAAGATATTTTTGCCGACACAAGCTTACTTCCTTTTTTCCTTCTGCCGGGATAACTTTTTCCCGACATAACATTTTTCTTGTTTGACGCAGTGCCCCCCTTGAAGTTGAGCAGAGTGCCTCTTCTATGCGCTCGCCCCTTCCGAGTACAGCCGACCGGCCGCGTGACTCCGGGGTACCCGCCACTTCCTCTGTCACTCCCGAGGTCGTGATCCTCGACCAGGATGATGGCACCGATGCCCCCACCATGGAAACCGACATCCCGCGGGCCGACACTTCGGTGACCTCGGGCGCACAGCAACCACCACCACAACAACAACAGCAGCAGCAGCAGCAACCACAACAACAACAGCAGCAGCAGCAACAACAACAGCACCAAGGACAGCCACAACCTCAACAGCAACAGCAGCAGCCGAAGCAGCCGCCCCGGCCGAGGTCCACCACCAAGTCCCCCATCAAGTCCACCGAGTTGACAACTCGGAAAGCTACTCCACTTGCCAAGCCGACACATAGCCAAGCAGCCACCGGGAAGCAGCTTGCCAACCCGGAGAGACAAGTGGTGTTGACTCCAACCACTACCCCGGAGCACCAGGCTCTCACCACTTCTGTCTCCCGAGTTGCCAGCGGCAGCTGGGTTTTACCCCAGCTCCAAACTCAGAGTGGACACAGCTTAGGCTCGGAGAAGCAATATCACATGGACTGGAACGCTGCCGACACAAGCGAGGTCTCCTCCGCGCACCCGGTCATTCCTCATCCAGCTGGCCCCAGTGCACTTGCTCAGGCCATGCACAATTTGCAAGTCTCGACCCTTCGAGCCAGCAAGCTTGCCGAGGTATCTTTTCCTCAGCCAAACTTTTATTTTCCTTGCCATAGATGATAAACATACACAATCCCCAGTCCCCGAGATTCGGGTTGAGTGACCTGTGCTCGCCCGAGTAAAGATCACTCAGCGCGAAACTTCACCAAATTTTCATTATTAAACTCAGAAAATCCGACACTTCGGATCTCAAGAAATCCGACACTTCGGTCTTCAAAAATCCGACACTTAGGATCTCAAAAAATCCGACATCCAGTCCCCGAGATTCTTGTCGAGTTTTACTCGGCAGGAATCTTTAAGAAATCCGACACTCAGCTTTACTCGGCATGAATTTTAACTAACCGCACTAACTCTTTGCCCTTTTCAGGATTGCACCAATGCTCGGACCACGGTGTTTCGGAAGTTGCTTCTGGACCACAACAAGCTCAAGAGGTCCCACAAGCAACTTCAGGAGACGCTGAAGAACAAGGAACAAGCGCACGCCACTGCCCTTCAGAAGGAACGGCAAGAAGTGTCTCGGCTCCAGGAGGAGCTTGCCCGGGTCCAGGGTGAAAAACCGGCATTGAGCAGGCCCTGATGCAAAAGGAGGAAGCTGCTCAAAGCACAAGGAAACGCTCGAGCGTCCGAGGTTCGCGCTACCTCGGCTCAAGGAGAACTGGATGCCCTCAAGGCAAAATCCGACATCTGGCTCCGCGAGCTCACCCGGCTGAACAAGGAGATGGACTGTAAGTTTCTTTATCCTTTCCTTTTGCTTTCATTACTTGCCGACATTAAGATATGCCGGTATATAACTCAATTTGGTGATAGCTTTTCTGTCTTCAGATCACTTCGCCCACTCCAAGCTGCTGCACTCAACACTGTGCGCAAGGCACGAGCGAAGAGAGCCGAGGCTGGCCCAATCCCGGAAGAATGGGATATGGAAGATTACTTGACTGCTCTGAATGCCGCATCTCTCCTTTGAAGGCCATTGGCCTGGACCTTCTTGATGCCGGTATCAAAGCTTACCGAGCCTTATGGCCAGGATCTCCAACTCCATCCAGCATTGAAGAACTGTCCAAGTGTCTGACGGGGGCCGAGGCCAGGATCCGAGAGTGGAGATCCTCAGCAGCTCGTGCCGGAGCTGATCAAGCACTAACCTTTGTGCTCTCCTGGTACGAGTCCATCAATCTCAACGCCGTGCGCTCCCTGCGCCAAGGCTCCAAATGGACCTCGATCCGACATTGATAGAGAGCCGCAAAGATGCAGCCAAATTCATGGCCAGTTATGCTCCCACCCGACACTTCATCCCGGGTCCCGCCTACTCGGACGACGAAGAAGATGACCAGGATGATGAAGAGGGCGAAGACGAAGAAGAGGACATCGATGAGGAGATCGAGGTCGACACTCCCGAGGCTGCCACTGCCGGAGCGACCGAGACTACTGCTGCCGGAGCAACCGAGACCTCTGCTGCTGCTGGAGCAACCGACATCGCCAAGCCGGCTGCGACCGACACTGCAGAGAAGCCGGTAACCGAGACTTCCGAGAAGCCGGTATCCGACACTGCTGGTGCCTCGGCAGCACTCCAACTCCCGAGGTTGCTCCAACCACTGAAGCTTCTTCTGCCGCCGAGACTCCAACTGCTCCGAGCTCCTCCGAGGCAGCTGCCTAAGCTTATGAAACATGAACTATTAAATCCCCGGAATGCCGGGTGCAGATGTAAATATACGTTTAAGTATTTCGCAGTGCTACTTTTATCATTTAGTTTCAACAAGACAAGCTTAATGCCGTATCACTTTGCACCAAGTCCCCGAGTTTACTTTCTTGTTTACTATACTTAGTAATCTTTGCTCTTGTCTACCATTTAGGCGTTCGACAGTCGAGTCACAAGATCAATCATTATAGCATACAATACTTGTAAATTTTGAGGTAAGGTTTAGAGTCATCCGACACAAGGAAAGGAACGAAAAAACCGGGTTAGTAAACGACATATGTCGGATCTTTTTAGGACCGAGTCCCCGAGTCCATTTTCATGTTTACCATATACCATAACCTCTGCTCTTGACTGCCATTTCGGCGTTCGTCAGTCGAGTCACAAGATCACAACAAAATAGCATACATTACTTGAACTTTGAAACGAGGTCTCAAAATCATCCGACATATGAACAACACAGAAAAAACCGAGATAAAACACAAGCATATGACAAAGGCAGTCCCCGAGTTTCTTTTCGGAGTGCCGGCATTTTATTCAAAGGAAAAACCGAGATACATACACTGCGCCCTTAAGAGTAAAAGGGACGAAGTAGAGCTACATTCCAGGGTCTTTTGGTCTCCTCTCCGGATTTGTCCATCACATTTTTCCTCGGTGCCTGTGCATCTATAAGATAGTATGAATCATTGTGCAGAGCCTTGCTCACAATGAACGGTCCCTCCCATGGAGGTGACAACTTGTGTCGGCCTTTACTGCGTTGCACTAGCCTCAGCACCAAATCTCCCTCTCGGAATACCCGAGGGCTGATTTCCGGCTATGATAGCGTCGGAGATTTTGCTGATATATAGCTGACCGAGATAAGGTCAGTTCTCGTGCTTCTTCGAGCAAATCAACATCATTTTCCCGAGCTTCTTTTGCCTCGGTTTCAGTGTACAGCGCCACTCTCGGCGAGTCATATTCCATGTCGGTTGGCAGACCGCTTCTGCCCATAGACCAGAAAAAATGGCGTATAGCCAGTTGATCGATTTGGTGTGGTCCTTAGACCCCACAGCACTGCTGGTATCTCCTCTATCCAACATCCCGGAGTTCGCAACAGTGGTTCAATCAACCGGGCTTTGATACCGGCTAACACCAATGCATTTGCTCTTTCCACTTGCCCATTTGCCTCAGGGTGTGCCACCGAGGCTATGTCCAACCGATTCTCTTATCCGCACAGAACCGAGCAAACTCTCCCACAGCAAAGTTTGTGCCATTATCCGAGATAATGCTATGGGGTAACCATATCTCAAAATGATGTCCTTCAAAAGGTCACAGCTGTGTGACCATCACACTTCCGGATTGGCTTTACCTCGATCCACTTGGTGAACTTGTCCACCATCACCAGCATATGAGTCATGTTACCTCGGGCTGGCCTGAATTCTCCCACCATATCCAGCACCAAACTGCAAAGGGCCAAGTGATTGGAATTGTCTTGAGTGCCGAGGCTGGCAGGTGTATCTTTTTAGCAAACCTCTGACATCCCTCACACTTTCTGACGATATCTTCTGCCTGGTTCAAAGCACTGGGCCAATAAAACCCATGCCGGAATACCTTAGCCACCAAGGCTCTTGATGAAGCATGATGACCACATTCTCCTTGATGAATTTCCAGGAGCATCTCTTGCCCTCTTGCGGCTCGACACATCGCTGCAGTACCTCGGTCACACTTCTCTTGTACAACTCGAGGTTGATGATGGTGTATGCCTTGGATCTTCTTTGTACTTGCCTAGCTTCAACTTCATTACTTGGCAAACTCCCATCCATCATAAATGCCATTATTGGTTGTGCCCACTCCGGCACAGGACGCACAGGAAAGACCGAGTCATCCACTCCATGAGGTCAACCGACATTGCTTCTTCCGAGTTGAGTAACCAGTCCCCGGGTTCTGCCAAGCAGTCCCCGGGTTCTCCCAAATGCATCCGACATCGACGTCCATGGGAACAGCACCAGACTCCGGTTTTGCCGGGATAAAAATTGACTCGGACTCCGGCGATGGTTTGATTGATGGCTTCCTCAGATGCTCCAAGGCTATGCCGGGTGGAATTGGATCCCGGGATGAACCTAGCTTGGACAGTACATCGGCGGCGTCATTTTCAGCCCGAGGTATATGCGTGAGCTCGCAACCTTCAAAGAACCCCGAGATCTTCTGGACATGAAACCGATACAACGCCATGTTGGCATCTAAAGCATCCCAATTTCCCGAGACTTGCTGCACCACCAAATCCGAGTCTCCGAAACATTCTATCCGGCGAATACCAATTTCTTTGGCCACATTTAGCCCATGAACAAGTGCCTCATACTCGGCCACATTGTTAGATGCCGCAAAATGAATCTGCAACACATATCTCAACTGATCATGCTTTGGCGAGGTAAGGACTACCCCGGCACCTAAACCAATTTTTGTTCTTGATCCATCAAAGTGCATTCTCCAGTAATTGGGGTCAGGCCGTGGTGGCTCATATTGCATTTCAGCCCAATCCACCAGGAAATCCGGCAGTGCCTGAGATTTAATGGCATCTCTTCTTTCATAGTGAGGAGTGTAAGGGGACACCTCGATAGCCCACTTGGCTACCGGCCAGTTGCATCTTTACACCCAATGATCTCCGAGATAGGAGCCTCGCACACCACAGTGATTGAATGCTCTTGGAAATAATGTTTCAACTTCTTAGCAGCCAGATAGACACCATATGTCATTTTCTGGTAGTGCGGATAGTTCTGCTTGGATAACGAGATCACCTCGCTTAGGTAATACACTGGCCTCTGCACAGTTTTGCCATCTTCTTCTCGCTCCACTACCAATACGACACTCACAACCCGGTTTGTGGCTGCAATGTAGAGCAACATCGGCTCTTTGGGTAATGGTGAAGCCAGTATCGGCGCAGTTGCCAACATCTTTTTTAACTCGGTGAACGCCGCATCTGCTTGCGGGGGCCACACGAAGTGGTTGTTTTCTTCATGAGTTGATACAAAGGCAATGCCTTTTCCCCAACCTGCTAACAAACCGACTTAAAGATGCCAAACATCCAGTGAATTTCTGCACGTCTTTGAGACATGTCGGTAACCTCATGCTTTCAATAGCACGGATTTTTGTCGGGTTCACCTCGATACCTCGGCTTGACACGAGGAAACCGAGTAATTTGCCTGCCGGCACACCGAAGGTACATTTGTCCGGGTTAAGTTTTATCCGGAATTTCCTCAGATTCTCAAATGTTTCTCGGAGATCATCAATCAGAGTAGCTTTTTCCTTAGACTTGATGACAATGTCATCGACATACACCTGCACATTTTTTCCTATTTGATCATGCAAGCATTTTTGCATACATCTCTGGTAAGTGGCACCAGCATTTCTCAAACCAAAGGTCATGACACGATAGCAATAAGCCCCATACGGGGTGATAAAAGCAGTTTTCATTTGATCAGCAGGGTTCAGTGGTATCTGGTGAAAACCAGAATACGCATCTACAAAGGATAACAGCTCACACCCGGCTGTGGAATCGATCACTTGATCTATCCGAGGCAGCGGGAATGGATCCTTAGGACATGCCTTGTTCAAGTTTGTGTAATCAATACACATACGCCACACAATGGCCACATTTGGGTCATCTTTTTTCTTTTCCACCAGGACCGGGTTAGACAACCAGTCCGGGTGCAGCACTTCCATGATGAACCCAGATGCAAGTAACCTGGCCAGTTCATCACCTATCACTTTTCTCCTCTCATCCGAGAGACGCCGCATAGGTTGCTTCACCGGCTTCATATCCGGTCTGACGAACAAAGAGTGCTCAGCCAACTCCCTCGGAACACCTGGCAGGTCCTGATTTGACCATGCAAAGATATCCCGGTTCTCACGGAGGAAGTGACTGAGCTCGCCTTCCTATTTCTCAGTTAACCCGGTACCAATGATGACGTTGTGGTCCGGGCATGCCGGGTCAACATTGATCTTCTTGGTCTCCTTTGGCACCTCGAAAGTTGCATTCTGCTCCGGGTTACCATACCCGGCATACCGAGCTGCGTGGACTGAGCCAATGCCACCACTCATGGATCTTCTTCTTCTCCGCAGCGATGATCAGTGACTCGGCTAAGCACGATCCAGCCGAGGCACACTCCAGTGCACGCTTGTAATCACCCGAGATAGTGATGATGCCATTAGGACCCGGCATTTTCATCTTGAGGTAACCCACATGGGTGGATATCATGAACTTGGACAGTGCAGGTCTACCGAGTAAAGCATGGTATGGACTTTCGAGGTCCACTACCTCAAACTGGATGCTCTCAGTTCGGCAGTTGTCCTTGGTGCCAAACAACACATCAACCCAAATTTTGCCCATAGGTGCACATGAAACACCTGGCACTATGCCATGAAAGGTTGTGAACTCGGTTGCAGCATGTTTGCCGAGATACCCATCTTCACCATGGTGTCTCGGTACATGATATTGATAGCACTCCCATTATCAATGAGAACTCGGGTGAACCGTATTGAGTGTCGGTCCGAAGAATGTCGGATCCACTACCAACGCATAACCTCCCGGGTTGGCATAACTCGGGGATGATCCCTTCTGCTCCAAGTGATCTCTTGCTCGGACCAGTGCAAATACTTCGGTATTGCCGGCATAACTGCGTTCACCTCCAGTGCACGCCGATGCAAGCTCTTCTTGTCAGTTGGCTCGGTCACAAATATCACATAGCTCTGATGAGCTTCTCTGTAATCTCCCTGGGGATACTCTCCCTGCCTGCTGGGACCAGTGTTGTTGTTGTTCCCTCCGACATTCACTTGATTCACAGGCTTTAATCTGCTTGCCTCGGAACTGGGGATCACCGGGATAGCATTTGCTCCGGTAAGCGGCAAGTTTTGCCTCGGTGGGAATCTCTGAGGTGCCCCCCTGATTTCCTCCGGCTCTGGCTCCTTCCCCCCTTGTGCGCTGATACCAGCTGCACTGCCGAGTTGTATGGTTCGCCGGCTTGCGAGGATCATGCGTGTGGAAGCTGCAAGGTCCATCCAACATAGCCTCATAGGTTAAGGTTGGCTTCTGGTCACCCCATGGCCTTTCCCTTCTTGATTCTGGCCCCATGCTGGACCATTGAACTTCGGACGCTGACTGTTGCCGGCATCTGGCTGGTCTTGGTTTACAGCTGCAACCTGGTTCGAGCCATACCGGTAATCCGGCTCTCTCCTCTTGTTACCGAAGTCCTGGCGATCGTTCTGCCTGACTGGCCCGGGTCTGTTGTTCACCGGGTATCTTCTACTCGGCTCTCCCGAGTTCAGCAAAGGTTGCATCGGATCACCCAGTGCATAGCTATCCGCAATCCGGATTGTCTCGGCCAGAGTGGCCGGCATTTCCCTCTGCAACTTCTGCCAGAGCATGGAGCCATGTCGGCACCCCTGGGCAAACCAAGATATGGCCTGTGCCTCTACAACTCCTTCACAGGAATTGCGAATAGTACTCCACCGGGTTAAGTAATCCCGGTCAGTTTCATTATCCCTCTGCTTGCACATCGCAAGCTGTTGAGGACGGTTTGGTCTCTTGTATGTGCTGGAGAAGTTGCTAACAAAT
This sequence comes from Poa pratensis, assembly GCA_947311845.1. Classification (NCBI taxonomy): domain Eukaryota; kingdom Viridiplantae; phylum Streptophyta; class Magnoliopsida; order Poales; family Poaceae; genus Poa; species Poa pratensis. The sequence goes on from CAMZMU010000038.1 coordinate 42,712,713, forward strand.
GCTTCTTCAAAGTCCAGCCAGCAATCAACACTGCCCTCTCGCAGGTTGTTCAGCCAAATCCGGGCTGGCCCCTCCAACATCTGCGGGATATACCTCACCGCCCATCTGCGGTTACCTCCCGCAATATGCACAGCCGACACATAATCTGTCAGCCAGTCCTCCGGCTTGGTGCTGCCGTCATATGTTTTTGCACCTCGGTTTAGCTGAAAGTGCCGCACCGGTGGTTCCCTCATGATCCGAGGTCCAAAACATGCCGGACCAGGTGGACCTTGCTCTTCCAGCATCTCGGACATATAAATCTGTCCAACTTGTACGTGCATCATTTGGTGACAACTGGCGAGGTCCCAACCGAGATCCCAGAGCACCTTCATATCTCGGATACCCGGCTTTCTCCATAGCCGAGTAACCATCATCATAACGGTTAGCCACCTGCTCAACAACTTGCGGCTGCTGGACATGCCCGACATTTTGCTGCTGCTGCTGGGCGAGATTTTGTGTCGGATACCGAGGTGGATAACCTCGGCCAGCCGAGTTAACTACCCCGGCACCTGGACCGCCCTGACCGGGATTGCTTCTACCCCGGCCGGCACTACCTCGCCCAACTATCTGTTTTCCGGCACACGCCGGGTCATACACCTGCATCTGTTTGCTCTTACCGGAGTTTACACTCCGGTCACGATCTACACCGACATGCGGTGAAGAAGCTTGCCCCTTAGATCCACTAGCTCCCCTAGCCGAGTGAACAACATCAGATCCACCTGCAACTGTGTTGGCCTGCGATAGGCCTCATTCTGCCGGGTAGCCACAGCTACCAGTCATTAACTCGGTCTTGCTGCCTGCGGAGAGCTTCTCCGGATAAGCCAGACAACTCGGCTCTTGCTGCCTCGGCAGCTCTAAGAGTCTTAGCAGGGGAACTATACTTCGGTTTTTCGACCGATAAGGCACTAGGAGTTTTGCTGGAGCTAGATCTACCATCTCTAGCTAACTCGGCATTGAGGTTTTTACCTCTCTTGCGCACATCCTCTACTCGACTAGGGCGAGCAGCTACCGGGGTAAAACCATGTGCTAGGTTATACTCACGGACAGTTATCCCAAACTCTCTTCGTACCTCGGCCATCTCCAGAGCCTCCTGAAGCAAGCTCTGACGCCGTGCCTCCAACTCTGCCTCTGACTGGGCAGCATCTGTACCGGCAACTACCGGCACATTTAACTTCTCTATGATCTCCTCGAGGTGAGCTGGCTTAACCGGCACATGGGATGTACCGGCTTGGCCGGGGAGGTTTTCCCTCCTCTCCAGCGGCACTTTCGCCGATCTAACCTTTGGTGCGGGATTACCGGCATCTCCTTTGCCGGGGTCTCCTTTACCGGCATCGGCCGCAGTGCCGGTCATCATGACCTCTGCGCAGCTCCCGGGGCGAGCGCTACGCCGGCCGCGAGCCGCACAGATAGCAGGAGGATCCTCCGCCACAAGCACCTGCTCGGGGTACTTGCAGACAACCTCGGTGGCGACGTAGGTCACGAAGGTGCCGAAGCTGATGAGGCAGCCGTTCGTCGGGAACGGCCTGCTGCCGAAGCAGCCCGCGTTGTCGCTGATGAAGTTCAGCGCGCCGAGCTTGCAGACGAGCCCGCAAACGACGCGCTCGCCGGAGTTGATGATGGAGCCCGTCCGGAATGTCACACCAGCCAGCGCCGCTGCTGCCCCACGGTGGGCGCCAACTGTCGTGGTGGTATCACGGCAGATGCCATAGGATGGCTAAAGTGTGGGGCCGATGGACGCTGGTGGAATCCGGGAGAGGGCTAGCGCGCTAAGAAGCGCACACGAAGAACACAACACACCCAAGATCTACCCAGGTTCAGGGCCCTCGTGAGGAGGTAAAACCCCTACTCCTGCCTGTCTCTCTGTATATATCTCGGTATCACAAATACAAGCTTGCTCCTTGAGCTGTATCCCGAACAATGGTGCAAAGCACAAGGAAGGAGATGAAGCTACGGGGAATGTATCTCAGGGCACCGTCCCTCACGCAGGAGGGGGTGAGGCACATATATAGGCTAAACCGGGTTACCGGAATACCCCTTGCAACGGTCACCTCTCCGTACCGGCACTGCAGACACGCACACCTGCACGTCATGATTGTCTCTGCACAGTGGACAGGACGTGGCTTGCCCATGTCCTGTCCCAGTCTCTGCTCCAAAGTACGCCCGAGGTCAGCGACAAGACAGGGCCTGCCCATGCCTCTGCCTCGCAGTCTGTCCCGGATAACCCGGAGTCAGCGGGAATGATGGCCTGCCATCTCGGTCTCCTGCACGCCCCCGTGTCAGGCGCTTCCTGTCAGGCGCTCCCGTGCCAGACGGGATGTGACAGGAGCATTGACCTTTGCCCGACACAAGGATAACCCGGCATGGATATGCCGGATCCTCCTTCCTCAAATATCCCTTCCTGCACATAAGAAAACACACAAGTTACCGACATACATATGTCGGTTATGTTATCTCGGATCCTTATCTCGGATCCCTTGTCTCGGTCGACACATGCCGGCTATCACCAGCATGATACCTCGGTCCCTTCAGGCCTGGGTTAACTCGGTACGATTATGTCGGTTTGCACCTACATCACGCTCCTAAGTCCTGGTACTCCGGTTTTTACTGTAACCTGGCCCACACTTGGGCATAGCTTTTACCACACCATGACCCTACCCGGGGGTAGCCCCCCGACAGATGACTGCATAACCATAGCTATTGTATAACTCTTATGATGGACAATGTTATATAGAGACGGATATTGCTCTCGGAGAGTGGTATTTCCTAGCCATCTATCCTCTTAGAACCTAAATTTCCGTGCCATATTTAATGTTAAATGATCCAAAGCGAAGGAAATGCTTGTTCGTCACCATTAGACTAGCAAAAAAGTGTGCGCCAGCAGGTTTCCAATAAAGTTGTGGCAGAGCCTTTGAACCAATGAATTATTTAGAAGTGTTTGCCAAACGTATGCTCGGTAAGTAGCCAAACGTATCCTCGGTAAGTAGCTTAAATAGCCATTTTCCGAGGAGAGCTGCTTTTTCAATCTCAAGGTCATGAATACCCTGCTTCTTTTATATACTAGTATAACAAGAGCATGAGGACCTGAAGAAAGTTGAGCAGCCGTCCGGGCTTATGAGGTGACGACACATTTTAGGCGCAACTCAAATGGATAGAAAGGCGATGAGAATTAATAGGAGGACGCGGTCGTCACCCACGCGCGCCAAATATAAGACTAGTCACAATGGAGAGTAACATAAGGTAGTAACATGCATATGATACTACTTTATGTTACTAACTCCACAATGGAGAGTATCATAGGTGTAGTAACATAGAGAGTTTTATTTATTGTTTTGTGGGATCTATACTATTTCAACTATGTGGTCTATTTGTGGCATGTAGCAATATGAAACTTTATTTGTTAGTACGTAAGGATAAATACAAGAACACATACAAATGTATAACGTCTTATATTCAGCAATTAAATACAGGCCACATTTGTCTAGGAAATTCTCATTTCCTACCATCTACGAATAATCAGCACAAACACACGACCAGCACCAAATATATTAGCAGGTCAGTAGCAAAATATATTACTCTATTCATTCAAATTAGCAAATCAGTAGCAAACACACAGCCAGCAGCGCCAAATATATTAGCAAATCAGTAGCAAATACATTAGCACTAGCAGCCAATTTCAGTTTACAGTCAGCGCAGTTAAGTACAAAGCATTAGCAAATTCATACAAATCCAGGCCGGAGCCCCGAGGTACAGGTGCGGTGGTGGAAAGGGATTAGCCCAGGTGCTCGTCGGGGCGACGGAGGACTGTTGGCGTGGTCACCGGCGGCCGGGCTTGTGCTGTCCCAGCTCGCGAGACAGATTGGTGAGGTCGCCGGCGGCCGGACTTGCTGTCCCAGCGCGTGAGTCGCCGGCGGCCGGACTTGTGTTGTCCCAAGCGCGCGAGCCGGATTTCGCCATGATTCATGCGCCGCCGCCGGCGGGAGGAACGGTGGGCAGAGATGGAGGATGGAGGCGGCGGCTGGGCAGGGAGAGATCGAGGATGCGCACGGGATCGTCTTGGCTTTTTTTTAATCGTAACCTGTGCTATGATACCGTATCTACTTATGTTACCGTAATCCTCTCTCTTCCTTAATTGTCTGCCACGTCAGTTTTTTTGCTGAGCTGGAGATTATGTTACTGCTTATGATATCAGCGTTGGGACTAGTCTAACCCAGTGCATCGATCATCATATATATCCATAGATACATCAATGGAGAGATGTCCCCACGCAGATCGCGCTTCACTTTGCGGAAAGCGATCGATAGCAAAGCAAAAACGAGCATATATGTACACGCCGGTCCTGGCCAGATTGATCGATCCTACATGCACATATTCTACTGGGAAAATGCATGCACAGCCAGGTTAAAAAGAGATAATACTACTTCAACCGGGATAAAAACTGTGCGAACGCTAGGAGCCTCTCCCTCCCGCGACCTCTCCTCCCTCCAGCGGAACCCTAACCACCTCCGCGACCGCGCCACCGCCGGCCGGCCCGCTCCCTCCCCTTCTCCTCTCCCCCCTCCCCCCTCCTTCGCCCCGCGTCCGCGCCGCCCCCGCGGCAGAAGGGCGCGGCCTCGGCCTTCTCCGCCCAGCTCCGTCCCGTCTCTCCTCTCCCGCCGCCGTCGGCGCGAGCCCCTGAGCGAGGCTCGAGCGGTGCCGGCGGCGGCGGTGCTCCTCTACCCGCGCTCGAAGGAGGCCGCGCGGGGCGGCGTCTCTCCGGCGGAGGTGCGACCTAGGGCGGCGGTGGCTGATACGTCTCAAACGTATCTATAATTTTTGATGTTCCATGCTTGTTTTATACCAATTGCTACATGTTTTGCATCTACTTTATATCACTTTTATACATTTTTTGGGACTAACCTATTAACAAGATGCCGAAGTGCCAGTTCCTGTTTTCTGCTGTTTTTGTATTCCAGAAAAGGTAGTCTGGAAATATTCTCGGAATTGGACGAAACTACACGGGGGTGCCTATTTTTCCAGAACACGCCTGACGGAGCGAAGGAGCAGCAGAGGAGGGCCACCAGGAGGCCACACGCACCCAGGGCGCGGGTCCCCCTTCTGCCGCGCCCTGGGGTGGTGTGGGCTCCTCGGGGGTCCGCAGCCGCCGCCCTTTCGCCTACTTATTCCCCCCGACACGAAAATCCTAAGTACCTGAGCAAATATCCACGAAAAGATCCAGAGACGCCGCCGTCGTCAACCCTAGCTCGGGAGGGTTCAGAACCTCTTCCTGGCACCCTGCCGAAGAGGGGAATCGTAACCGGAGGCTTCTACATCGCCATGCCTGCCTCCGGAGTGATGCGTGAGTAGTTCATCCTTGGACTACGAGTCCATAGCAGTAGCTAGATGGTTGTCTCTCCACTTTGTGCCATCATGTTTAGATCTTGTGAGCTGCCCTACATGATCAAGATCATATTATTGTAATGCTACATGTTGTGTTTGCTGGGATTCGATGAATATTGAATATTATGTCAAGTTGATTATCAATATATCTTATATGTTATTTAAGATCTTGCATGCTTTCCGTTACTCGTAGATGCTTGTAACTCCAAGAGAGAGTATTTATACTAGATAGTGGGTTCATGTCTCCGTTTAACCTGGGACAGTGACAGAAAGTTCTAAGGTTGTGGATGTGCTGTTGCCACTAGGGATAACCTAACGATGCTATGTCCACGGGCATATGTGTTTGTTTACATTACGAACTTTACTTAATGCAATTATCCGTTGCTTGCAACTTAATACCAACGGGGACTAGGATGACAACCCGGCGGTGGATTATTAGTCATAGATGCTGTTGGATAACGATCTATGTATTATGTCGTACCTTCCTCTTGGGGTCTTTCTGAGGGAAAACTTGCTGCTGACTACATCATACCTTCCTCTTGGGGTCTCCCAACGAACGTGTGTTTCACGTCATCAGTGGCCCGGCTTCGGCTGGTTGGTGGCGGTCCGGTGGTGCTGCCTGGTGCTGCGGGCAGTGCAGATGCGGGCGGCGGCGAGCTCGGGTGGCGCCGACAGTGCCCAGCGGCCCAGATCTGTTCCCATCGAGCCCATCTGGGCTGGGGCGGGCTGGCCCTCCCTGTCACACGCTCTGCGGATGGCGGTGGGGTACATGTTGCAGGGGGTAGCGGCGTCGGCGACCGGCCTGTTGCAGCGCGACAGCGGGCTTTACGGGCCCCCTCTGGGCCCGGCTGGATCTGATGGGACCGGTGTGCCTTCACGGGGGCATTACGGGCCCGCTAGGCCCGGCCGAACCTAACGGGACTAGTGTGCTCTGCTGATGCGTCCGGTCGACTACCGCCTCTGGCGGTGGAGGCGTTCCCTCCCGCGCGGTCGTGGTACTGCTGACCCCAGTACATTCTACCCGTGCCTCCGTCTTGCAGACCTCGGGACAGCGGCTTTGGTGCGACGGCGATGGCGACTTTGTGACCGTGGTGGCAATTGTTGGTGGGCGGCTAGTGTGGTGGTGGCAAGACCTCGTCTTGCCGGGCACCGGTGCGACGGAATCATCCGAAGGTTGTGGATAGGGTGTTTCGGAAGAAATTCTTGTCAGGCCCGGCCGACACCGACGCGATGCCGCCTCTAGGTGGCATCATCCCTTCCTGAAGGGCGTCGTGGCTACCCTTCGTCCGCATCCCTCTGTGTGCCGGGGGAAACCCTAGGATCAGTTGATCCGGGCAGCAACATGTGCGTGCCTTCTTGATGTGCTGCTTGGTACTTGTTGATTCAGTGCTAGGAGTGTGGTGGTACTTCGTCGAAGAGGGCACATCGGTTACGAGTATCTGTAGCTTAGTCAATCCGCTTATGTCTCTATTTTCTTTTCTTTGGATTCATGTTTGCTGCTGCCCAGCATTTCGAAACCGTTGGTTGTATCGAAAAAAAGAAAACTAAACTGAAACCTATAGGCTATAGTAGGTAAGTTAGATTTTAGCTGATTGTGCATGGGTAATTTTCCACGGCTGCATGGCGGACATGTGGGCGACACAGTGGCCGTCAGTCAGTCGGAGGGCCATGGGCGCCGCGCGCGGCTGCTGCGAGCGATTGATCTGGGAGCCATGATCGATCCGGGAGCTCTCAGCATGTACGAATGGCGGCCGGCCGGCTGCTGCGCGAGAAACACGCACAGTCAGTCGCGGTCCCAGCTGCGGCGGCGAGATGGTCTCAGGGGGGATGGACGTGGGCATGGGGGGTGGCGTCACGCACAGCGCCCAGGCGTGCCGTACGTGGCCCCGCGTCTCATGTGAACTTGTGAAGGCCACGCGGCTCCCTCGCGCCGCCGCGCCCTTTCTTCCCCACCCCGATCGATCTCTCCCGATTGGGCACACGTCACAAGTAGTCTCTGCCGTACTGGAGCAAACTCTGGTGGATTTCCTGGCGCCTGTGACTGTGGTGTGTGTACGCACAATCATTGGCGCGCACCTGGCCTGCCCTTGTAACACTTGTTGCACCTTCATTGGTCAGCCTTCTTCACTGCTGATTAACCGGTCTGTGAAACTTTTTGTACTCTAGAACAAACAGGTTTTCGTCCCGCTTTATAAATAAACTCAATCGGTTGAATTCGATACAATGTGACGAGACACATTCGTATAGAGCAGATCAAAGATAAACCAAAAAAGAAAAGGAAAAACGGAACACCCAAAGAAGGTTATGACACCCACATGCATCGTCGTAGTTGGCGCTGGAGAGCTGAGCGAAAGCTCAAAAAAAAAAAACTTCACACTACTCCCGTGACCCGAACCGTCCACTGTCAACGAGCCATGCCTCCAAAACGCGATCGGGGAACTGTCTTTGTCGAAGCGTCGCCAACAACAGGATCCCCCAACCCCCCGCTCGATCCTTGCCATCCACATGGACAAAGAGAAGCACCATCACCACCGCCATGTCGCTCACCGTGGAGTTGCCCGCGTAGTCCACCCTCCGAGGCCGTCGCCCCGTCATCCAAGATCTCGCACCCATGGCTCAGGAGACAACATGGCGAGGAGTCCACCGACGCGGACCGTAGATTGAGTGGAGGCATGGCCTTATTAAACTTGTCGCGCTCTCATTGGTCAGGTTCTTCACCTGCTTCTTCAAATGCAAGATTGAGTGGAGGCATGTAGAGGAAACAAGTTTTAGAAGGAAAACATGTCGTCCAGAAATTTGGGTCTCCTTGAAGAAGAAGGGCCACTTTAATAAGAGACACAAGCATTTGTTCTTGTCGATCACCTCTAGAGGTGTGGAGAATCGAGACCATTTATGGAGGTCTCATTGGTTATAGACCCGACATGTGTATAATCATTAGTTACGGTTTTGTTGAGGGGATCTATCAACTAGAATTTGTGTTTGTGCATTTTCTTTGTCCTAAGCATCGCTTTAGGTTCAGCTAGTGGTGATATAACATATATACTCTATTTGATTCAAAACTTTAGAACATATAGTTTTTTTTTAAATCTTCAGGGGGCGTAAAATGTTCCATTTCATACAAATGAAACAAAGTAACTTACATCAAGTAAACTTAAAGGTCCTAGTGGGGCGCTCTTCGAGAGAGAGTTCTTGTAACTACAGCAAAACACCCGCTCTCAGGTGCACAACAATGACAAAATAAACGATGGAAACCAGCACATGCGCTAGGATTTCCACCGCCTCGCAAACCCCCATCTGCATCCCCATATGGATGGCTGATACGTCTCCAACGTATCCATAATTTCTGATGTTCCATCCTTATATTATACCAATTGCTACATGTTTTATATACACTTCATATCACTTTTATGCATTTTCTGGGACTAACCTATTAACAAGATGCCACAGTGCCAGTTCCCTGTTTTCTGCTGTTTTTGGTTCCAGAAAAGTACTTCTGCGAATATTCTTGGAATTGCACGAAACAAAAGGCCACGTCCCTATTTTCCGACACGTACACGAAGTCCGAAAGAGAGACGAAGAGGAGCCAGGAGGCGGCCAAACCACCTGGCGGCGCGGGCCCACCTCCTGCCGCACCAGCTGGTGAGGAGGCCACCTCCGGCTCCACCGACGCCGCCCCTTCGCCTATATATTGCCTCAGACGCGAAAACCCTAAAATAACAAGTCATATTCCACCAAGTGTTCCGCAGCGCCGCCGCCATCGACGACAAGTTTCGGGGGACAGAATCTCTGTTCCGGCACGCCGCCGGGACGGGGAATTGCCCCCGGAGTCATCTCCATCGACTCCACCGCCATCTTCATCGCCGCTGCTGACTCCCATGATGAGGAGGGAGTAGTTCTCCCCCGAGGCTGAGGGCTCTACCGGTAGCTATGTGGTTCATCTCTCTCTCCCATGGTGTGATCATTATGTGATCATGAGCTTTGTAATCTAGTTGAATAAGTAGATGTTACTCTTTATCTATTACGCACTCTATAGGTTACTTTAATATGAACTCCGGTACTCTCCATGGTGTAAAGGTGACAGTGTGTGCACCGTGTGTGATTCCTTTATGACGTTGTGGCGCTTGTTTACTCCGGCTTGAGGTGTGCTTTTGCAGCCCTACATAATGAATGGTGTTTGTTATCCAACAAGAGAGTGTTTAAGAGTAGCTTTTACTTATTCAGTTATGAGATCATTGTTGAGAGTGTCCACTAGTGAAAGTATGATCACTAGGCCTTGTTTCTAAGCATTGAAACACCGTTTACAACAAGTTCTGCTACATGTTTGCTTGCTGCCATCTTTATTTCAGATTGCAATTACGACTTGCAATCATCCATATCACTTGTATTTCACTATCTCTTCGCGAACTAGTGCACCTATACATCTGACAAGTGTATTGGGTGTGTTGGGGACACAAGAGACTTCTTGTATCTTAATTGCAGGGTTGCTTGAGAGGGATATCTTTGACCTCTACCTCCCTGAGTTCGATAAACCTTGGGTGATTCACTTAAGGGAAACTTGCTGCTGTTCTACAAACCTCTGCTCTTGGAGGCCCAACACTGTCTACAAGAATAGAAGCACACGTAGACATCAAGCTATTTTTGGCGCCGTTGCCGGGGAGGTAAGCGTTGGAAGGTATTTCCTTTAGATTCTGCAATTATATCTTTTTGTTTCTTGTTTTTATTTTCACTAGTTAGGCTTAATGGAAAACAACAAAAAAATTAGAGATCTTTATGAACTTTATATTGAATTAGGACATGATGCTTTTGAAGAGAAAATTAAAAAACCTATGGAGCTTGTTTGCATATGTGATAGCAATGTTATTACATAAATTCTTTGAACACCATTATTGCTAATGCTATGGAAAAGTCTAAGCTTGGGAAGCTAGTTTTTATGAAATGATCTTTTTAGTCCCCCAAGCTTTAAGGAGGAAATTTGCTTTGATAATACTTTGCCTCCAATATATGATGATTATAATCATTGTGATATTTTCAGTCCACCTACTATTGAGGATATAGTTTATGTTGATTATGATATGCCTCCTATATATGATGTTTACAATGATGAATATGATATTCTCAGTCCATCTACTATTGAGGATAAAATTCATTATGATTATTCTATGCCTCCAATTTATGATGATTACAATGATGGATGTGATACTTTTACTCCCACTATTATTAATGATTATGTTTATGTGGAGAGTAATGGTACTTTTATGCATGTGGATCATGATAAGAATGCTCTATGTGATAGCTATATTGTTGAGTTTATTCATGATGCCGCTGAAAATTATTTTGAGAGAGGAAAGTATGGTTATAGAAATCTTCATGTTACTAAATTTCCTCTCTTTATGATGAAGATTTGAGCTTTATCTTGATTTGCTTTTATTTGCTGGGTACTTTAAGACCTACTGGTCCTTATGAGAGAGGGAGACACGGCTTCATATATCACAATAATATTAAGTCTCCTCTCTTTATGTTGAAATTTTTGAAGTTGCACTTGTTTTGCTTTCCTATGCTAGTCACTTTGTGCTTCATTGATTTATTTTCTACAAGATTCCTTTGCATAGGAAGTGGGTTAGATTAAATGTGTTTGGTATTTGCTTTTTGATGCTCTCTTATATTCAACTCTTATACATATGATGGCATCATCAAAATTATCATGCCTAGCTAAAAGGCGTTAAAGAAAAGCGCTTATGGGAGACAACCCATTGTTTTTATTTTCTGTTATTTTTGTTTTATTTTTGTTTTGAGTCAAGGTGTTTGTTACTTCTGTAGCAACTCCTTTGTATCTTTATTTTATTGCATTGTTGTGCCAAGTAAAGTTCTTTATTGAAAGTTGATGCAAGATTTGGATTTCTGCGCAGTAACAGATTTTTAGCTGTCACGAATTTGAGCTTTTCTCCCTGGAGAAAATTCGAAAAATTCTAAAAAATCACGCATCTTCCTCAGATATGTACGCAACTTTCATTAATTTGGCCAGATCCATCTGAGAACTTAAGTGCCTCGAAAAAATTCGTCTTCACAGACTGTTCTGTTTTTGACAGATTCTGCCTTTTGTTTTGCATTCGCTCTTTTACGATGTTTGTGTGGATTTCTTTGCTCCACAAAGCATTGTGGCTGTAGCTAATGTCCAGAAGCTTTGAATGATTGTATCATTACAGAATATGAGAATTTTTGATTATGCACTAACCCTCTAATGAGAACTGTTTCGAGTTTGGTGTGAAGGAAGTTTTCAAGGATCAAGCGAGAAGGGTGATATTATGTGATCAAGAAGAGTGAAAAGCCTAAGCTTGGGGATGCCCCCGTGGTTCATCCCCAGCCATATTCAAGAAGACTCAAGCGTCTAAGCTTGGGGATGCCCAAGGCATCCCCTTCTTCATCAACAACTTATCAGGTCATCTCTAGTGAAACTATATTTTAATTCTTTCACATCTTATGCGCTTTACTTGGAGCGTCTGTGTGCTTTTATTTTTGTTTTGTTTGAATAAATTCGGATCCTAGCAATCCTTGTGTGGGAGAGAGACACGCTCCGCTTTTTCATGTGAATACTCATGTTCTTCACTTATATTTGTTGAGTATTCTTAACTAGCTACTGCAGTGCTTTTAGCTCCTGTTTTTCATGCATCTCTTCGAGCTGTTAGCACTTGTTTAAACACTCTCTTGCTGCATTATATTATCATTTGGAGAGTTTATGTTTAAATAAATTGATTGGTGTTTGTTTGGAAGAAAGAAAATGCTACATGTGTAGTTGGTATTGGAAAAGACATATGCATTCTTGTAGATCATTGTCTTGTTTTGATTTGACACTTTGCAATTGTTTTGAGCTCTCAAGTAGATCATGTTTAAGCTCTTGCATCATGTAGTTAAAGCCTAGTAGTGGAGAACTACCGTAGAGCTTGTTGAGACTTGGGATGCATATTTGTTCTCTCTAAGGTCTAGATATTTTCTGGTAAAATGTTTGAGCAACAAGGAAGACAGTGTAGAGTCTTATAATACTTGCAATATGTTTTTATTTAAGTCTTGCTGTACCGGTTTATACTTGTGTTTGCTTCAAACAACCTTGCTAGCCTAAACTCTGTACTGAGAGGGAATGCTTCTCGTGCATCCAAACTTGAGCCAAAACCCATGCCATTTGTGTCCACCATACCTACCTACTATGTGGTATTTCCTGCCATTCCAAGTAAATACTTCATGTGCTACCTTTAAACTATTCAAAACTTTATTACTCCTTATTTGTGTCAATGTTTTATAGCTCATGAGGAAGTATGTGGTGTTTTATCTTTCAATCTTGTCACCGACTTTCAACCAATGGACTAGTGGCATATACATCCGCTTATCCAATAATTTGCAAAAAGAGCTGGCAACGGGGTGCCCAGCCCCAATTAATTACAACTTTCATTAATAATTCTCTTCACATGTTTTGCCCTGATTTATCAGTAAGCAACTTAATTTGCAATAGACACTCCTCCATGGTATGTGAATGTTGGAAGGCACCCGAGGATTCGGTTAGCCATGGCTTGTGTAAGCAAAAGGTTGGGAGGAGTGTCATCTATAAAGAAACTAAAATACATGTGTAAACAAAAGAGAAGAGGGATGATCTACCTTGCTGGTAGAGATAACGTCCTTCATGGGAGCCGCTCTTGAAAGTCTGGTTGACAAGGGGGTTAGAGTGCCCACTACCATTCGTTGACAACAACAAACACCTCTCAAATACTTATTTTGCTCTCTATATGCTTTCGAAAACTTAAAAAGCTCTAGCACATGATTTAATCCCTGCTTCCCTCTGCGAAGGGCCTATCTTTTACTTTATGTTGAGTCAGTTTACCTACTCCTTTCTATCTCAGAAGCAAACACTTGTGTCAACTTTGTGTGCATTGATTCTTACATGTTTACTTATTGCACTTGTTATATTGCTTTATGTTGACAACTATCCATGAGATATACATGTTACAAGTTGAAAGCAATGCTGAAACTTAATCATCCTTTGTGTTGCTTCAATGCCTTTTACTTTGAATCTATTGCTTTATGAGTTACCTCTTATGCAAAACTTTTTGATGCTTGTCTTGAAAGTACTATTCATGAAAAGTTTTTGCTTATATGATTCATTGTTTACTCTTTATCTATGTTAGCAAACTATAGACCATTGTTTGAGTCACTTCATTCATGACATGAGCCTAGCAATATTATGATCAAGATTGTGTGAAAGCATGTCTCCTCAGAAATTATTTGTTGTTATCGTTTTACCTACTCGAGGACGAGTAGAACTAAGCTTGGGGATGCTTGATACGTCTCCAACGTATCCATAATTTCTGATGTTCCATGCTTATATTATACCAATTGCTACATGTTTTATATACACTTCATATCACTTTTATGCATTTTCTGGGACTAACCTATTAACAAGATGCCACAGTGCCAGTTCCCTGTTTTCTGCTGTTTTTGGTTCCAGAAAAGTACTTCTGCGAATATTCTCGGAATTGCACGAAACAAAAGGCCACGTCCCTATTTTTCCACACGTACAGAAGTCCGAAGGAGAGACGAAGAGGAGCCAGGAGGCGGCCAAACCACCTGGCGGCGCGGGCCCCCCCTGCCGCGCCAGCTGGTGAGGGGCCCCTCGGACTCCACCGACGCCGCCCTTCGCCTATATATTGCCTCAGACGCGAAAACCCTAAAATAACAAGTCATATTCCACGAAGGTTCCGCAGCGCCGCCGCCATCGACGACAAGTTTCGGGGGACAGAATCTCTGTTCCGGCACGTCGCCGGGACGGGGAATTGCCCCCGGAGTCATCTCCATCGACTCCACCGCCATCTTCATCGCCGCTGCTGACTCCCATGATGAGGAGGGAGTAGTTCTCCCCCGAGGCTGAGGGCTCTACCGGTAGCTATGTGGTTCACTCTCTCTCCCATGGTGTGATCTTTATGTGATCATGAGCTTTGTAATCTAGTTGAATAAGTAGATGTTACTCTTTATCTATTATGCACTCTATAGGTTACTTTAATATGAACTCCGGTACTCTCCACGGTGTAAAGGTGACAGTGTGTGCACCGTGTGTGATTCCTTTATGACGTTGTGGCGCTTGTTTACTCCGGCTTGAGGTGTGCTTTTGCAGCCCTACACAATGAATGGTGTTTGTTATCCAACAAGAGAGTGTTTAAGAGTAGCTTTTACTTATTCAGTTATGAGATCATTGTTGAGAGTGTCCACTAGTGAAAGTATGATCCCTAGGCCTTGTTTCTAAGCATTGAAACACCGTTTACAACAAGTTCTGCTACATGTTTGCTTGCTGCCATCTTTATTTCAGATTGCAATTACTACTTGCAATCATCCATATCACTTGTATTTCGCTATCTCTTCGCCGAACTAGTGCACCTATACATCTGACAAGTGTATTGGGTGTGTTGGGGACACAAGAGACTTCTTGTATCTTAATTGCAGGGTTGCTTGAGAGGGATATCTTTGACCTCTACCTCCCTGAGTTCGATAAACCTTGGGTGATTCACTTAAGGGAAACTTGCTGCTGTTCTACAAACCTCTGCTCTTGGAGGCCCAACACTGTCTACAAGAATAGAAGCACACGTAGACATCAATGGCACGGTCCTCATTAGGATGTACATGGAGACACGCCAGCGTTGCACGCCTGCCATGGATTTGCCAGGAGGAGGTTCCACCGGAACCGGAAGTTGGTGCATCTCAGCTCACAAGCAAGGGCAGCGGTGCTCTCATCTTGGTAACCAGTAAGGCCAAAAACCGAGCTATTTTTCTTTGTTCCAGGTCCTTGAAAGGTTTCTGCTAATTTATTAGATACATCACGATAAGGCGCCATACCTGTTTCATGTTTTTTAGGGGGATTACCGTAGGGGAAGCCCCTACGGGAACATCGGTTAAAAACTAAACTATTTATGTTGTGCTAGATAACCCAAAGTACAGCCAAAGAAACTACATTGAAATGCAAAAAATTCTTATTACAAAGCCATTAGATGCAATTGATTCAAAGATTTTGACATAAATATCAAAATTCTGATAAGCCACATCCCAAGCGGTCTAGAAATTAGGCATTCAAAGAAAATGTGCTTAACGGGTTCAATTTCACTGGAAAGTTCACAATCTAGGAGTTTCATTATACCTGTAATTCTCAAATTATCCGTAGTCATGATTTTGTTATGGGAGAAGAACCAGAAGAAAACCTGCACCCGTGGAATTTTCAACTGCCATACAGCTTGGAAATAAAGTACATGTCTCACTCCTCTAAAGTTAACTATCCAGTACATAAAGCTTGAATAATACACTCCTCTGCATTCATATTGCAGATCAGTTGATCATCCTCATCAGTCAAGGGTAGCACTTGTAATTATAACTAAGAGTTCCTGCCACTGCACCATCATAGCATCAGTGAACGTTCGTCTAAAAGTACATCTAAGTTGCTCACCATCCCAAAGCTCCACTATAGTTTATGTCTGTTGATTAGATACAAAATATATTACTCGTAATTGAGTGGCTAGAGGAGAATTGGCGAACCAAATGTCCTCCCAGAACTTAATCTGTCTACCATTTCCTATATACCACCTATACCACTTCTTGACTGGTTTAGTGGCCTAGATCACCCCTTTCCACAAGAGGGAGGGGTGCACATCATGACAACAAAGAATATTAGGGTTTTTGTATTATATTTAGCATCTATCACACGTTTCCAGAGAGATCCCTCTTCCTAGATGTATCTTTTGATTCATTTACCTAAAAGGCACAAATTTAAATCTTGCAACTTTGTAATCCCTAGCACCCCCCCCCCCCCCCCCCCCCAACAAATATCTTTTATCATACATATAGAAGACCAAATAGCTAAGTGAATAGTATTGTTTCAGTTTGTTAGGATATAAATTGGATGTTAGGATTGGGTTTGTGTACAAATGCATACTTGTAATTGTATAAACCTCATATCACCAAAACCATGTATTTATAACGTAATTTATAGTCAAAACCTGCTCTTAATGGAATGAAATGTTATTAGAAGATTTAGCTCAATCGTCACTTCCTCGCAGGGAAGCTAATCACCTACATAGGTGTGGGTAACCAAGAAGTTTTCCAAGCGTCTTCTTCTCCTTAAGCCCTCCACCAACAAGTTGGTGCTCAGTCACTATGGCTAGATTCTTCCTCCAATCCCGAGATGGAAAATCCACAACAACTTCAGAATCCCCACAAAGGAGAAGCCTGAGCATATGCACAAACTCCACGAAGAGGTGATCGGGGCCACAACCATCAAGCCATCTAGGAGGAACACCCTCCAATAGTAACAAGTGCGCATGCTCACACTCAAATGAATCCACTTGAAAAGCTCAAACCTATGCAAAAAACATGCAAATCAAGGACCCAAGAAATTCTCAAATCCATCTCTCTCTTAAACCCCTCACAAAGAAAGAAATGTCATGGAGACATTGTTGCAGAGGAACCACTGGACAAGGTCAACAAATGACTCTAAGATATGGATCCAAAAGTTTCCCTTCACATAGAAGATCGATTTCCTTGGAGCAGTGTGGGTCTACATGCACGATAGAATCGTAGGAGAGATGATGACTTGGTGGGTGACACCATTTTAATTAGTTTGCGTTTCGACAAAATAAGTTCTCATATGACTAGCTCATAAATTTTCATGGTCACATTGGGCGCAATGCTAGCGAGGTGCTCTATGTGAGAAAACGCCCACCGTAGATGGCGGATGACAACATTGAAAGTCAATGATGAGTATGTGTTTTCTCCCCATGAAACCTATGATCCAACCTTCACCAGCTAGATTAGGCAACATCGATATTGGTGTGTGCCGCATACTTTGCTGAAGGTCTTGATAAGAAGCTTTATTTTTGGGAGGTGTTTCTAAACTATTCGCTGGAACCAAAAACATTTATGCATAAGCGGCAATCCCTTTCCTAACCGCATTGTCATGGAGTATCGTGCGCTTATCTTTAGGTGTAACGTGGTTGCTCGTATATATAGATTTGGTTCCTCGACTATAGGATTGTGAGAGATGTTGGAGAAAATGATTGTAGCGGGGTGTGTTTTAATTATAACGGCTTCAAAGTGATCACTTTTGTAATCTGGTTTATTTGGACTAGATGCCTCTTTTAAGTCTTGACATTACGTCAAACAAAAATATGAAGCATTTTTTGTATGGAACATAGATTGAACATTTCGGTAAATTACCTTAAGATTAGCTGGTACTCACTCACGGCTTCCAATTCCCTAGAGATGAGAAATTAATTATATGCACGGATCTCACTCGCTGTCCATACTTGCATGAAAGTCTCCGTTCTGATTAATTAGCTATGCCCTGGATGCAGTCTTTGTTATACTTTTATATCCTTCAGTTCAGCGGTTTTTCATGCAAATTGCCATACATCTTGCATATCTTACACGATTCCACGAGCCGTGAGGTAGACTTTGCGATGCCAAGTCTTGCAACAAGTCGTCTGTTGCAATTAGCCAATTACTCTACTGTCTGCTCCTTCCCTCGCCCCACCTATGCTACTTGCTTGTATATTTTTTCGAACAAGTAGTACCACTTGCTTATATGGTCACCACATGACAGCGCAAGCAGACACAGATACGTTGCCACGAACCTGATCATGCATGTGGCTCATTGTTCATATATATTTGAATATATGTATATCGATCATAGTTTTTGAGATTACGCAGTTGATTATACTGTGCGCTGATACTCATGTATATCCATCTACATGGGTTATACGTGCCTGTCGACTTTATGACAGTAATTTAATACTCTAGTCAGCTAGTTGCAAATAACCATATAATACCCACATATATAAAATGCATTGTTGACACAGTCCGATGGTTGCGTGTATTCACTCCGTTTTTTAATATAAGATGTTTTAGCATTTGTTCACATGTACATGTACATAAATGTATATAGACATGTATTAGTGTGTATGTTCACCCACTTTAGTATGTATCTAGACAACATGTGCAACCCCTAAAACATTTTATATTAAAAAACGGAGAGAGTATATCATATTGTTAGAGTGTTACTATTACATGTGTGCAACTGGATCGATTAATTTTTCGCATTGTTTATGTATGGTTTGCTCACTGATCATTATCGCTACATGTTGGTACGTGATCCATCGTGTCTACTAGTACTGTTTTTTTTTCGGTGGAGAAATTCCATGTACGGTGAATAGTCAAGTAGGATCGAATAGGAATCGACAAAGCAATCTATCCTTCGAAGCGGACATGCATATCCATCGATCTAGAACTTCCAGAAAATTCTACCACGCCATCGCCATCGCCGTTTACGACAATGAGAGATTGGCACACACAATGTATCACCTGTGGCACAAAGGCCGAAAGCTGGACCAGTACCTCAGCTCCCATCCACTTGAGGGCATTGCTTCTACTTTTCTCACTTCCAAAAGAACTGCCAAATACTAATGGTCTTCCTCCGAAAAAAAAATCTCATAAGCGCGTCGAGAAAACATCAAAATTCTAGTCTTCATTTTGGCATATGCACGTTGATTCTATGTAAAAAACACACTTGTTCTTTGGGTGATGTTAGATCTCCATCTAATTGTTTTGAGATTATTGCCCCTTGCCTATGCTACACCCCAACTCATAACTCCACTCTCCCGTCCTCATTCCAAGCTCTATGCCTTCGGCGCCCTCCGCCGTGCTCTGGTGGCACCCCGCCGCTATCGTCTTGCCTTCTTGTCGAAGCACTGTGGCCCACCGGTCATGTCACCTGCAGACGGTCGGCGGCCTAGTTGTGTCGCCCTTGCAGCTAGCTTTGTTAGGGCAGATCTATGTTGAGATGGCCGGGACCTCTACATAAACTAAAATTTAAAATATATAGTGGAATTTCTTTGCATTTCATAGAAGTATTGAAATTATTTAAAAAAATTACAAGAGATGCCGCTACTCAAAGAATTTTTTGGTCCGTCCTATTCTATCTAAGGCCACCACCATTTGGATGTTGTTGGCACCCATCCTCTAGAACTGTGGAGCTAGACAAAATTCCCTAGCGAGGTGGCCTAGTGCATCGTGCCAAATCCCCAAACTCCGCCCCCCCACCCCCCCACCCCTCTATCTCTCTCACACACGTCATAATTCTTAGAGTCGTTGTTGTTGCATTGCCGATGAGGTCGCCTCACAACACTAACCATCTCCACCTCTCCATATGCT
Source organism: Poa pratensis (assembly GCA_947311845.1). Classification (NCBI taxonomy): domain Eukaryota; kingdom Viridiplantae; phylum Streptophyta; class Magnoliopsida; order Poales; family Poaceae; genus Poa; species Poa pratensis. The sequence continues at coordinate 42,732,357 of CAMZMU010000038.1, forward strand.
TCTCTGACATCACCACAAGCATATCAAGGGCGAGATCCACCTTGCATCACCTAGGACTAAAGAGGAAGAAGCAAGTTCACTAAAACTTAAGAAAAATCCGGTCATCTTTAAAGTAACAAACCCATAAAAATAAAAAAAATACAAGAAATGCACCGAAATTACCATCTAGGCGTAGCATAGCCAAATGGGTGCTTCATCATCCCCACTCTCTCAATGAATAGAAGAGCACTATCATCTTCCTTTGAGTTGACCCACAACCCTGCACACATGCCCATGAGGCATATAAAATATATAATCAATAATGATAAATTTTGTTGTGTTAAAAATAAAGGTATAAAAATGAAAACAATACTAACTTGTATAGAATGTACACACAAACGAACAAATAAAGGACAACAACAAAACAATGTTCCCATGTGTGTAAATAATTAAATTTCTCCACGTCTCCAGTATATATATGCTAGTGTGCACTAGCTAAGCTACACTCGCAGTCGTCACCTCCTCGGCTCTTGCTATATATCGCACGCGCTTCCTTCTGCTGCTCCTCTCTACCTACTACTTCGATCCACACAGCTTTAGCAAACTAAGCTACAAGCTACTCTCCCTAGCTAAGCATCATCTCTCTCGATCGACGGTGATCGGATGGACAGCACGAGCTGCCTCGTGGACGACGCGAGCAGCGGCGCGTCCACGGGCAAGAAGGCGTCGCCGGCGGAGCTGAAGCCGCTGCAGCGCGTGGGCAGCGGTGCCAGCGCCGTGATGGACGCGGCGGAGCCCGGCGCGGAGGCGGACTCAGGCGGCGCGGGCCGCCGCCTGCCCTCGTCGAGGTACAAGGGCGTGGTGCCGCAGCCCAACGGACGGTGGGCGCGCAGATCTATGAGCGGCACCAGCGCGTGTGGCTCGGCACCTTCACGGGCGAGGCCGAGGCGGCGCGCGCCTATGACGCGGCCGCGCAGCGGTTCCGCGGCCGCGACGCCGTCACCAACTTCCGCCCGCTCGCCGAGTCCGACCCCGAAGACGCGGCCGAGCTCCGCTTCCTCGCCGCCTGGTCCAAGGCCGAGGTCGTCGACATGCTCCGCAAGCACACCTACCCCGACGAGCTCGCGCAGAACAAGCGCGCCTTCGCCGCGGCCTCCCCGTCTCCGCCTCCCCTCCAAAACCCCGCCACCACCTCGTCGACGGCGGGGGCTGTGGCACGGGAGCACCTCTTCGACAAGACGGTCACGCCCAGCGACGTGGGAAAGCTGAACCGGCTGGTGATACCGAAGCAGCACGCCGAGAAGAACTTCCCTCTCCAGCTCCCCGGCGCCACGGCCGCCGCCGCCGTGTCCGGTGAGTGCAAGGGCGTGCTGCTCAACTTCGAGGACGGCGCGGGAAAGGTGTGGCGGTTCCGGTACTTGTACTGGAACAGCAGCCAGAGCTACGTCCTCACCAAGGGCTGGAGCCGCTTCGTCAAGGAGAAGGGCCTGCACGCCGGCGACGCCGTCGGCTTCTACCGCTCCGCCGCCCAGGGCAACAACGACCAGCTCTTCATCGACTGCAAGCTCCGGCCGAAGACGGCGACGACGACCTTCGACAACAACGCGCCGGCACCCGTGAGGACCATGAGGCTCTTCGGGGTCGACCTGCTCCTGTCGGCGGCGCCGAGGCCCGCCGCGCCGGAGCACGACGATTACGACACGGCCAAGACGAGCAAGAGATCCAGGGACGACGCCGCGCTGTCTCCGGCGCACGCGGTTTGGAAGAAGCGGTGCATAGACTTCGCGCTGACCTAGTTTGCTAGCGTCTTTTCTTTTTCCTCCATGCTTTGCTTGCAAAGTCCAATCCCTCGGTAGCTAAATTAGAGCTCTGATCTCATGGATCGAAATGTTTGCCTTCTTTATTTCCTTTGTTTTCTCATACACATGCTAAGAGGATCTAATCTCGCTTATAAACCGTAAATTAAGTTTGTTCTTGACTTCTTGATTGTCTAGTTGTCACTCATGCCTAAGTATGCATGACTTCAAAAAACAAAGTGTACATGAATGACTAGACGATAGATCAAAAAAAGAGCTGTACAATTACTACATAGTTACTAATTATGCCCTAGAGCTAAGTAGAGAGAGATCGAGGAATACATGCATGCCAGAAGAAGCAATGTTTCATGGTAGCTTAGAGCTCTTGATGGCCTTCGTTCTAAAAAAGCTTAGAGCTCTTGATGGACTTCATTCTAAAAAAGCTTAAAGTTCTTGATCATCTCCTTAGCTCCAAATATTTTCTCATTTGTTCTTGTCAATTGTCATACACATGATCCAAGAGTAACATATCCACTTTCCTCACTCTAAAGTCTGAACTAATCCAGTTCTTGAAATGGCAAGCGTACACTACAAAAACACAGCCAGTTATGCCCTAGCAAGCTAGAGAGATCTATAGGACTACATGCCGGAAGAAGCAATGCTGTATTTAGAACTTTTCGTCTATCTACACAATCCCCTTCTGATCCTTATAATTGGATGCAAAGAGACGTCGGTTTCGTGGCTACATGTCCCAATTTGACTCCCTCCTCTTTTGTTCTGGTGCTCTCATGTGGGTTGGAGACCGCGATGTGCAGGCCAGGTGCATGCATGTGGCGAAAAAGCACCGAGAGTCATCTGATCCAACATCAATCCCCGGCCATGGGATGGAACGGAAAGTGGCCCATAATTGCATGCATGCATGCACCTGCCCATGATACGGCGATCCGGCCGTATATATGTGCTATTCTTAGTAACAGCCGCAAAACTAAAGTGGGAGCTCGAATCGAATGGTACGTCCTATGACAAGTTGAGAGGGTCCCCAGAGAGATACAGATGCTCCTACTCGATAGGGCTAGCCAGCAACAGAAGAATAACAGAGAGAGAAAAAACGGAAGCCTACCAGGGAAATCCACTCCGGCTCATAGGTGCATCTACACCCACTATTTAAAAAACGAATTTTAAAATGTAAATTTTTTAAAAAAAATCGGATATACATATGAACATTTTATGTTCGTATAAAAAAATCCGGATGAAAAGACATTTTGTGTGGCCGGTGTAAAAAAGACAAATCCCCGGCGTTCAAAAATGCTTCTGCACGTAACATTTTTTTCTCTTTTTTATACCGTTCACACAAAATGTCTTTTCGATGCGAAACTTTTTTTTTGTACGGATAGACATTTTTCATATGAACATCCGAAAGTTTTGTTTGAATTTTTTTAACATTTTGAAATGCGTTAAAAATGCATTTTGCACAACGGGTTCATCTACATCCGTGAGCCAAAACATCCAAGCCTACCAGGACTATCACCTCGTGGCATTGATATAGTAGAAATTCACATTGGTGAGAATTCCCGAAATTCTGCTCCCGGCAGGAGTCAAGCTCGGTTTGCGCTCCTAACCACTAGGCCGTAGCCCCGTTCATTACCGTTCGAGTTTGTCTCGATTCATGAGCCGTTACTCAAAATTTGGTAGATCTTAATCAAGTTTCCAAATGGAACTTTATTTGCATACCAGAGGACCAAGGGGCCAGCGGTAGAGGTCCTAGACATAAGAAAGAGATGTTAACTCATAAATGACAGTAAATGGTAAGGAACCAGTGTGGCAGAACCTGCTACATAATAAATATCTTCAACATGAAAATTTATCTCACGTTCAAGTAAAACCTACCGTCTCTCCTTTTTGGAAAGACTTGCTGACATATGGTCCCATATGCTCATGAAGGATCAACGAGCTTATATGGATTCGATGCATCCGTCTGAAGATGATTGCACACGATGTATACAATCAGGGTGGCTGTCGACATACAGGAAGGCTAAGAGATGCAAGGGTATTTTTTGTTCATATTATCCCGCTGCCTGATTTTCATGTACACCATATGTGATCATTGACATGTAAAACTGACTTTTCAATATGCAATAACATTTGACGTGTGCATCGCTTGATGCAAACAACGGTGCTATGTACCCTTTCTGAAAAAAAGACACATTTATAATCCGTAATTCTATACTTACGGATTTTTGTTATGCAGAAGCTTTACAGAATGATGCTCCTTAGAAGAGTGAAGCCTTAATATCAAACTCTACAAAAGACTGGTGCCCGCATCCACCTAATTTACCAAGTATTAGTTCATACAAATTATGCAATCTCAAATTAAATAACTAGAATACCACAAGAGTTCAAAGTTACAACTCACGCGTCACATATTCTAGTGATGAACTCCTTAGTTAAAAAAACTTTTCGTATTGCTAAACCATCATCACTCTGTTGAACAAAACTCGGGACACCATCTCAAGTGGTTGCACCCAAAATCTATAGAACCCCGTGGATCCATACACTATAGTTAATACCAAGTTAATATTTGTTGGCAGGCCATATGGATACAATTGCTGGAAATTAGAAACTCGTTTCTTTCGACATAAACAATATCATTTGTGACAATTTTGTATAGCCCAACACAAAGCACATACTCCCACATGGATGTGAGTCAGGTAGAATAGTTCCCTAGTATTCTAAGTCATTAATATGATGGAACCACCGACTACACCTGCATCGCGTAACCTTCAAGTAAAATAGGAATAAAAAATAAGTCAAATAGAATCGATCACTAGTATTCTGAGTCACTAGCATGGTGGTAACATCGGCTATACCTGCATCACGCATAACCGAGCGACCCATAAAACTTCAGGTAGAACTGATCACCAGTATTCTAAGTCACTGACATGGTGAAACCACAAGCTTGAGATGACCGCGGTGGTGTCGATCACAATCAAAAGTCGCACGCGCAATCAAAATGTAATTTATAGCACGAAAAATGATGTAGGCAGTGCATGTTGGTGCCAGACCAAACATATGGGGCATATGCCACGATTTCGGCAATTCGTGGTAGATGGTGCGCACTTCCCACGAAATAAAGAAACATGAAAAATATGTGGTAGATGATGTCCATATACCACGGACGACGGCGCAGATCGTGGGAAAAGCCAGATTTTCTTCTAGTGTAAGCAAGTCTTCTACGCCCTCGAGTCATATAAATCTGGTCAAAAGCCAAAACGAAGAAAGTATCAATATTTGTAATATTAAATAAACACATTGTAAAAATTTATTTATAAGGGATGTACTGATTTTGGATTTGCGTGATGAATTTTTCTAAAAAGCTCGAAAACGTTGAATTTTATAAAAAATAAATTATTACGGCTTCTATTTTTTGAAAGTGGGTTTTTTCTTAAGTGAGGGATCACTCCCCGATTTCCATTAATAGAAACCATGAACTGAAGGTGGAGTATTAGATTTTGTTTTCTACTGCATAGTCTATATTCCATAAAAAAGATAGTATTGATCTTCAGCAGAATCTCACAGGCTGAAGAAATATCCTATAAGAACCAAGGTTCACAATCGCCCAATCTGCGTACATATATAGACGCGTTGATGTTGTTGATATATAAAGATTATTGGTTTCTTGCGAACCTCGGTACCTGACCGGAACAGCAGAATAATCACCGGCCGGTTTTTAGACGCCGACAAGTAAGAAAAGAGATGCATAGTGGAAGGAATCGACGGCCGGCTATCGCACGCCGGTTTCTAGAAAACTAGTGTACATGCATGACAAGGACGTGGCTATAGACAACGAAGAACGCCGCCGTGTTACGAAGTTTTGGCGTGAGATGTATGAAGTCCAGCAGGAATAGACAGGTGCAAAAATGCATTACGTAGAAGATGCTCGATCGGACCGGATAAGCCCACGGCGGCGCAGGGTCATGGTTTTTTGTGAGGTCATCGACGGCGGCCGGTTCACCGACTCCATCCATCGATCCGGAAGCCGATAGAGTTTGGCCGCCATTCGTACGCTACTCCGTAGATCATGCTATACATTGCTGTAGCTAGCTTCACTGTCCGGCTCAGTCGCATGACGCCTGTTCATTCCTGGAAGTTTCTTCCGGCGAGATGCACACGGCAGCGACGCGCCTCGACGATCCCGGCCAGGACGTCGTCGCCTCGAGCAGAGGGCCCCCGACCGGACACAGTACATCGATCTATCCAGATCAGGGTAGCCCGACTTCTGCGACCGTTGACAAAACATACAGCATTTCTTTAGCTTTCGATCTGCATATTGAAGATTGAAACAGTGCCTGCGGTTGGAACGCTGGGCATCGCTAGCCTTGCCACGGCACATATGACGCGTTCCTCATGCAAGTTGCATGGTAATATTCAGTGAGCGCGACGACGAGGATAGACGACAGTACGTGTGCCATACTGAAACCGGGACAGTGCTGGCTCTCCATGTCTCAAATTATGGCGAGTCAACCTTGTGTTGCAAGTCCTAGTCTGAGCCTGACTCACCGGAATCCATGACCGGTTCCGTGGCTCAGATACACGCGCCGGCGCCATTATTCGCTCTCAGATCTCAACGTCGCAGTGAGGAGTGTTACCTTAAGTGTGAAAAGAGTTCGGTTATTTTGTAGTAAAAATTTAATTACCTCGACACGGTTTCTTCTAGTACTAGCTAGCCGGATCAAGAAGCAACACTCAGGGTTTACTTTGACTGATTCTACGTACATGCAACAAGTTGGAGATCATATAACCTGCAAAAGAAAAGTTGGGTGTACCTTCCTTCCTAGGAGCCCCTGTTTTGTTGCTTCCCCTCTTCACTGCAGCAGGTCAGAGAAAGTGAGGGCTGGCATTTGAATAAAATAAAGAAATTCATTATGAATTCCGTGTAAGAAAGAGCCTAGTTGTCGCAAGAATTGCATTCAGAGGCTTAAACGGAACAATGGGTAGGTCGTCAATCATGATGAAAAAGAACAGCTTATTCACAGTCACTTAAGTGTGAAGAAGTGTTGCCTTAAGTGTGAAGAAATGTCGGGTATTTGTGGTAACACTGAAAGGTTTCCACTGGTACTAGGTACTCCCTGTCTCCCTCCGTTTATAAATATAAAATGTTTTAGCTTTTATCCACATGCACATGTAGTAGCATGTTTTAATGTGTATGTACACTCATTTGGATTTGCATATAGCCAACTTGTGAGAGAGCTAACACATATTATATTAAAAAGACAGAGGGACTAGCTTGCAACATCAAGAGACAGCACCCAGGTTTTACCTTGGCTAGCTGATTCTATACCCTGCAAGAAAGGAAAAACCAAGTTGGCGTACTTCTTTGCTAGAAACCCCTAGTACCCTTTGTAGCTTCACACTTCACCGCAGCAGGCCAGAGACGGTGAGGACCGAGGACTGGTACTTAGTCAAATAAACAAATTCACTGTGGCTTCGGTGTAAGAAATAGTGAAAGAGCCTAGTTGATTTGAAAAACTTAATTGAGAGAATTCCTTATTTGGCCCTCTCTTAAAATTTCCTTCCCTATTTGGCCCTAAATAAAATTTTCTTCCTTATATGACCAGGAGTGTAAATATTGTTCCCTATTTGACACTTCCATCCATTTTGGCATCTAACGGTGTTAAGTGTGACATGAATAGACTATTTTACCCCTGGTGTTCTCTCTCACCGTTGACCAACATATGAAATCCAGCTGTGTAGCCCGATTGGCCAGATCTACTTGACCAGCTAGCCTAGAGTAGTGAGTGATATACACACAGTGGCGCGAGGATTTGATCTGTGGTGCAGTTGTTCGTTGGGAACGCGAGCAGCGTGATCGTGCGCGGCGGTGGTGGTTGAACTTGCTGTAGCACATGCTCGTCTCGCCGGCGACTGAAACTCCCTCCATGGCATCCATTGATCCATGGCGTGGGCGCTCAGCCAGTCAGCCCTCGAGGACGCATGGGGTGGCCGGCGCAGGCAGCAACCCAGAGGAGGCGGATCTGAGGAGCTCGTCAACGTCTTCTGTAGCTAGCGGCGTGTGGGGATGTGCCGTCCATGGCTTTCATGGCGAGCTCAGCGCCGGACATCATTTTTTTCTTGTTGGCGGCTCATAGCTCCATGGCGTCCTCGCCGGCCGGCGGCACTTGGTGGCAGCAGTGGCGCAGCGCGTAGGAGCAGCAGCTCCGGCCAGCATCAGCGGGGAGTACCCACGGAGGAGCAGCAGCCCGGCTAGCAGCACGGGGAGTACGCCCGGACGCGCGGAGGAGCAGCAGCCCCGGGCAGCATTTTCCTTATTCTTCTGGCTTTTTTTGCACGTGAATGCTTAAAATGTGTTGTATAAGTAGGGGCAGTTTTGTCCAGGGAACAAAGAGTTGGCGGTATATTGTAACAGAAGTGACGGAAGTGTCAAATAGGGAACAAATTTTACACTCTGGGTCATATAAGGAAGAAAAATTTCTTTAGGGCCAAATAGGGAAGCAGGTTTTAAGAGAGGGCCAAATAAGGAATTCTCTCAACTTAATTACCTGGACACGGTTTCTACTAGCTGGATCAGGATTCAGGAAGCAACCCAAGGTTTTACGTACCGACTTACGTATGGTGTATGCAACAAGTTGGAGTATATTTTGTTTGTTCTTGGGGGGCACGAAATAGATTGTGTAAAGAAATTAGACGAATACGTCAGGGCCTCAGGGGATAAGAACGTACACATGGATGGATGTTTAAATGTATGTTGGGCGAACATGGAACGCCATTGGGATTTGCTGGAGTGGACAATCGTCAAACTTGACAGCCCATGCATGTTAGCGCATCGAAGCGAATCAAAACTTGCATTGGTCAAACTCTTAATTAAGTACACTGCCACTAGGCAACATCACCCGTCGACTAGTTAGCAATATAGTAGTACATGAATTTTTTTATTCACAAATTAAGTTATACATGTTTTTTTTAAACCTTCTCAAGAAGACAAGAACCATATCTTTGGCCGAAGGTTTTGTGACTTTTTTTTGAGGTTTGAAGCGGTCGTATCCGCCATCCGATTAGATAGAAAAGAGGTTTATGTACAAAATTTTGAGCTAGGAAAAAAATCCCTTTACATGCAAAAAAACAAAAGAAAAGTGACTTGATTTGCTTTTCATGTTTAGAGTTACACTACTAAAAAGTTGCACTAGCAAATCAAATTTGGGTTGACAATTTCCGTGAGTAAATAAGTCCAAATTTAGCTTTGCACAAACAAACAATTCAATCACGGCCAACTAACCTCAGTATCCGTCCTAAACAGATGACGATATCCATTTTCTTAATGTCGATCGATTTGATATGTAGCTGGTTATCCGTCTTCTAATCTCATGCGCTTTCGGCAGATAAAGAAAAGGGATCCAGATTAATAAATATCTAGGGATCGAGCATGTACGTGCGTACCACTACAGGAAAGGCAGCCGACGGCCGACTTATACGCCAACGGCCAAATGTTGGGGCCGTCGGCGTACAAGGCGAGCTAGGGAAGCCGCAAACACGGCCGTCGGCGTAAAAACCCCGTCGGCGTAGCCCGACATAGGCCGACGGCTGCCGTCGGCGTTTACAATGCCATCGGCGTACAAGGCCCGCCGTGACGGCACGCAGACGGGGCTTTACGGCATTGATACGACGGCGGCCGTCGGCGTCTACTTTGATACGCCGACGGCGGCCGTCGGCGTCTACTTTTTTATATTTTCCATTTAATATGAAATAATTCATATCTTTAAATCCGTAAATCGAAATTTAACAAATTAAATGTCTAAATCGATTAGAAAAATGAGAGGAATCCAAATATGACATCCATAAAATCTTTTTCACCATGCACATGACATTTTGTAACATATGTTTGGTACTTGCTTAATTAAAAAGTCATTTTGACACTTAAAAAATGAAAAATGATATTTACGAAAATATTTTGGAAATTGTTTTTGGCAACAATGTTTTCCATACCAAGACACCCCTATGTGTCAAGTATGGACACATTATCACAAACTATGGCATGGGGATGACCATAACTTGGTCATTTGACGCGAAATCTATACATGTCTATAGATGATAGACCTTTTTGTGAAGCATTTTTTTGAAATATTTGTCAAAACTCAAGTTTATCTTTTTTTCTAGCAACTAGTACACATAAAAAGACTCCATGTCAAAGGAATTTATTTTTTTAGTATTTTCTCAATTTCTTTTATTTTTGTGAAAAAAGGTCAAAATGACCGTCGTGCCTATTCATTGAAAGGGGTCACATTTTTCAAAACTATCGATATTTCTGCGATAAAGTCACTACTTGTGTACCTAAAAATGATTTTTGTAAAAAAAAATAGACCAAACTATCACACATTTGTAGTTCAAATTTCAATTACTTTTGGAAAATCGGCATAAAGTCATTTAAATAGGAATAATTAGGTAAAAATCGAGAAAATTCCTAATACTTGGGTATTATCCATAAAATATGTAGTACCCTTTGTGACAATAAGATGGGTGCCTTTTGCAACATATTTTTGGTATTTCCTCCATAACAAAAGTTATTTTTGGCACTTAAAAAATAACTTTTTGTGAAACATTTTTTTGAAAAATTTGTAAAAAAAGAAGTTTATCATTTTTAATATCAACTAGTACAAATAAAATAACTCAATGCCAGAGGATACCTTTTTTTTAGGTTTTTTTTTCACTTTATATGATTTTTTTGAAAAAAGAGTCAAAATGACCAACATGACTATTCATCGAAAGAGATCTATTTTCTAAAACCATCGATGTTTATACAATGCAAAGGATGATATGGATGTCATATTTGAATTCCTCTCATTTTTCTAATTGACATAGACATTTTATTTTTCAAATTTCGATTAACGGAATTAAATATATGAATTATTCCATATTAAATGTAAAAAGGAAATAAAAGTAAAATTAATTTTATTGTCATTTATTCAAAATATACTATTACATAATCATTGTTACTTATTCAAATGAATTTTTTAAATTTAAACAATGAAAAAGTGTAACATCATAACTCAGGGGTTAATATGATTGATATGATGCAAGTATCAGTAAGTTTTCATTTCTCATTTGTAAGCTAATCTTGAAGGAACTCAAAAGTTAAGGAAAGTATTCCTTATTTGACCCTTTCTTAAAATCGTTTTCCCTATTTGGCCATAGAAAAAATATTCTTCCCAATTTGACACCTTAACTTCATTTCTTTCCTAATATGACCTTCTAGTGCATTTTGAGCATGAAAAAGATTCTTTTGCCCCTCATAAATTATGTGACAAAGAAAATTCAGGATGGTCCTCTCCTTTCCTACGTAGCACTAATTTTGATATTTTGTATCTGCATATTTAGTTTTGTACTGCATGTAGCTAGTCGTATGTTCTCGTAGTAGTTTTAGCGAGATATGTATGGCGAGATGTCGAGACGCTGCGAGATGCCGGTGACCGTGCGAATGTGCGATGCGGGAGCTGGAGCGAAACGAGATGCATCAGGACCAACCGAATGATTGCGGTCGGCTAGCTGTGTTTGCATGGCCGGGTCGTATGCCTAGAGTGATTGAGAGGAAGGCCAGGTTAGTGCATGAGTCTGTTAGCTGCATGTGTGCGTGTGGCCAAGTCAAGTGGTTAGTGGCCAGTGGCATGGGTTAGTGCGTGAGTGGCACAAAACCAGGATCAGTTTGTTGCTTCGGTTGGGTGCGTGCGTGTGTGCCTATTTTAAAGGCACGTAATCAACATCTTTATTTGATTATCCGGAGAACCAAATAGCTCAGCTGGCATTTACAAACAATTAAAGAGAAATTTCTTTCACATAATTTATCAGGGCAAAAGAGTCTTTTTCATGCTCAAAATGAACTAGAGGGCCATATTAGGAAAGAAATGAAATTAAGGTGTCAAATTGGGAAGAATTTTTTTATAGGGCCAAATAGGGAAGATGATTTTAAGAAAGGCCAAATAAGGAATTCTCTCAAAGTTAAGCGTGCTTGGGCTGGAGCAATTTGAGGATGGGTGACCGAACGGGAACTTTGACCAGCGTAATTACTTTGACCTATGATTAAGTGTGTAATTAGAGATTTAGTATGTAGCTGAGTTAGAAATTTCGAAATAGAAAAAAATTAAAAATTTAAAAAAAAATCAAAAAAAATTGCATGCAAATTGCCGTCGGCGTATGAGAGCTGACGGAACGGCCGGATGCCGTCTTGTGGGGCCCACCACAACGTACGCCGACAGGGTTCTCATACGCCGACGGCCGGTTGGGTACGCCGACGGTCGCAAACGCCGACGGCAGCCGTCGGCGTATCCTTACGCCGACGGCCGTAGGGTATACGCCGACGGCTTCCGGCCGTCGGCGTCTTGACGGATTCCTGTAGTGTACGTTGCTGACGACGAACCCGCCCACGGGAGGACATTTTATACTATTGCCCATCAGCTGCAGGCAGCACCTGCATTCTAGCCGTTAGCTTCAGAAGAATCAAGGCTAGGAATACGGAGTCACCCAATCACCTTGCCTGGATCATACCAACAACAAAGTGGGTGTGAAACTGTGTGTACATCGGCGGCAGTCAACAGGTTGCTTGCATGCTTGTGTCGTGACGCAACAATTTGTCTCGTCGATCTGTTGTTACCAACCTAATCATGTGACATAATCGAGATGTAAAATCAGGTGGCATCAAAAGAAATTCTTGAAGAAGAATAAAACGCTGCCGCAGAATCTATAGCTATCTGAAGTAGTTTCATGCGTCTTGGTTACTAGCACTGGCTAAAACAAAAGTATTATCTGCTCGCCGCGCCGGAGGCTCCCGCTGCGGTTCCCGGCAGGGGCCGGGCCTCAGACAAGGCTAAGGGTAAGAAACCCATGCCGCAGTCGCAGAAACGTGCGGCTGCAACTCCGGCTGGGGCGGCGCCGCCGCCCAATGCCGAGGCCTCACCTCCTCAGGTTGAGTGCTTCAAGTACGGTCGTCTTGGTCACTTCCAGACGGCGTGCAAATACCCACCCATCTGCGTCTTGTGCGGGGTGGAGGGTCACCAGTCGTACGACTACGTCTTGAAGGGGCATAAGCCCACCCTTCGCACCCTCGGCAACGCCATTGCCGGGGAGGGGTTCTTCGATCTTGACTTCGACGAGGACGACCTGGATGAGATCGAGGATTCGAACGAGGCGATCATCTCCTTCAAGGAAACGCCTTTGTCCGTGCGTGACCTCGACCAGGAGCTCCATCACGTCATCGAGGTGGAGTGGGACTGGCGGGTCACCGCTCTCTCCGACAGGGAGTTTGAGGTGGTCTTCCCCTCCCGCGACACTCTCCGTATGTGCACCCGTGGTGGGCGGCTGTACTTGCCCCTGAGCGGCTCGGAGGTCGACATCAGACTCGTCGACCCTGACCCGGCGCTGGCGGAGGTGCTCAAGGAGGTTTGGGTCAAGCTCACCGGGCTACCCAGGAAGATGAGGCGTGCTGATCGGCTCCTTGCGGGGCTTGGGATGCTTGGCAGGACGCTGGAGGTGGACGACGAATCCATCCGGCGCAAGCAGCCGGTCCGCATGAAGCTTGCTTGCCGCAACCCCTCCAAGCTTAAGGGATCGATTCAGATCTTCCACAAGAGCAAGGGTTTCGTGGTGGGGGTGCACGTCGAGAACCTACCACGGGCTCCTCCTTCTCCTCCCTCTCCTCCAGCCCCTCGTCCCGATGCGGACGAAGATGATGATGAGGAAATGGATGATCTTAGCCCCACCAAGGAAGAGTGGGAGACAGCGGGGAAGAAGGGTGCCTCGCACCTGTCCTCCAAGTCAGCTCCTCCATCCGTCGGGATGGCGGGGAACGCGTCAGGCCGGTCGGGGCCGGCCAAGACCTCGCGATCTACGTTTGAGGCTGCTGCGGCAGTGGTTGGGGCCACGTCGGAGCCTACCTCTCTTCGCGCGGTGACGCCGGTCACGATTGACGAGTACGACACCAACTTCAACCCTGACAAGGCCGGGTCGTGGCCGCTCCCGCTGGTGGCCATTGAGCGCCTGCGTTACCTCGAGCGTGGTCTCGACGCCATCTCGACCCGCCTGGAGACGGCGATGGAGGTTCCGATGTCCCCGCCGGTTGACTCCTCCACTCTGCTCACGGCTGACACGGAGGAGGAGGGCGGCTCCCTGTCCAAGAACACGGAGGCTACTTCCCCGAGTGACATGGAGTCTGATGGCCACGACTCCGACGCGGAGCAGGAGGGTGGTGAGGAGGATGGCGAGGTGCTGGAGCCGATGATGGAGGCACCGCGCAAGAGTGCATAGCTGCTGGGATCGTCGGCGTCGGTCCCGGTGGCCGAGCGTCCCAGATACGCGCTGCGGCCAAGAACCTCGAGCCCCAAGGTAACCCCTTCATCGTCTTGCATGATCTACCCGATGAGCATCTTACTTCTGTCATACATGATGTCGGGCTTGCTTTTTTCCGTTGAGGCGGGTTCGGTGGGTGAGACTCTCTCCTTGATTCGTGCCAAGGAAGAAGCTCAAGCGATGTGATGACGTGGAAACACACGTTCGTTGGGAGACCCCAAGAGGAAGGTATGAAGTAGTGCAGCAGCAATTTTCCCTTGAAATCTACCAAGGTTATCGAGCCAGTAGGAATTGGAAGAGCTTCAACACGGTGTCAGCGGCGCCGTTACGATCACTGACGTGGACCTGCACACAACACAATCAAAGTACTTTACCCCAATGAAACAGGAAGGTTGTCAATCTCCCCGGCTTGCTGAATACAAATGATTAAACATATGGTGTGAAAAGTAACGATGAGTGCAAAAAGGAACAGCGAGGAAATAAATGCAGAGCGTGGTGGAAACGGTGTTTTTATCAGTGTGGAATAAAGGACCGGGGTCCACAGTTCACTAGTGGTGTCTCTCCATAAAACAGATAAATATGTTGGGTAAACAAATTACAGCTGGCAATTGACAAAGTGCAAATGCATGACAATGCAAGATATGATAAGAACATGTTCATTGTTAGATCTATTGGGCATTACATCAATATACATAGACCGCTTACTAGCTGCATCTATGACTAATAATCCACCCCCGGGATAGCTTCCGTGTCTCCCGTGAGTATTAAGTTGCAAGCAACAGATAAAAGCATTAAGCAAAGTGTGTAATGTAAACAATGCATATGACATATAGACACAGCAAAGTTGTTTTCTCTCTAGTGGCAACAGCACATCTACAGCCTTAGTCGTTTCTGTCATCTCGAGCCCAGGCTTCTAGAGGCATGAACCCACTATCTAGCATAAATACCCCCTCTTGCAGTCATTAGCATCTACTTGGCCAAAACATCTACTAACAACGGAGAGCATGCAGGAACATAGATAAAACATGGATATAAATAGATGAACAAACTTGATCATAACTTCACAATTCATCGGATCCCAGCAAACACAACATATAGCATTACATAAAGATGATCTTGATCATGTTAGGCAGCTCACAAGATCTAAACATGATAGCACAAGGTGGAGAGACTACCAACTAGCTACTGCTATGGACCCGTAGTCCCGTGAAGAACTACTCACGCATCACTCCGGAGGCAGGCATGGTGATGAAGAGCCCTCCGGTGATGATTTCTCCTCCGGCGGGGTGCCAGGAAGAACTCCAGAACCCTCCCGAACTAGGGTTGACGACGACAGCGGCGACGGAACTTTTCGTGGATTTCTGATCGGGTATTTAGGGTTTCCCGAATAGATGTAATTTATAGGCGAAAGAGGGGCGCCAGGGGGCACCAGGTGGGCCAGGCGGGGTGGCGGCGCGGGGCCACCCTGGCGCGCCGTGGGCCCGCCTCCTCTCCTGGGCTGCCTCCTGGGCTTCTCCTTCGACTGGTGCTTCGTTCCCGTGCAGAAATAAATCAGGTAAATTGGCGTGCCTTTTGGAGAATATTTCCAGAAGAGAATTTCTGAAACAAAAAGACAGCAGAAAACAGGAACTGGCACTGTGGCATCTTGTTAATAGGTTAGTCCAGAAAATGCATAAAAATGATATAAAGTGTAAATAAAACATGTGGTATTTAATATATAACAGGCATGGAACATCAAAAATTATAGATACGTTTTGGACGTATCAAGCATCCCCAAGCTTAGTTCCTGCTCGTCCTCGAGTAGGTAAATGATAACAAAAAGATAATTTTTGAAGTGACATGCTACCAACATAATCTTGATCAAATAGTAATGTAAAGCATGTGAACTGAGATCAAATCATTCAAAGTAAATGTCTATATTGATATTAAACAAACTGATGATAAATCAAGACAGTTAAACAAGTCAAAATCTTTCATGGATGATGCTCTAAAGACATGAAACCGTACAAAGTTCATTATAGATGATTTAAGTATTCAGTGTAGAAGTTCTATCCTTCTACTCAAGCATCAAGCAATTTTTCACAACACAGAAAGGATCCAGTCAAGTAAAAGCAAACATGAACGTCATGAATCAACTGTTTCGAAGTTTTACTCAACCGGTGAGCATAAGCATTTGGTTTTGGCACCAGGATGTTATGGCAAAGAGAATAATAATGGGGGTTTGGAAGGCCAATGGAAGAAAGTCTCACAAAGCTGTAAGTGATCATTAGACAAGAGGAAGTCTTATAATCGAAGCTATGCAAGGAGTAGTGATTGCCATGCAACGGATGCACATAGAGCTCTCCAATGGAACTAGTGGGGTGCATCCAACTCGGTTGCTCACGAAGACCTAGAGCACTTTTGAGGAGGCTCATCATTGGAATATACAACCCAAGTTCTATAATGAAAATTCCCCACATAGTTATACTAGTAAAACATGAAAACTCTTCTCATGGAGTATAGGTGCTAAACTTGAGCACAAATGTGATATGAAACTGCAGGTGCTAAACATGAGCACAAGTGTGGATAAAGGATATTAATGTTGCCCCCTCTCTCTTTATTTCTTTCTTTCTCTTTTTTTCTTTCTTTTTCTCTTTTTCTATTTTTTTTCTTTTTCTGTTTCTCTTTTCGATGGCCTCCATGGCTCTTTTCACTTTTCTCTCCCTCACTGTAGGGGCAACATCCTAATATGATAACACACTTTTTGGTACAAATAACTCATAATGAACAAAACATGATGTATGGAACTGAGTGCCTCTGCCAGTGTAGCAGGATGTGCAATGATCTAGCGTAACATGGGTAAAACCACACATCAGCTGTATAGAATCATGCAAAGCAATATATAACAATGATGAATGACAACAAGTCATGTAATGTAAGATGGAAGTTGCATGGAATATATCTCGGAACAGCTATGGAAATGCTGTGATAGGTAGTTATGGTGACTGTTTTGAGGAAGATGTTTGGCTTATGTGTAGGAGAACAAGAGGAAGTTTCCCACGGAGTTTGGATGTACTGGCGAAGTATGCACAACTCTCAATGTGAGCAGAAGGCAATGCACAAACCGAAGAGGCTAGCAAAATTTGGATGGTGAAGTGCCAAAAACCATAGCTCAACATTAGTCAAAAAGAACTCACAAGCTTATTGCAAACAACTAGCAGGTTCAACATTAAGAGCATGATTAAATTTACTCCAAGGAGGGCCGTTCACGGCGGCACAAGTACCCCGTTAGATCCCTCGACCTTAGCACGCAACTATGTTATTGCGAATTACTTTTCTGACATGAACGGCTATCAAGACCAACTACACCTTCAACAATTTTAGTAGAGTTTGTAGTACGGTACAAGCTTTAATAACACAACCACTAATAAATTTTAACTTAAGTAACCAGCAAGCATTAACATCTAATTTCTTAATATCTCAAAACATTTGCAAGGAATCAAGTTATCAAAGTTCAGTGATCTACAAGACTATGCAAATTTTTCCGTTATACAACTACCACACACTTAGCATTTCTGTTCCAACTAGACGCCAATCAACTTATTTAAACAACTCTCCAAAAAATATAAGTGAAGCAAGAGAGTACTTTCTACAAAAGAACTAATAGCTCTGAACAAGAGGTACATGAAAAAAGGAGAGCTAGAAGCTAACAAAACATAAACAGAATACTCAACAGATATAAGTGAAGAACAAGAGTATTCTAACAAAAAGCGGAGCGTGTCTCTCTCCCACACAAGAATGCTAGGATCCAACTTAGTTATGATCAGAAAACAAAACAAAACAAAAACAAAACTGAAACAGAAAATAAAAACACACAGACGCTCCAAGAACAGCACACAACATGTGAAGCAATAAAAATATAGTCTCACTAGAGATGACCTGATAATTTGTTGATTAAGAAGGGGATGCCTTGGGCATCCCCAAGCTTAGACGCTTGAGTCTTCTTGATATATGCAGGGGAGATCCATGGGAGCTTCCCCAAGCTTAAGCTTTTCTCTCTTCTTGATCTTCTTGTATCATCATCCTCTCTTGATACTTGAAAACTTCATTCACACAAAGACAACTCGTAGACTTCATTAGAGGGTTTGTATATCAAAACATAAACTCACTTGGTTCTGTAAAAACACATTGCATAATTTCATTTTAAACATTAGATACTGTTACTAAGCAAGATCCTGGTCTCCCCCGAAGAACATAAATCAATACTTGCGAGGTACTTCCGAGGTACTTCCGTTTCTGTTAAAACCAGAACAGTCCGTAAAGACGAATTTTTCCGAGGTACTTCCGTTGCTCAAATTAGAAAACGGTTAACTAACGAAAGATAGATATAAAGGTCAGGCTTCTGCTCACAAATTTGCAGATTAAGATCACGTTCTGTGATTTTTTGGATTTTCATACAGTAAAGAACATAAATCTGTTTCTGGACAGCAAACCAAACTTTAACACTTTCTTGCATCAGAGCCTCTTTTTTTTTGCGCTGGGTAAGGAGCTTTATTAAATAGCAATAGGATTACAATCAGCAGCCAGAAGGTCTGCCAGAGCATCAGGGGCATCCTGCAACCACAAGTCGGTTCGGTGCTCCGCTCTCGATAAATAGGCTAGACGATCTGCAACCCTGTTATTCTTTCTCTTAATTACATTGGCAATAAGCTCCCTCTCTCCCCCTAAAACCTCCTTGATCTCGTTCACAAGGTGCCCCTATATGTGACTTGTTTCTACCTTCCTCCTTTAGGGCCTTCACTAGCGATTCACAGTCTGTCTGAATTACGATCGGATGTGCCGTATATGCCAATGCCGTAGCAATACCTTCCCAAGTACTTCAGCCTCTAGAGCATCAATACAGTAGGGATATTATTTGCAGGATGCAAGGATTAAGTCGCCATTTGCATCTCTGATCACTGACGCCACACCTGCATCTTTATTTGAATTACTGTATGAGCCATCCACGGATACCCCTATCCACCTATCTGGTGGTTTTGGCCAGCTTGCAACACCCGAGTCTTGAAACCTTGCTACCCGATGTTTCACTGTTTCAGCTCCCACAACCGCTTTCCCTTTGATAATGTCACTCCCGTCATTTGCATTAATCTGACACAAATTTTCCAAGCACATATTTTAACCTTTTGCGGCGCTTTGATTTTCCAGAACATTTTCCATACTGGCCTATCTCCAGTTGGTCTAGAGCTTGTAGATATCCCTCCCTGCGGTTTCAATTTTACTTCCATGCCCAGGTGATAGGCACTCCGAACAGAGAAGACACCCGTTTTCTCTAAGCTCCACGCAAGAAAATCTTCCCCTTGTCTAGGAGACAATCGAATCTTTAATATTTCCTCTACATCCATTGGCATCATGAATTCACGCAGCATCTCCTCATTCCACTCACCTTCATGTGACAAGAATTGCGCCACTTTTGTATAGCGACAATTTCCACGAACTGTCAGTGGAGTTCTCTGTCCGCTCTCTCGTGGGATCCAAGGATCCCTCCATGCTTTCACCTTCTGTCCATTCCCAATCCTCCATATAACACCTTTTTTTAGTAGCTCTAAACCGTATTCAATACCTTTCAATGCTGGGGAAGAATTAGTCGGAAATACCGTATCCAACAAGTTCCCCCTTCTATAATATTTTGCTTTCAGCTGCCGGGCACACAAGCTATTTGGTCTTTCCAACAGTCTCCAGGCTTGCCTAGCGAGCAAGGCTTGATTGAAGACCCTCATATCACGGAAACCTAAACCCCCACGGTTCTTTGGGCGTATCATTTTTTCCCATGCAACCCAGTGGGTTTTATGCCTCCCTTCTTCAACTCCCCACCAATAGCTTCTAATCATCTTTGTCAATTCGTCACACACCGACATGGGTAGTTTAGAAACCCCCATTATGAAAGTCGGAATAGCCAGTGCCACAGATTTTATTAATGTTTCCCTCGCAGCTACCGACATCATCTTCTCACCCCAATCAACCAACTTTTTGAACAGACGCTCAGTTAAAGTTTGCAGTCTTCCACGATGAATTTGACCTTCTGGAACAGGAAGACCCAAGTACTTGTCCTCAAATTCAGCAGCTTGCACTTGGAGGATATTCTTCACCAGCACTTGTTCTTCCTCTGGACAAGCTTCGCTGAAGTAAATGCTGCACTTGGCCGGGTTAATAAGCTGCCCGGTTCCTTGTGCATACCGCAGCAGAATGTCTTTCACTAAATTTGCTTGAACATCGCCCGCCTTAAAAAACATGAGCGTATCATCTGCGAACAGCAAATGCGAGATAGCCGGCGCCGTCCGACATATCTGCACCGGTGACAAGCCTCTAACTTGTACTGCCTCCTGAATCAAACTCGTCAACGAGTCAGCGACAAATAAAAATAGAAACGGCGATAATGGGTCACCTTGCCGTAGACCTCGTGACGGAGAAGACCAGTCTAGAATTTTGCCATTGAACTTCACAGCAAAGCGTACTGTGGTCACGCATTACATTATCCATTTAACCCACGTTGTCGAGAAACCAATTTTTGTCATTGCTTGCTCGAGAAACGTCCAGTCGACGCAATCATAGGCCTTTGATAAATCCAGTTTATAAGCACAACTCGCTGTACCCGGGTCCCGCTCCTGCTGTATATGGTGCCACACTTCAAACGCCACTACAACATTACCAGAAAGAAGTCTACCCGGGACAAAGGCGCTTTGACATTCAGATATCAGATCATCCAAAATCGGCCGCAACCGATTCACCATGCATTTTGACGCTATTTTATAGAGAACATTACACAATGATATCGGTCTAAAAATCCTTCATACTCTCCGGTTGATTGTTTTCTGGAATTAGAACAATCACCGTTTCATTCACGCCCTGGGGCATAACTCCAGTCACGAAGAAGCACTGTATCGCCTCCACTATCTCATGCTTGAGAGTACCCCAATTTTTCTGATAAAAGCGTTCTGGTAGTCCATCCGGCCCTGGAGCTTTTAACGGACCGATTTGGAAAAGAGCATCACTTATCTCCTCCTCACTAAAATGCTTTGTGAGCCTTTCATTCATTTCCTCCGTGACCCTCCCAGCTAGCAGTTCCAGAACCCCATGCGGGTCTAAAGTAGGGTCTTTTGTATATAGTTCCTTGAAGTATGACGATGCCATCAACTCCATCTCAGTTGGGGCTGTACACACCGAACCATCTTCTTTCTTCAGTTTCTTAATCATATTTTTCCTGGCCCTCCATACTGCTTTTTGATGGAAATATCTCGTATTTCTATCTCCTTCTTTTAACCATGCAATCCTAGATCTCTGCAGCCACATCATTTCCTCCCTATAAAGCAGCTCATCCATTCTCTCCATTTTCACACGTATGGTTGCACGATCGGCGTTTGCTTGATTTAAATTTGCTAGCTCCTCTCGCAACGACTCTAGCTCGCGCCGAACATGGCCAAACTTTTGTTTACTCCACTCTCCTATATACGACATTACTTGTTTCAGCGAGCACGCAATGTCACCTAAGTGGCCAGCTTTCTTCGATCTATCCCACGAATTGGATATAACTTCTGGCAAAGTTGAATCTCTTTCCCACATTATTTCATACCGCAGACCTCGCCGTAGCGGGACCGTATCGCGCTGCGCCATTTTAAGAAGTAGAGGCAGATGGTCTGACTGCGAGGACACCAAGTGCTCCAACTCCGCCATCGGAAATTGTTCTCTCCATTCGATATCCGCACATGCTCTATCTAGCCGCACCTTCACATTACGGTCCCCTTGCTGCCGGTTGTCAAAGGTATACAGAAAACCTCTGAACCCCAGATCCACCAGTTCACACGCGGCTAATGCATCTCGGAATGCACTCATTTGCCCCTCCGGTCGGGCACGTGTCGAACAATGCTCATGTTGCCACATCGCCTCATTGAAATCTCCAGCCACCACCCATGGTAGTGGCGAGGTCGTTCTCAAGTTACTTAAAAGCTCCCACATGAGACGACGATTCTCCACGCGCGACTCACCATAGACAGAAGTAGCTCTCCACTGAACTGCATTTGGTCCCTCTCTGACCGCTACATCAATGTACATGTTTCCCTTCCCCAACACTTCCACCACTAACGATTCATGCCAGTACAAAGCTAAGCCACCGCTCCGTCCATCACTTCCAACTCCTGTAAATCCTCTCAACCCCAATCTTGCCCGTAGCAACTTCATTCTCTCCTCTGTTTGTCTCGTTTCACAAAGAAAAACGAGACCGGGGTTATATTTTTGGCACATACCATGTACCTCACGAACTGTCCGGTGGTTCCCCCCGCCCGGCAGTTCCAAATGAAGGAATCCATTAGGCCCGGCGGTGCTCCATCCCGGAGCCCGCCGATTTTGCCAAGTCCATAGATGTTGCCTCCGTCGCTTTCTGTCTTTTAGTGTCTTGTGATGTACTGTCCTTCTCAGAATTTTCTTCTTCCTCCTGAACTTTATCAACCACCCCAGTTGTGGTACCATCCGTCAGCCTTAGCAGCTGCCCTTGCTCTCCACCTTCTTGTTTCCCATCAAAATTCAGCCGACACTTTAGACTTCCTGAAGCTGCTGGTTTGCAAGGGCTCGACCCTGTACTCACCAAGTCCTCATCACGCCATTCTTCAGAAGTGTTTTCCTCACCTCGACCTCCCCCTCTAGCTCCTCTGCCGCGCGCAGCCCGGCCTCCTCGTCCACCCCTCTGAGCTGGCCACGACTCCTCTCTACGGAATTCCATGGCAATCAAACTCTCAGGGTAAATGATATCCTTTGCCTCATGCTTCCCGTTTCCATGTTCCTTCGTCACGTGTCCCATCATGCCACACACACCACAGTAAACAGGCATCTTCTCATACTCAAACCCAAACCATACTTTCTTCATGCGTATGGTCATGCTTGTGCCATGAGCAAGCGGTTTGCGAACATCCAAGGTGATTCGCACCCTGATCCCGCCGCCTTGCCCTTTAACAGATCACTCATCTACACGATCCACTTCACCAGCCCTCCTTGCTAGCTGCCTCGCTATATTAGAGGTTCTCATCTTCTCCGTTAGCCCCATTACACGTACCCAGGCTTTAAATTGGAAGAGCTCAATTTCCTTGACATCAGTCTAGCCATCGTACTTGGCCATGATCACAGGACAATTACGGAAGATCCAAGGTCCTTCTTCCATCACCTGCTCCCAGTCAGCCAAGCACGACATCTGCACCGAGAACATATTAGCTTCGATCGCCCTAAACTCAACCGCTTGGGCGAGGTTCCATGCCGATCTCATCTGTCCAAAAAAAGCTACATGGCTAAAGGGTCGCGTGGTATGAACCCTAGCCAGGGCCATGAATTCCGCGTCTTTTTCCAGATCATCCAGGTCCTCCTCAAGGACTACATCCTCTTCTTCCTCTTCCCGCAGATTCATCTGCCGGAGACGATCGGACATATCAGATCCCTGCGGTTTCCCGCCTTCGTCCTCAGTCGGGCCATCCCCCTTCGATCCACTACCCCCACCAGGGGTCGTGTGCTTCTGCTTTTGCTGTTTCTCCCCATCGCCCCCATCAACCCTCGACGAGTCTGACTTGGTGCTGGCCATGGCGTACAGTTTGCTGGAGACATGCTTCCCTCGACAGCCCTGCCCCTTGATATCGATCTTGCTTGTCTTCCCACAGATCAGAGTCGAACTCGATCTCCAAATCCGGGGCGATCTTGAAATCGCCTCGGTAGTCGCCAGGGAGCCAAAAACCCTAGACGGGTACGAGACGTGGTTTCCTGTTTTATCAGAGGCTTTTCTTGGCACAAAAACAAAACAAAAAGGATACAAAGGAGTTTTTACAGAAGTAAGCAACATCCTTGACTCAAGAAAACTAAAAATACCAGAAAATAAAATTGGGTTGTCTCCCAAAAGCGCTTTTCTTTAACGTCTTTTAGCTAGGCAAAAAGTAAGAATCAAGTATTTTCAAGAGTAGAAGTATGAAAAGCATAACTTGTTCTAACAATAGATTCAAAAGGTTGTTTCATCTTATTTTTAGGAAAGTGTTCCATCCCCTTTCGGAGTGGAAACTGAAATTTAATATTACATGCTTTCATATCAGTAATGGCAACAACAGTTCTAAGAAAAGGTCTCCCCAAAACAATAGGACAAGAAGCTTTGCATTCAATATCCAGAACAATAAAATCAACAGGGACATAATTGTTGTTAACCATAATAAAAACATCATTCACTCTACCCACAGGTTTCTTCATAGTAAAATCTGCAAAATGAACATTCAAGTGACAGTCTTCTAGTGGTGCTAACTCAAGAATATCATAAAGTTTTTTAGGCATAACAGAAATACTAGCACCAAGCTCACACAAAGCATTACAATCAAAATCATTCACTCTCATTTTAACAGTAGGCTCCCAAGCATCTTCTAATTTTCTAGGAATAGATGCTTCACGTTTAAGTTTCTCTTCCCTAGCTTGATAAGAGCATTAGTAATATGCTTAGTAAAAGCCATGTTTATCTTACTAGCATTAGGAGTTTCAGCAAGCTTTTGCAAGAACTTAATAACTTCAGTAAGATTACAACTATCAAAATCAAATTCATTATCATCAAAAGAAATTGGAGCATCATCTCTAACAACTTGAAAAATTTCAGCATTTTTCTCAAGAGTAGTTTTAGTGCTATCAAGAATTTTAGTACTCCTTTCAACCGAAGTAGAGACTTCTCCAATTTTAATTTTCTTATTATTAACATGATTAGGACCTGTAGGTAATTCTCTAGTGCTCAAAGTTTTAACATCTTCACTAGTAAAAATAGTGGCAACTATAGCATTAGCAGACCCAAAAGTGTTCTCAGTTGTTTCAGGTTTGGCTGCCATTTTGTTTATCAGGGAAGCTGGAGCTTCAGACATATTTGAAATGCAAGTTTTAGTATTAGAGAGCCTAGTTTGTAAATTCGAAATTTCCCTATTCAAACTATCAAGTTGATGACTTATATTTTTCAACATAGAGGAATGTTCATCCATAGTTCTTGAAAAGACTTTGTTTTGCTCATATTGAGCGTGCATAAACTCTTTAGTGGCCTTTTCTATTTCTAGCACCCTCTCATCACTTAGCATTCGAGTATTACCATAAGAATTACCATAAGCATTACCACTATTAGAAGGATAGGGCTTATAATTATTATTACCAAAGTTGTTCCTATAAGCATTGTTGTTGAAATTATTATTTTTAATGAAGTTCACATCAGCATGCTCCTCTTGAGCAACCAAAGAAGCTAAAGGAACATTATTTGGATTAATAGGTACTTGATTATCAGAAAGCATAGACATAATAGCATCAACCTTATCACTCAATGAAGAAATCTCCTCAACAGAATTTACCTTCTTACCAGTTGGAGCTCTTTCGGTGTGCCATTGGGAGTAATTTACCATCATCTCATCTAAAAGTTTTGTTGCTGCACCCAAAGTGATGGACATAAAGGTCCCTCCGGAGGCCGAATCCAATAAATTCCTTGAGGAAAAATTTAGTCCTGCATAAAAGGTTTGAATGATCATCCAAGTAGTCAGTCCATGAGTGGGACAATTTTTAACCATGCCTTTCATCCTTTCCCAAGCTTGAGCGACATGTTCATTATCATATTGTTTAAAATTCATAATGCCACTTCTCAATGATATAATTTTAGCAGGAGGGTAGTATTTTTCAATGAAATCATCTTTGCATTTAGTACATGAATCAATGTTATTTCTAGGTAAGGATAATAATCATTCTTTAGTCTTTCCTCTCAAGGAGAAAGGGAATAGTTTCAGTTTAATAATGTCACCTTCTACCTCTTTATACTACTGCATGTCACATAGTTCAACAAAATTATTTAGGTGGGAGGCGGCATCATCAGTACTAGCACCCGAAAATTGCTTCTTCATAGCAAGATTTAACAGTGCAGGTTTTATTTCATAAAACTCTGCCTTTGAAGCAGGTGGAGCAATAGGTGTGCATATAAAATCATTATTGTTTGTGCTAGTTAAGTCACATAACTTAGTATTTTCAAGAGAACTCATCTATTATATATTAAAAGTGCATTATGGGCTAACCAGAAATTAGAGAAATAACTAGAAAATCCCACAAAAATCAGACAAATCTGGCCATTAAATTAGTGGCCCCCCTTATAATTAACTAACCTCAGCCATCCGATCTCAGAAAAAGGAAGTTACGATTACCTTGGACCCTAACAACGCGCGCCTCCAAAATTCCCGTCGGCTTCCGCGATGTGGACAGCCAGAACATACGGCATAGAATAGAAAGGACAAGAAAATCGATAAACCCTAATTCTATGTGTCGGACAGATGAACTACACCGCCGCCATGGCCTTCCAACTATCGAGGCATGCAATGGAAAATAGACACTGCTCAAAGCCACATGCATGTGCCCCCTGCTCTAAGGTATCCAGTTCTGCATATCGGTCATGCCATTACCATGCATGCATGTTGAAAATCCAGGTTATACCGTCGACGAAGGAATCAGTTCAGAATTGTAGGAGTAGCTTCCCCACGGCCGGACCTGATCAGCAAGCGGAGCCCAGGACGCAGATCTGTCGGAGTTGAGGCTAGGACGCAGCAGTACAGCCTTCACCCTGGACACGGTGGTGGCCACCTTGCATGGGCATAACACTAATCAATCTCACGGCGGGTGGCCAAGGATGGCTGCCGGACTTCTCACGGCAGAACGACAAGTATGCGGCGCATGCCAGCGATCCGTGCTCTGATTTCCATATATGTTGGTATGGATCTTTTTTCTCACCAAGAGAAATACAAATATATCTCCTTCTATCATCTACTTTATTTGATTCAACCTCCTGGTCAGGCTGTCAGCTACATATGCTGGCCAGTACAAACAACTTCATATGATGCTGCCTTATAGAGAACTGCTGGTCAGAAGGGTAACTTGGTACACTGATACATGTTACTGTAGCTTTCATACTTATGCCTTCAGTATAACCTATGCTATAAATTGCTTTCTCCGTCATATTTAGTTTGTTCACGTATCACATTTTCAAATGTGCATATGAGCAGTTTTGGAAATTTCCTTGCAGCAAGCAGTTTTCTTTTTTCCATTCCCTCTTGCAACATTGAATTAGTTCCTCACCAAGTAAGCTACGAATTTAAATCATTGCTCCAGTAGTTCCACTATCAGGCACAACAAGTTGTGTTGTCTTGCTCATGTCATATCGAAAATACCAAAATAAACTAGGTGCTGAAATTTAATTTTTTGGTGGTTTTTGATTTTTAATGCAAACAAGATATAATAAAAATTAACTAAGCAAGACAAAAACAAAGTAAAGAGAATCGTGGTGTCTAACTCCCCTTGCTGTAGCTTCCAATTCCTCGGCAACGGCGCTAGAAAATATGCTTGATGACGTGGAAACACACGTTCGTTGGGAGATCACAAGAGGAAGGTATGAAGTAGTGCAGCAGCAATTTTCCCTTCAAATCTACAAAGGTTATCGAACCAGTAGGAATTGGAAGAGTTTCAACACGGTGTCAACGGCGCCATTACGATCACTAACGTGTACCTACACACAACATAATCAAAGTACTTTGCCCCAATGAAACAGGAAGGTTGTCAATCTTCCCGGCTTGCTGAATACAAAGGATTAAACGTATGGTGTGGAAAGTAACGATGAGTGAAAAAAGGAACAGCGAGGAAATAAATGCAGAACGTGGTGGAAACGGTGTTTTTATCAGTGTGGAATAAAGGACCGGGGTCCATAGTTCACTAGTGATGTCTCTCCATAAAACAGATAAATATGTTGGGTAAACAAATTACAGATGGGCAATTGACAAAGTGCAAATGCATGACAATGCAAGATATGATAAGAACATGTTCATTGTTAGATCTATTGGGCATTACATCAATATACATAGACCGCTTACTAGCTGCATCTATGACTAATAATCCACCCCCGGGATAGCTTCCGTGTCTCCCGTGAGTATTAAGTTGCAAGCAACAGATAAAAGCATTAAGCAAAGTGTGTAATGTAAACAATGCATATGACATATAGACACAACAAAGTTGTTTTCTCCCTAGTGGCAACAACACATCTACAGCCTTAGCCGTTTGTGTCATCTCGAGCCCAGCCTTCTAGAGGAATGAACCCACTAAATACCCCCTCTTGCAGTCATTAGCATCTACTTGGCCAAAGCATCTACTAACAACGGAGAGCATGCAGGAACATAGATAAAACATGGATATAAATAGATGAACAAACTTGATCATAACTTCACAATTCATCGGATCCCAGCAAACACAACATAGAGCATTACATAAGAGCTGATGATAGCACAAGGTGGAGAGACTACCAACTAGCTACTGCTATTGACCCGTAGTCCCGTGAAGAACTACTCACACATCACTCCGGAGGCAGGCATGGTGATGAAGAGCCCTCCGGTGATGATTTCTCCTCCGGCGGGGTGCTGGGAAGAACTCCAAAACCCTCCCAAACTTCGGTTGACGATGACGACGGCGACGGAACTTTTCATGGATTTCTGATCGGATATTTAGGGTTCCTGAATAGATGTAATTTATAGGTGAAAGAGGGGCGCCAGGGGGACACCAGGTGGGCCAGGCGGGGTGGCAGCGCGGGGCCATCCCTGGCCGCGCCGTGGGCCCGCCTCCTCTCCTAGGCTGCCTCCTGGGCTTCTCCTTCGGACTAGTGCTTCGTTCCCGTGCAGAAATAAATCAGGTAAATTGGCGTGCCTTTTGGAGAATATTTCCAGAAGAGAATTTCTGAAACAAAAAGGCAGCAGAAAACAGGAACTGGCACTGTGGCATCTTGTTAATAGGTTAGTCCCAGAAAATGCATAAAAATGATATAAAGTGTAAAAAAACATGTGGTATTTGATACGTCTCAAACGTATCTATAATTTTTGATGTTCCATGCTTGTTTTATACCAATTGCTACATGTTTTGCATCTACTTTATATCACTTTTATACATTTTTTGGGACTAACCTATTAACAAGATGTCGAAGTGCCAGTTCCTGTTTTCTGCTGTTTTTGTATTCCAGAAAAGCTAGTCTGGAAATATTCTCGGAATTGGACGAAACTACACGGGGGTCCCTATTTTTCCAGAACTCACGTGACGGAGCGAAGGAGCAACGGAGAGGAGCCACAGGGGGCCCACACGCCACTAGGGCGCGGGCCACCCCCTGGCGCGCCCTAGGGTGGTGTGGGCCCCTCGGGGGTCTCCAGCCGCCGCCCTTTCGCCTACTTATTCCCCCCGACGTGAAAACCCTAAGTACCTGAGCAAATATCCACGAAAAGATCCAGAGACGCCACCGCCGTCAACCCTAGCTCGGGAGGGTTCAGAACCTCTTCCCGGCACCCTGCCGGAGAGGGGAATCGTCACCGGAGGCTTCTACATCGCCATGCCTGCCTCCGGAGTGATGCGTGAGTAGTTCATCCTTGGACTACGGGTCCATAGCATTAGCTAGATGGTTGTCTCTCCACTTTGTGCCATCATGTTTAGATCTTGTGAGCTGCCCTACATGATCAAGATCATATTATTGTAATGCTACATGTTGTGTTTGCTGGGATCCGTTGAATATTGAATATTATGTCAAGTTGATTATCAATCTATCTCATATGTTATTTAAGATCTTGCATGCTTTCCGTTACTCGTAGATGCCTTGGCCAAGTAGATGCTTGTAACTCCAAGAGAGAGTATTTATGCTAGATAGTGGGTTCATGCCTCCGTTTAATCTGGGACAGTGACAGAAAGTTCTAAGGTTGTGGATGTGATGTTGCCACTAGGGATAACCTAACGATGCTATGTCCACGGGCATATGTGTTTGTTTACATTACGCACTTTACTTAATGCAATTATCCGTTGCTTGCAACTTAATACCAACGGGAGACTCGGATGACAACCCGGCGGTGGATTATTAGTCATAGATGCTGTTGGATAACGGTCTATGTATTATGTCGTAATGCCCAATTAAATATCATAGTAGTCAACATGTCATGTATATGCATTGTCATGCGCTCACTATTTGTCAATTGCCCAGCTGTAATTTGTTTACCCAACATGTTAGTTATCTTTTATGGAGAGACACCACTAGTGAACTGTGGACCCCGGTCCATTCTTTTACACTGATTAAACAACCACAAACTGCAAACTGTTCCTTTTTCACTCTCTGCAATTTAATACTCATTTTCCACACCATACGTTTAATCCTTTGTTTTCAGCAAGCCAGTGAGATTGACAACCTCACTGTTTCGTTGGGGCAAAGTAGTTTGATTGTGTTGTGTGCAGATTCCACGTCAACAGTCCAGACTCCCTGCAAACAGCTCTTTTTCTGGCGCCGTTGACAACCTTCTGAAGAGTTGCTGCTCCTACTGGTTCGATAACCTTGGTTTCTTTCTGAGGGAAAACTTGCTGCTGACTACATCATACCTTCCTCTTGGGGTCTCCAACGAACGTGTGTTTCACGTCATCAAGCTCTTTTTCTGGCGCCGTTGCCGGGGAGACAGCAGTCTTCTGCAAGGGGAGTTTCACGCTTCCAATCTCTTTACTTTGTTTTTGTCTTGCTTAGTTTATTTTATTTTATCTTGTTTGCTTTCAATTATCAAAAACACAAAAAAATTAGTTACCTGCATTTAGTTTATTTTCAGTTTTGTTTTCTGTTAGTTATCATGTCTGGTTCGGCTCATCATGTTTCGGTTCCTGAAGTTGAGGTTCGATCTTTTAAGCAACAAAGTGGAGAAAGTTTGAAAGATGCTTGGTATAGAATCAGCGATGCTCATCGTAGGTGTACTAAAAAAATATTCCACTATGATCCTGCTTAGAAATTTTTATGTTGGCATCACCATTTGGTATTGATATGTTTTGGACACTTTAACAGGAGGAAATTTCCTAGGTACACCTGCTTTAGAAGCTAGTTACATCATTGAGAGTCTAGTTGGGATACCACCTGTTAATGAAACTAAAATTGAAATTTCTCTTGAGGATGTCATGAAAAAGCTAGAGTTCATTGAGAAAAATCTTCCAGGTGTTGAAGTTAAGTTGGAAAAACTACTTGATAATACTGATAAACTTGATAAATCTCTGGGAGAAATTAATAAAAGAATTGCTGTTATAGAAACTGGTGTTATCCATGAAAATCACAACTCTAGGATTGGAGAATTAGAGGGAGTTATTGATGCTTTAAGTACTACTTTTTCCTCGCTTAAAACTAAAAAGCAAGAGCATCTATTAGGCAAGGGGAAGAAATTCATATATGTGCCCAAAGTGTCTAAACCAAAATCAACATTTGTTGATTTGTTTGAAACCGAGAAAGAATTTCGTGGATTAGTTAAGGAATCTTGCAATGGTTTGTTCAAATTTTCTTCTCAAGAATTCCCTAAACTTAAAAATACGAACTACAATGTTGATGCTTCTTCACTTGGTAATACTTGATGCATGCTTTGTGCCTTGCTAAAAGGCGTTAAAGAAAAGCGCTTATGGGAGGCAACCCATTTTATTTTTCTGCAATTTTTCTTTTATTGAGTCAAGGTGATTGTTTACTTCTGTAGCAACTTCTTTGTATCTTTATTTTCTCGCATTGTTGTGCCAAGAGTAGCCTCTAATGTTAAGACGATGATTAATTTTGATTGCTACGCAGAAACAGATTTTTGCTGTTCACTATACGAAATTCCTAAAATCACCAGGTTGTTAATTAAATCTGAAATTTTTTGTGCGTAATCTTTATGAATGTCTGAAACTTTCATTAGTTCAGAGTTTCTCGATCTGAGCGTCGTAAGTGCCTCGAAAAAATTCGTCTTTGCGGACTGTTCTGTTTTAGACAGATTATGCCTTTTTATTTTGCATTCTCTCTTTTACTAGTGTTGAGTGAAATTCTTTTTTTGGGTGGAAGAGCTTCACATAACATCAGTGGCTGTAGCTAATGTTTAAAGTAACAAATCATATTGCGTCTTTATAGAACATGTGAATTTTTGATTATGCACTAACCCTCTAATGAGATCTACTTTGAGTTTGGTGTGACGGGAGTTTTCAAGGGTCAAGAGAGAAGGATGATATAATAGGATCAATAAGAGTGAAGAGCCTAAGCTTGGGGAGGCTCCCATGGATCTCCCCAGCATATTTCAAGAAGACTCAAGCGTCTAAGCTTGGGGATGCCCAAGGCATCCCCTTCTTCATCGTCAAAATTATCAGGTCATCTCTAGTGAAACTATATTTTAATTCTTTCACATCATATGTGCTTTTCTTGGAGCGTCTGTGTGCTTTTATTTTCAGTATTGCACTTTTATTTTCAATAAAGCTTGACTGGACCCTAGCATTCTTGATTGGGAGAGAGACACGCTTCGCTTTTTCATGAGAATACTCCTATTCTTCACTTATATTTGTTGAAGTATTCATATCTAGCGATGTTCAGCTTTTAGCTCTTGTTTTCATGTATCTCTTGTCAGAGCTATTAGCTTTCTTTTATAGAAAGTACTCTCTTGCTTCACTTATATTTGTTTGGAGAGTTGATGAAATAAATTGATTGGTGTTTGGTTGGTTCAGAAAATGTTGCATGTGGTAATTGGTATAAGGAAAAACTTGCTTAATCTTGTAGATCACTAAAATGGATAACTTGATGCTTGTCAATTGTTTTGAGTTAACAAGTAGATCATGATTAAATGGTGCATCACATGAGTTAAGCCTATTAGTGAAGAACTACCGTAAAGCTTGTTGAAAATTTGGTTTGCATCGGTGGTATCTCTAAGGTCTAGATATTTTCTAATAACAGGGTTTGGTTAACAAGGAAGACGGTATGAAGTCTTATAACGTTTGCAATATGTTTGTCATATAAAACTTGGTGTACGGGTTGATATTCTTGTTTGCTTACATAACCTTGCTAGACTAAACTCTGTACTGAGAGGGAATGCTTCTCGTGCATCCAAATCCTTGAGCCAAAATCCATGCCATTTGTGTCCACCATAACTACCTATATGTGGTATTTCCTTGCCACTCCAAGTAAATTTTTCATGTGCTACCTTCAAATTATTCAAAATGTTATTATTCCCTTTTTGTGTCAATGTTTACTAGCTCATGAGGAATTAGTGTGGTTATTCTTTATTCTATTTGTTGAATGGACTTTTACACCTGGACTAGTGGCATATACATCCGCTTATCCAATAACGTGCAAAAAGAGCTGGCAACGGGGTGCCCAGTCCCAATTAATTACAAATTTAACCAATTAATTCTCTTCACACTTTTGCCCTGATTCATCAGTAAGCAATGACAAACAGTGAAATACCTGAATGTGTGTAAACCAAAGAGAAAGAGGGATGATCTGCCTTGCTGGTAGAAATAACGTCCTTCATGGGAACCGCTCTTAAAAGTCCGTTTGACAGATAGAATATTGTTCTCACCCGCTACCATTCGTTGACAATTAACAAACACCTCTCAAAAATAGATACTCCTCCATGGTATGTGATTGATGGAAGGCACCCGAGGATTCGGTTAGCCATGGCTTGTGTTAGCAAGGTTGGGAGGAGTATCAAATATTTTATGCAATCTCTATATGCTTTCAAAAACTTAAAAGCTCTAGCACATGATTTAATCCCTGCTTCCCTCTGCGAAGGGCCTTTCTTTTACTTTTATGTTGAGTCAGTTTTCCTATTCTTTCTGTCTTCCACAAGCAAACACTAGTGTCAACTTTGTTGCAACATGCGTTATATGCAATGTATTGAACTTGTTATACTACTTTGTGTTGACAATATCCATGAGATAAATATGTTGAAAGTTGAAGCAAATGCTGAAACTAAATTCTTCCTTTGTGTTGATTGAATACCTTTTATTAGAAACTATTGCTTTATGAGTTAACACTTATGCAAAACTGTTTGATGCTTGTCTCGAAAGTACTATTCATGAAAACGTTTAACTTGTGTGATTCATTGTTTACTCATTATCTATTTGGTAGCAAATTATAGACCATTGATTTGGATCACTTCATTCATTTACATGTGCCTTGCAATATTATATGATCAAGATTATGATGGTAGCATGTCACCTCAAAAATTATTTTGTTTTTATCGTTTACCTACTCGAGGACGAGTAGGAACTAAACTTGGGGATGCTGATACGTCTCAAACGTATCTATAATTTTTGATGTTCCATGCTTGTTTTATACCAATTGCTACATGTTTTGCATCTACTTTATATTGATGGCTCCCAAGTGCAGGAGATCAATTGTAGTACCTTTCAATTAGAAAAGGTTGTCGAACCCACGAGGAGCTGAAGGTATTGGTTAGTAAGATTGATAAATAAAACAATAAAAGATACAGATGTTCTTGGTATTTTCAGTTGTATAGTTGCAAGCAGATAACATATAGTAGCAAGTGAAAGCTCTCAAAGAGAGAAAGCCCAATCCTCTTATGTGGCAAAAGGACAAGCTCAAGTGATGTGTAACTTATATGTGGCAAACGTTCCCGAGGGCGGCATGGATATGCTAGGCATAGAGATTTATTAAACAAAACGTTGAATATCTTGTCAAGTTTTAATCTTCTTTGGACGGAGCCATTTTTAGGTAAAGCTAAATAAATAAACTAAACCCCTTATGATGGATCATGTGGCCAAGCAAATGACTGCACAAGAATTATTAAGACAAAAAGTCCCACCATAGCATTACACTCTAAGGTCCCCGATACTAATACCCTCATAATGCAACTTCATGACTCGGACGAGGGTTTACGTGTCCTCCCAAGTCGCCCTCAATTCACTACACTACGGTGTTCTCCTATGAGCCCATAAAGGTGAAGTGTTATGCAGTCGACGTTCGCACAACACCATCATAGAATCACATAAAAGATAAACACTTGACAAAATACCAACACATGTCATATATAAATCATTGCCAATTCATCCTATGCCCTCAGGAACATGCGGGAACTACTCACAACGTGCAAACATGATGGTATTCAGTGGCATAAGTGGTACAACGCAATCTGAAAATACAACTTCACCTCCAAATAATGACAAGTACTCAATCACAAACATGAATAGTAGCACAAGACAAGTATCTAGGGTATAGCAACTCTCAAACTACGAGGGGAACGAGGTGGATCACGAGATGATGATGGAGATGGTGCTGGTCTTGGTGGTGGTGATGATGTAGAGCCTCCTCCCACGCCAAGGAGGAGAAGTGATGACGATGACGGTGATTTCCCCTCCTCCGGAACTCCGGAGCAGCAGAGCCTGATTCCCCCTCGGAGAGAATCAGGAGTTTCGCCGCCGCCACGGCCTCGGATGGACTTGGAAAAATTAGGGCGTAACTTTTCGGGGAGGACGAAGGCGTGCATAAAAAGCCCCAGGCGAGGAAGTGCTCGAGGCTCCATTTGGTGGGTCCCACGCGGCCAGGTACTGTGGCCGCGTGGGCCCACCCATCTTGGGCCTCGAGGCTCCCCTCTCTTCGGTCTTCTTCCCTGCCTTGTTCTCCATGAAAAAATGGCTGTGTATTTTTCCTTTTATTATTTGGATCCCTGTAGCTCCTGAAACATTAAAAACAAGAAAAAGGAGGTTTTCTGCCTCCCAGAAATTAAATACCAAAAATAGGGACTTTGTAAGAAAGTCCCATAAATCGTCTAAAACATGTAAAATAATGGTATTACAATGCAAATAACATTCTAATATGATGCTAAGAGTTGTATAAATGATGATATAAAATGCACGTATCAACTCCCCCAAGCTTAAACCTTACTCGTCCTCGAGTAAGCAAGGACATAGATCATTATATGCATCAATGGACTTGTGGTTGATAAATAAATACGAGCATTGTATCATCATCATATTCAATTGTAATGTAAGATTAATGAACTAAAACTCATACACATGAGGACAACATAAGTAGAAGCTCTAGCAACCACCCTTACTTTTGAAAGCAAATAACCATGTATGTTGGACGATTGAATTATACTCTTTTTCACTTGCTTTTGATCTTAGCATGTTGCATGATTAATTTTAAAGTGAAAGCAAATATGAGTAATGTGCTTGACAAAGTATGGGTTGAAAATCTCATGCCCCTTGAATACGAGTACCTACACCATGTGCTACTCAACTTGGGAAACAAAGCAAGTTCAATTTAAATATCATTGTAAGTAAAATAGTATCATCAAGAGCGTCAACTGGGGTACCTCTTGTCCCAGGATATGGAACAAGCCCATATCCAAACAACAAGACAAACAGACAATGAACAATCTCAGCACTCTTTTATTTACCACTTGTGTAGCTTTTTATTGTGATGTGCATCACTGAATGTTCACTATGGTACGCTGTAAATTTCCACCATGAATGATGCATGGCTTAGATTAGCGGCCCAGGCGTCTCTCTAACTATTATACAAACTCATTTAAACCTACTCCATTTCACCATTTATTTCACCATGATAAGCATCCATAAACAAAAGTGCATGACATCAACTAGATATAATGAAGTGCAATGTTGAAAGCGTTCCATGTGACAGCACATTTCTGCTAACTTTCAACCAAAGACGTTTGTCAAGCTCATAACATCATAATTTTAATCACAATGGTTCATATTTATTTAAGTGCAACATCTCTTTTTATATTTCTTTTTATAATGAGATAATTCTACAATTGTCCAACATACTCAAGTTAATTAAATTCAAGGCAAGATGTGATTGAAACTTCTAAATATGCCACGCTCATTTGCATGAGTGTTACCCATAAATCTCCAGAACAAGAGAATCATGGATGACACCATACTTTATATTAATTTGTAAACCATAAGATAGAGATACATGATAACGCTCCATGAGCTCACACAAGCCTAAAAGAGATTGATGACTAAACGATAAAAGTAAACTAAACCATGACTAGATAGATATGATAAACTAGTAAAGATAAAGGCTAGACTGAACTCCCCCAAGCTTGACGTTTTGCTAGAGCTTCCTCTGCTGCGACCTCCTCTTTCTCATATTCCTCCTTCCATTCTGCCATCTTCCATGGGAAAGGCTTTCCATCGCGGAAGGATGTAGGTGGATTATTATACCTGAGGGTAGCAGCTGCTGCAATTTTCTTGAAGCGTTCTTCATATTCGCAGTTCTGGTTCTCCACATCCCACATAAAGCATTGGATCTTCTCCATCTTCTCGATGACGTCCTTGTATCTTTCCTCTAGTTCTTCAAGCCTCCCCTTGTACTCTTCGACCTTCTTCTCCAGCTCCAGGTTCATGAAGTGATGGCATCAAGGCTACGGTAGACCACAGTGCCATACCTGAAGGTCTTGTCTTCCAGATCATCCAGCCTTTCTTCCACCGTACCGGTGGCCTTGGGAGCCTTCACCTCCTCCACGAGCAGCACACCCTCCTTGAAGATCACGGCCTTCGGTGGAGCCATCACGGAGTTGAGGTAGCGGTTCACGACTCCTTCATTGGGGGCGCTCTCCCCCTCATGGTTGGATCCGGAGCAAGACATGGCTAAACCCTGATAGACAGAAACAGCAAAAGCAAAGATCGCTCGAGAACTCTCGGTGCGAGATTAGATCAACGAAAAGGGGTATATATTGACGGGTTTTAGGTCAAGACGAAGAGTCGGAGACGAAAACGAGACGAAACGGGACTCCGAGGGGCAAAAGGAGTGGGCCCACGCGGCCTGGTACTGTAGCCGCGTGGGACCCCCTCTTTTCCTTCTCGGGGCTCCGTTCCTTCCAAGTTTCTTGTCCTATATGCTAATTTCCATAAAAAATAACACTCGTAAAATTTTACGCAATTCCGAGAAACTTTCCAATACAAAAGTTACCTATTATAATTTTGGGATTCTGAAACTGCAGAATTCTTCGCAATTACCTCCTCCGGTGTCTGTAAATTCAACTCCTCCACCTTTCCGATGAAACTCTTCCTGCAATATAATGTTTAAGGCGTTGTCCATTGACTACATGAGGTTTACCTTTCATGTCACCATGAAGACGGATAGCTCCTGAACGGTACACCTCCTGTATCACTAATGGTCCCTGCCATTTTGAAGCCAACTTCCCTGCAGAAAACTTGAAACGAGAGTTGTATAATAGAACTTGATCACCTACTTTAAACTCTTTCTTTTTAATTTTCTTGTCATGCCAAATCTTAACTTTCTCTTTAAATAATTTGGCACTTTCATAAGCTTCATTTCTCCATTCATCTAGTAGGTTCAAGTCAAGAATTCTCTTCTCTCCCGCAGTTTTAAAATCAAAGTTCAATTGTTTAATAGCCCATCTAGCTTTATGTTCTAGTTCACAGGTAAATGACAAGCTTTTCCATAAACCATTTTATAAGGAGACATTCCCATTGGATTTTTAAAAGCAGTTCTATAAGCCCACAACGCATCATTAATTTTAAGTGGCCAGTCAGACCTAGATTTATTCACTGTCTTTTCCAAAATGAGTTTAATTTCCCTATTACTTAGTTCAACTTGTCCACTAGTTTGAGGGTGATAAGGAGATGCAACTCTATGGTTAACATTATATTTTGCCAATGTTTTCCTAAGAACACCATGCAAGAAATGAGAACCACCATCAGTAATTAAAAACCTAGGAACACCAAACCTGGGGAAAATGATGTCCTTGAGCATCTTCATTGCTGTGGCATGATCTGCACTTTTGGTTGGAATTGCTTCCACCCACTTTGTAACATAATCCACTGCAACCAAAATATGAGTATGCTTTGTCTTTGATGCTGGGAAAGGTCCCATAAAGTCAAAACCCCACACATCAAATGGTTCAAGTGGTAAAGAGTAATTCATAGGCATTTCATTTCTCCTACTAATATTTCCTACTCTTTGACATTTATCACAAGATTTAACATATTCAGCACAATCCTTAAATAAAGTAGGCCAATAAAAACCAGATTGTAATACCTTTGCACCTGTACGATCTCCTGCATGATGCCCTCCATAGGGA
The DNA here is from genome assembly GCA_947311845.1 of Poa pratensis. Lineage (NCBI taxonomy): Eukaryota > Viridiplantae > Streptophyta > Magnoliopsida > Poales > Poaceae > Poa > Poa pratensis. Next base: position 42,771,394 of record CAMZMU010000038.1, read on the forward strand.
CTGTCATGGCAATCTCTTATAATAGCCTGTTGTTCATGCTCAGGTACACAACGTCTAATAATACCATCCACACTTTCTTATAAAGAAAAGGATCATCCCAAAAATAATGTCTAAGATCATAAAAGAATTTCTTTCTTTGTTGAAAAGTGAAGTGTGGTGGCAAAACTTTACCAACAATAAAATTTGCATAGTTAGCAAACCATGGAGATGCAACTTAGCACTAGAAACATTAACATTTGCAAGTTGTTCATTAGCAAAACTATCATTAATAGGAATAGGATCATCAGGTATATTTTCCATTCTAGAAAGATGATCAGCTACTTGATTATCTTCCCCTTTCCTATCAACAATGTGTAAATCAAATTCTTGCAGTAAAAGAACCCATCTAATTAATCTAGGCTTAGCATCTTTCTTATTCATCAAATATTTAATAGCAGAATGATCAGTATGTATTGTGACTTTGGAATCAGTAATATAAGGTCTAAACTTGTCACAAGCAAAAGCACTGCTAAAAATTCTTTTCAGTTGTTGCATAATTCCTTTGAGCAGCATCAAGTGTTCTACTAGCATAATAAATAACATTCAGCTTCTTATCAACACGTTGGCCCAAAACAGCCCCAACTGCATAATCACTAGCATCACACATAATTTCAAAAGGCAAATTCCAATCAGGAGGTTGAATAATAGGAGCACTTATTAAAGCTTTCTTCAAATATTAAAGATTCAATACAATCATCATTAAAAGAGAAAGGAACATCCTTTTGCAAAAGATTGGTTAGAGGTTTTGATATTTTGGAGAAATCTTTAATAAACCTACGGTAAAAACCTGCATGCCCAAGGAAACTTCTTATACCTTTGATGTCCTTGGGTATGGCAGCTTTTCAATAGCTTCTATCTTTGCTGGGTCAACTTCTATTCCCTTCCAGAAATCCGATGCCCAAGGACAATGCCTTCAGTAACCATGAAGTGACACTTCTCCCAATTAAGAACTAAATGTTGGTCTTCACATCGCTGCAAAACTTTGTTAAGGTTGAACAAGCAATTATCGAAGGAAGTACCATACACAGAAAAATCATCCATAAAACTTCCATTATCTTTTCAATATAATCAGCAAATATAGCATTCATGCATCTTTGAAAAGTAGCAGGAGCATTGCATAAACCGAATGGCATTCTCCTATAAGCAAATGTACCATATGGGCAAGTAAAAGTGGTCTTTTCTTGATCATCCTTATGGACAGGAATTTGTGAGAAACCTGAATAACCATCTAAATAGCAAAAGTGAGAGTGTTTAGATAACCTTTCTAACATTTGATCAATAAATGGCAATGGGTAATGATCTTTACGAGTTGCTTTGTTTAACTTCCTGAAATCAATACACATCCTATAACCAACAACAGTACGTTGAGCCACAAGTTCATCCTCATCATTTGGAACAACAGTCATTCCACCCTTTTTAGGAACACAATGAACAGGACTAACCCACTTACTATCAGCTATGGGATAAATAATACCAGCTTCAATAAGTCTTATTACCTCTTTCCTTACCACTTCTTTCATTTTTGGATGGAGACGGCGTTGATAATCAACAACAGGTTTTGCATCCTCCTCCAAATTAATTTTATGCATACATAGAGCTGGGCTTATACCTTTAAGATCATCAAGAGAGTATCCAATGGCTGGTCGGTGAGCTTTAAGCACATCAAGTAATTTTCCTTCTTCTTCAGCTGAAAGGTTAGCACTAATAATGACAGGATATATGCTCTTCTCATCCAAGTATGCATATTTAAGATTTTCAGGCAAAGGTTTTAATTCAAAACTAGGATCCCCTTTAGGTGGTGGTAGCACTCCTAAATTATCAGGTGGGATATGCAATTGTAATTGTGGTGGTTGTTGCCATAATATTTGTTCTAAAGCATCTTTTTCCTCATCATTAAATGGTTCATCTTGATTAAGCATATAACGTTCTACAACATCTGTTGAAGCTACAGCTATATGAGCAAGAGTTTCAATTATATCTTCAGATTGGCTCTTTCACAACATGTTTATCAGCAAATTTGGAAAAATTGAACTCAAGTTTCTCACCGCACATTTAATAAACACTTTCTCTTTAGGCAAATCAATTTCAGCACCAACAGTGTTTAAGAAAGGTCTACCAAAAATGATAGGACAAAAAGAATCTTGAGGACAACCAAGCACAATAAAATCAGCAGGATATTTTATTTTGCCAACCAATACTTCAACATCTCTAACAATTCCAAAGGACTAATATAATCTTTATTAGCAAGTTGAATTGTCATACCTGTTTCTTCCATAAGATAGGATCAATATCAGGCTTGATTTCAAGATAAAGAGAATATGGAATGACACTAATACTTGCTCCAATATCACATAGACCATGATAACTTGAAGTCCCAATAGAGCATGATATAACAGGTTTACCAACTTTAGCCGAATTACCTTTGATGACCATAGTAGCATCTTCACATAAATAAACATCAACAGGGTCTTCTTCATTTAATTGTTTGATAATTGAAATTTGACTGTTGACTTCTGTCTGCTCATAAGGCTGAGAGCGCCTTTTTTTACTCTTGTTAGTAACAGCAATAAGTAAATTCTCTTAACTTGGTTTGGATATGGAAGTGGTTCAACATACTCCTCAATTGTCACAGATGACACTGGTTCTACCTGTTTAATAACTTTAGGAACAACAATAGATTGTTTAACAGGTTCAACATAAACTTCAAAACCACTTTGAGGAACACATAGATGCTTAGCAAAACCTTTAGCTATCTCAATCATAACATAAGGATCAAGATTAAAAGTATCACTCAGATTTTTAAAAAAAGAAGTAGAGAATTCTCTACACATGAATATCCATAATCAAAATAGGCTCATTACCTTTATCAAGATCCCAATTACCAGTATTTTCAGAAATAGTCTCCAATAAATTCCATGCTTCTTCTTCAGTATTATTAGTAAAACTTCCACCAGATGAATTATCCAGAATTTCCTTGTGCTCGATGGTAGCCTCACATAAAAATTTATCAATATAAGTTTCCTTGTAAGATCATGACAAGGATTCTTGCGAAGGAGTTCCTTTAATCTCCCCCAAGCTTGAGTAATACTCTCTCCCAGATGTGGCCAGAAATTAAATATATAACAGCGGTTCTCATAAGCTTCTTTAGGAGTAAAATATTTAAGAAAGAAAACCTTCCTCAAGATATTCCATTCAATAACAACTTCATCATCAAGAGATATACCAATCACGAGCATTACCAGATAAAGACAAATATAATAACTTCCTTTTTACCTCATCTTCAGAAATACCAGGAAGTCTAAATAAACCACATATGTCTTCAATTAATTCCATATGCTCACGTGCAGACTTAGTTCCATCTCCTGTAAATGGATTTTTCATAACTCTTTTAACATGACCTACGGGAATTTTATATCCCACTTTAGGTACCGCAGGCACAGTAGTTTCAACCACTTTAGGAGCATAGCATAAGCACTTTCATATAAAGCAAGATGCAGCGAGGCACGATTCATAAATGCCATAGTAACAATGAGATAAAACAGCTTTCAAGTTTCCTTACCAAACTTCTTACCAATAGCGCTACGCTCCCCGGCAACGGCGCCAGAAAAGTATCTTGATGACTCCCAAGTGCAGGAGATCAATTGTAGTACCTTTCAATTAGAAAAGGTTGTCGAACCCACGAGGAGCTGAAGGTATTGGTTAGTAAGATTGATAAATAAAACAATAAAAGATGCAAGTGTTTTTGGTATTTTGGTTGTATAGTTGCAAGCAGATAAAATAGTAGCAAGTGAAAGCTCTCAAAGAGAGAAAGCCCAATCCTCTTATGTGGCAAGAGGACAAGCTCAAGTGATGTGTAACTTATATGTGGAAACGTTCCCGAGGGCGGCATGGATATGCTAGGCATAGAGATTTATTAAACAACACGTTGAATATCTTGTCAAGTTTTAATCTTCTTTGGACGGAGCCATTTTAGGTAAAGCTAAATAAATAAACTAAACCCCTTATGATGGATCATGTGGCCAAGCAAATGACTGCACAAGAATTATTAAGACAAAAGTCCCACCATAGCATTACACTCTAAGGTCCCCGATACTAATACCCTCATAATGCAACTTCATGACTCGGTCAGGTTTACGTGTCCTCCCAAGTCTCCCTCAATTCATTACACTACGGTGTTCTCCTATGAGCCCATAAAGGTGAAGTGTTGTGCAGTCGACGTTCGCACAACACCATCATAGAATCACATAAAAGATAAACACTTGACAAAATACCAACACATGTCATATATAAATCATTGCCAATTCATCCTATGCCCTCAGGAACATACGGGAACTACTCACAACGTGCAAACATGATGATTCAGTGGCATAAGTGGTACAACGCAATCTGAAAATATAACTTCACCTCCAAATAATGACAAGTACTCAATCACAAACATGAATAGTAGCACAAGACAAGTATCTAGGGTATAGCAACTCTCAAACTACGAGGGGAACGAGTGGATCACGGAGATGATGATGGAGATGGTGCTGGTCTTGGTGGTGGTGATGATGTAGAGGCCTCCTCCCACGCCAAGGAGGAGAAGTGAAGATGACGGTGATTTCCCCCTCCTCCGGAACTCCGGAGCAGCAGAGCTGATTCCCCCTCGAGAATCAGGAGTTTCGCCGCCGCCACGGCCTCGGATGGACTTGGAAAAATTAGGGCGTAACTTTTCGGGGAGGACGAAGGCGTGCATAAAAAGCCCCAGGCGAGGAGTGCTCGAGGCTCCATTTGGTGGGTCCCACGCGGCCAGGTACTGTGGCCGCGTGGGCCCACCCATCTTGGGCCTCGAGGCTTCCCTCTCTTCGGTCTTCTTCCCTACGCCTTGTTCTCCATGAAAAAATGGCTGTGTATTTTCCTTTTATTATTTGGATCCCTGTAGCTCCTGAAACATTAAAAACAAGAAAAAGGAGGTTTTCTGCCTCCCAGAAATTAAATACCAAAAATAGGGACTTTGTAAGAAAGTCCCATAAATCGTCTAAAACATGTAAAATAATGGTATTACAATGCAAATAACATTCTAATATGATGCTAAGAGTTGTATAAATGATGATATAAAATGCACGTATCATATATCACTTCTTTACATTTTTTGGGACTAACCTATTAACAAGATGCCGAAGTGCCAGTTCCTGTTTTCTGCTGTTTTTGTATTCCAGAAAAGCTAGTCTGGAAATATTCTCGGAATTGGACGAAACTACACGGGGGTCCCTATTTTTCCAGAACTCACCTGACGGAGTGAAGGAGCAACGGAGAGGAGCCACAGGGGCCCCCACACGCCACTAGGGCGCGGGCCACCCCCTGGCGCGCCCTAGGGTGGTGTGGGCCCCTCGGGGGTCTCCAGCCGCCGCCCTTTCGCCTACTTATTCCCCCCGACGTGAAAACCCTAAGTACCTGAGCAAATATCCACGAAAAGATCCAGAGACGCCGCCGCCGTCAACCCTAGCTCGGGAGGGTTCAAAACCTCTTCTCGGCACCCTGCCGGAGAGGGGAATCATCACCGGAGGCTTCTACATCGCCATGCCTGCCTCCGGAGTGATGCGTGAGTAGTTCATCCTTGGACTATGGGTCCATAGCAGTAGCTAGATGGTTGTCTCTCCACTTTGTGCCATCATGTTTAGATCTTGTGAGCTGCCCTACATGATCAAGATCATATTATTGTAATGCTACATGTTGTGTTTGCTGGGATCCGATGAATATTGAATATTATGTCAAGTTGATTATCAATCTATCTCATATGTTATTTAAGATCTTGCATGCTTTCCGTTACTCGTAGATGCTTTGGCCAAGTAGATGCTTGTAACTCCAAGTGAGAGTATTTATGCTAGATAGTGGGTTCATGCCTCCGTTTAATCTGGGACAGTGACAGAAAGTTCTAAAGTTGTGGATGTGCTGTTGCCACTAGGGATAACCTAACGATGCTATGTCCACGGGCATATGTGTTTGTTTACATTACGTACTTTACTTAATGCAATTATCCGTTGCTTGCAACTTAATACCAACGGGGGACTCGGATGACAACCCGGCGGTGGATTATTAGTCATAGATGCTGTTGGATAACGGTCTATGTATTATGTCGTAATGCCCAATTAAATATCATAGTAGTCAACATGTCATGTATATGCATTGTCATGCGCTCACTATTTGTCAATTGCCCAGCTGTAATTTGTTTACCCAACATGTTAGTTATCTTTTATGGAGAGACACCACTAGTGAACTGTGGACCCCGGTCCATTCTTTTACACTGATTAAACAACCACAAACTGCAAACTGTTCCTTTTCATTCTCTGCAATTTAATACTCATTTTCCACACCATACGTTTAATCCTTTGTTTTCAGCAAGCCAGTGAGATTGACAACCTCACTGTTTCGTTGGGGCAAAGTAGTTTGATTGTGTTGTGTGCAGATTCCACGTCAACAGTCCAGACTCCCTGCAAACAGCTCTTTTTCTGGCGCCGTTGACAACCTTCTGAAGAGTTGCTGCTCCTACTGGTTCGATAACCTTGGTTTCTTTCTGAGGGAAAACTTGCTGCTGACTACATCATACCTTCCTCTTGGGGTATCCCAACGAACGTGTGTTTCACGTCATCAGTATTTAATATATAACATGCATGGAACATGAAAAATTATAGATACATTTTGGACGTATCACGATGCTGGCCGAAGCGGCTTTCCTGAGTGAGGTGGTTGTGGCCGAAGCGGCTTTCAGCAGCTTCTGGCCCTCCCTAGGGTGAGGTGGTTGGGGCCACCGAGACCCTCGGGGAGGAGGGGCAGGCGTGTGAGCCCTCGGCACCCGGCTGTGGTGCCAGAGATCACAGCAAGTCTGTGCGCCCCAAGGTGGCGGCTTCCCGTCGTGGACGGAGGAAGGGCTCGGCCGCATAGATGCGGGTCGGGTTCTACAACATCTGGGGATTCGGTCGGCCGGGACGACAGACCCAGATCCGAGACCTCATTTCCCAAGAGCGTCTGGACTTTGTTGGCCTCCATGAGACCATCAAACCGGTGTTTTCCACCGCTGAACTCCTCAGCATTGATCCCCGTGGACGCTTTGCTTGGCATTCCACACCAGCGAATGGTCATTCCGGGGGTATGTTGTTGGGAGTTAATGAGGATACCTTCGAGGTTAAACAATGGAGTAGTGGCTCCTTCTTTATTCGAGTGGATGTGCTCCAACTCGATACCTCGCAGTCTTGGTCACTCCTTGTTGTGTATGGGCCAGCAGACCACCGGCGCTCGGAGGAGTTCCTCCTGGAACTGTCTACGACGGCGCAAGCTTGCCCCTTCACACTTGTGATTGGTGGAGACTTTAACCTGATTAGGGGATCAGAGGATAAAAAAAACGACAACATCAACTGGCCGAGGGTTCATAGGTTCAATGATTGCATTGCTAACCTGGCCCTTCGAGAAATCCGTAGGGGCGGAGCCAGGTACATGTGGACTAACCGTCAACTTAACCCTGTTAGGTGTGTGCTTGAGCCAGGTACGTGTCTTGATGTCCACTGATTGGGAGACTGTCTTCCCTATGTGCTCCTTAGTGGCAGAACCCATTATTGGATCCGATCACTCTGCATTGATCCTTAGTTCCGGGGAGGAATTTAGGAAAAGGAGCAATCGCTTCTTCTTCGAGAAGGGGTGGCTAGAGCACCCTGAGTTTGGGGACCTTGTGATCCGAAAATGGAGGGAGGCTGAGGCACTAGGGGGTGTCTGGCCGGACCCTATCACGGCGTGGCAACAAGTGTCTAATAGTCTGAGGCAATTCCTCAAAGGCTGAGGGGCCAGTTTAGGAAAAGCCGAGAAGGATGTCAAGGAGGGCCTCCTCGCTCAAATTAAAACCCTTGATAGCCAGGCAGACATGACGGGCCTCGATGATGATGGCTAGGCCCTTCGCTATCATCTGGAAGACCAACTGACCCACTTTGCTAAAGTCGAGGAGTAATACTGGAGACAACGGAGCCATCTCAATTGGATCCTGAACGGAGACGCCAATACAGCATTTTTTCATGCCGTGGCTAATGGGCGCAGGAGGAAGTGTGCGATCTCTAGGCTCTCGTCGGATCAGGGGATCATTTCGGAGCCGAGAGCTCTCCAAGCGCACATCTATGACTTTTATCGCTCCCTCATGGGGTCCCAAGGGGAGCAGCCGATGCTGTCCCTTTCCCCCTCTTTATGGGGTGCTCGCCCTCGTGTCTCTGACGAGGAGAATGATGGTCTCATGCTCTCATTCACTGAGAAGGAGATGGACTTGGTCCTCTCCAGCATGAAGGTTGATACCGCGCCAGGTCCTGACGGACTGCCGGTATGCTTCTTTAAACGGTTTTGGCACTTGGTCTGACCGCACATCTTAGCCATTGCCAATGACTTCGCCCTTGGGAGGGTGGACATTGCACGGCTTAACTTTGGGGTCCTCACGCTTATTCCGAAAGTCTCGGGGCGAACGATATCAAACAGTTTAGGCCCATTGCGTTAATTAATGCGATTTTTAAGTTTGTGGCCAAGGCCTATGCTTTACGACTCGCTCCTATTGCGCATCGCACGATTAGTTACACCCAATCGGCCTTTATTAAAGGGCGACACATCCATGAGGGCGTTGTGCCTCTGCATGAGATTGTGCATGAGACAAAATCAAGGAAACTTCGGGGAGTTTTCCTTAAGCTAGACTTCGAGAAAGCCTATGACCGGGTAAACTGGGGTTTCTTGAGGCAAGCCCTGCTCAGGGCCGGCTTTGACCCGGGTTGGGTCCATAGAGCCTTGAATTTGGTCTCGGGGAGTTACACAACGTCTGATAATACCATCCACACCTTTCTTATAAAGAAAAGGATCATCCCAAAAATAATGTCTAAGATCATAAAAGAATTTCTTTCTTTGTTGAAAAGTAAAGTGTGGTGGCAAAACTTTACCAACAATAAAATTTGCATAGTTAGCAAACCATGGAGATGCAACCTTAGCACTAGAAACATTAACATTTGCAAGTTGTTCATTAGCAAAACTATCATTAATAGGAATAGGATCATCAGGTATATTTTCCATTCTAGAAAGATGATCAGCTACTTGATTATCTTCCCCTTTCCTATCAACAATGTGTAAATCAAATTCTTGCAGTAAAAGAACCCATCTAATTAATCTAGGCTTAGCATCTTTCTTATTCATCAAATATTTAATAGCAGAATGATCAGTATGTATTGTGACTTTGGAATCAGTAATATAAGGTCTAAACTTGTCACAAGCAAAAGCACTGCTAAAAATTCTTTTCAGTTGTTGCATAATTCCTTTGAGCAGCATCAAGTGTTCTACTAGCATAATAAATAACATTCAGCTTCTTATCACACGTTGGCCCAAAACAGCCCCAACTGCATAATCACTAGCATCACACATAATTTCAAAAGGCAAATTCCAATCAGGAGGTTGAATAATAGGAGCTTATTAAAGCTTTCTTCAAAATATTAAAAGATTCAATACAATCATCATTAAAAGAGAAAGGAACATCCTTTTGCAAAAGATTGGTTAGAGGTTTTGATATTTTAGAGAAATCTTTAATAAACCTACGGTAAAAACCTGCATGCCCAAGGAAACTTTATACCTTTGATGTCCTTTGGGTATGGCAGCTTTTCAATAGCTTCTATCTTTGCTGGGTCAACTTCTATTCCCTTCCAGAAATCCGATGTCCAAGGACAATGCCTTCAGTAACCATGAAGTGACACTTCTCCCAATTAAGAACTAAATGTTGGTCTTCACATCGCTGCAAAACTTTGTTAAGGTTGAACAAGCAATTATCGAAGGAAGTACCATACACAGAAAAATCATCCATAAAACTTCCATTATCTTTTCAATATAATCAGCAAATATAGCATTCATGCATCTTTGAAAAGTAGCAGGAGCATTGCATAAACCGAATGGCATTCTCCTATAAGCAAATGTACCATATGGGCAAGTAAAAGTGGTCTTTTCTTGATCATCCTTATGGACAGGAATTTGTGAGAAACCTGAATAACCATCTAAATAGCAAAAGTGAGAGTGTTTAGATAACCTTTCTAACATTTGATCAATAAATGGCAATGGGTAATGATCTTTACGAGTTGCTTTGTTTAACTTCCTGAAATCAATACACATCCTATAACCAACAACAGTACGTTGAGCCACAAGTTCATCCTCATCATTTGGAACAACAGTCATTCCACCCTTTTTAGGAACACAATGAACAGACTAACCCACTTACTGTCAGCTATGGATAAATAATACCAGCTTCAATAAGTCTTATTACCTCTTTCCTTACCACTTCTTTCATTTTTGGATGGAGACGGCGTTGATAATCAACAACAGGTTTTGCATCCTCCTCCAAATTAATTTTATGCATACATAGAGCTGGGCTTATACCTTTAAGATCATCAAGAGAGTATCCAATGGCTGGTCGGTGAGCTTTAAGCACATCAAGTAATTTTCCTTCTTCTTCAGCTGAAAGGTTAGCACTAATAATGACAGGATATATGCTCTTCTCATCCAAGTAAGCATATTTAAGATTTTCAGGCAAAGGTTTTAATTCGAAACTAGGATCCCCTTTAGGTGGTGGTAGCACTCCTAAATTATCAGGTGGGATATGCAATTGCAATTGTGGTGGTTGTTGCCATAATATTTGTTCTAAAGCATCTTTTTCCTCATCATTAAATGGTTCATCTTGATTAAGCATATAACGTTCTACAACATCTGTTGAAGCTACAGCTATATGAGCAAGAGTTTCAATTATATCTTCAGATTTGGCTCTTTCACAACATGTTTATCAGCAAATTTGGAAAAATTGAACTCAAGTTTCTCACCAGCACATTTAATAAACACTTTCTCTTTAGGCAAATCAATTTCAGCACCAACAGTGTTTAAGAAAGGTCTACCAAAAATGATAGGACAAAAAGAATCTTGAGGACAACCAAGCACAATAAAATCAGCAGGATATTTTATTTTGCCAACCAATACTTCAACATCTCTAACAATTCCAAAGGACTAATATAATCTTTATTAGCAAGTTGAATTGTCATACCTGTCTCTTCCATAAGGATAGGATCAATATCAGGCTTGATTTCAAGATAAAGAGAATATGGAATGACACTAATACTTGCTCCAATATCACATAGACCATGATAACTTGAAGTCCCAATAGAGCATGATATAACAGGTTTACCAACTTTGGCCGAATTACCTTTGATGACCATAGTAGCATCTTCACATAAATAAACATCAACAGGGTCTTCTTCATTTAATTGTTTGATAATTGAAATTTGACTGTTGACTTCTGTCTGCTCATAAGGCTGAGAGCGCCTTTTTTACTCTTGTTAGTAACAGCAATAAGTAAATTCTCTTTAACTTGGTTTGGATATGGAAGTGGTTCAACATACTCCTCAATTGTCCAGATGACACTGGTTCTACCTGTTTAATAACTTTAGGAACAACAATAGATTGTTTAACAGGTTCAACATAAACTTCAAAACCACTTTGAGGAACACATAGATGCTTAGCAAAACCTTTAGCTATCTCAATTATAACATAAGGATCAAGATTAAAAGTATCACTCAGATTTTTAAATAAAAGAAGTAGAGAAATTCTCTACACATGAATATCCATAATCAAAATAGGCTCATTACCTTTATCAAGATCCCAATTACAGTATTTTCAGAAATAGTCTCCAATAAATTCCATGCTTCTTCTTCAGTATTATTAGTAAAACTTCCACCAGATGAATTATCCAGAATTTCCTTGTGCCTCGATGGTAGCCTCACATAAAAGTTTATCAATATAAGTTTCCTTGTAAGATCATGACAAGGATTCTTGCGAAGGAGTTCCTTTAATCTCCCCCAAGCTTGAGTAATACTCTCTCCCAGATGTGGCCAGAAATTAAATATATAACAGCGGTTCTCATAAGCTTCTTTAGGAGTAAAATATTTAAGAAAGAAAACCTTCCTCAAGATATTCCATTCAATAACAACTTCTCATCAAGAGAGTTATACCAATCACGAGCATTACCAGATAAAGACAAATATAATAACTTCCTTTTTACCTCATCTTCAGAAATACCAGGAAGCCTAAATAAACCACATATGTCTTCAATTAATTCCATATGCTCACGTGCAGACTTAGTTCCATCTCCTGTAAATGGATTTTTCATAACTCTTTTAACATGACCTACGGGAATTTTATATCCCACTTTAGGTACCGCAGGCACAGTAGTTTCAACCACTTTAGGAGCATTAGCATAAGCACTTTCATATAAAGCAAGATGCAGCGAGGCACGATTCATAAATGCCATAGTAACAATGAGATAAAAAGCTTTCAAGTTTCCTTACCAAACTTCTTACCAATAGCGCTACGCTCCCCGGCAACGGCGCCAGAAAAGTATCTTGATGGCTCCCAAGTGCAGGAGATCAATTGTAGTACCTTTCAATTAGAAAAGGTTGTCGAACCCACGAGGAGCTGAAGGTATTGGTTAGTAAGATTGATAAATAAAACAATAAAAGATGCAGTGTTTTTGGTATTTTCAGTTGTATAGTTGCAAGCAGATAACAGATAGTAGCAAGTGAAAGCTCTCAAAGAGAGAAAGCCCAATCCTCTTATGTGGCAAAGGACAAGCTCAAGTGATGTGTAACTTATATGTGGCAAACGTTCCCGAGGGCGGCATGGATGATGCTAGGCATAGAGATTTATTAAACAACACGTTGAATATCTTGTCAAGTTTTAATCTTCTTTGGACGGAGCCATTTTAGGTAAAGCTAAATAAATAAACTAAACCCCTTATGATGGATCATGTGGCCAAGCAAATGACTGCACAAGAATTATTAAGACAAAAAGTCCCACCATAGCATTACACTCTAAGGTCCCCGATACTAATACCCTCATAATGCAACTTCATGACTCGGACAGGTTTACGTGTCCTCCCAAGTCTCCCTCAATTCATTACACTACGGTGTTCTCCTATGAGCCCATAAAGGTGAAGTGTTGTGCAGTCGACGTTCGCACAACACCATCATAGAATCACATAAAAGATAAACACTTGACAAAATACCAACACATGTCATATATAAATCATTGCCAATTCATCCTATGCCCTCAGGAACATACGGGAACTACTCACAACGTGCAAACATGATGGTATTCAGTGGCATAAGTGGTACAACGCAATCTGAAAATACAACTTCACCTTCAAATAATGACAAGTACTCAATCACAAACATGAATAGTAGCACAAGACAAGTATCTAGGGTATAGCAACTCTCAAACTACGAGGGGAACGAGGTGGATCACGGAGACGATGATGGAGATGGTGCTGGTCTTGGTGGTGGTGATGATGTAGAGGCCTCCTCCCACGCCAAGGAGGAGAAGTGATGACGATGACGGTGATTTCCCCCTCCTCCGGAACTCCGGAGAAGCAGAGCCTGATTCCCCTCGGAGAGAATCGGGAGTTTCGCCGCCGCCACGGCCTCGGATGGACTTGGAAAGATTAGGGCGTAACTTTTCGGGGAGGACGAAGGCGTGCATAAAAAGCCCCAGGCGAGGGAGTGCTCGAGGCTCCATTTGGTGGGTCCCACGTGGCCAGGTACTGTGGCCGTGTGGGCCCACCCATCTTGGGCCTCGAGGCTTCCCTCTCTTCGGTCTTCTTCCCTACGCCTTGTTCTCCATGAAAAAATGGCTGTGTATTTTCCTTTTATTATTTGGATCCCTGTAGCTCCTGAAACATTAAAAACAAGAAAAAGGAGGTTTTCTGCCTCCCAGAAATTAAATACCAAAAATAGGGACTTTGTAAGAAAGTCCCATAAATCGTCTAAAACATGTAAAATAATGGTATTACAATGCAAATAACATTCTAATATGATGCTAAGAGTTGTATAAATGATGATATAAAATGCACGTATCATATATCACTTCTTTACATTTTTTGGGACTAACCTATTAACAAGATGCCGAAGTGCCAGTTCCTGTTTTCTGCTGTTTTTGTATTCCAGAAAAGCTAGTCTGGAAATATTCTCGGAATTGGACGAAACTACACGGGGGTCCCTATTTTTCCAGAACTCACCTGACGGAGTGAAGGAGCAACGGAGAGGAGCCACAGGGGCCCCCACACGCCACTAGGGCGCGGGCCACCCCCTGGCGCGCCCTAGGGTGGTGTGGGCCCCTCGGGGGTCTCCAGCCGCCGCCCTTTCGCCTACTTATTCCCCCCGACGTGAAAACCCTAAGTACCTGAGCAAATATCCACGAAAAGATCCAGAGACGCCGCCGCCGTCAACCCTATCTCGGGAGGGTTCAAAACCTCTTCTCGGCACCCTGCCGGAGAGGGGAATCATCACCGGAGGCTTCTACATCGCCATGCCTGCCTCCGGAGTGATGCGTGAGTAGTTCATCCTTGGACTATGGGTCCATAGCAGTAGCTAGATGGTTGTCTCTCCACTTTGTGCCATCATGTTTAGATCTTGTGAGCTGCCCTACATGATCAAGATCATATTATTGTAATGCTACATGTTGTGTTTGCTGGGATCCGATGAATATTGAATATTATGTCAAGTTGATTATCAATCTATCTCATATGTTATTTAAGATCTTGCATGCTTTCCGTTACTCGTAGATGCTTTGGCCAAGTAGATGCTTGTAACTCCAAGTGAGAGTATTTATGCTAGATAGTGGGTTCATGCCTCCGTTTAATCTGGGACAGTGACAGAAAGTTCTAAAGTTGTGGATGTGCTGTTGCCACTAGGGATAACCTAACGATGCTATGTCCACGGGCATATGTGTTTGTTTACATTACGTACTTTACTTAATGCAATTATCCGTTGCTTGCAACTTAATACCAACGGGGGACTCGGATGACAACCCGGCGGTGGATTATTAGTCATAGATGCTGTTGGATAACGGTCTATGTATTATGTCGTAATGCCCAATTAAATATCATAGTAGTCAACATGTCATGTATATGCATTGTCATGCGCTCACTATTTGTCAATTGCCCAGCTGTAATTTGTTTACCCAACATGTTAGTTATCTTTTATGGAGAGACACCACTAGTGAACTGTGGACCCGGTCCATTCTTTTACACTGATTAAACAACCACAAACTGCAAACTGTTCCTTTTTCATTCTCTGCAATTTAATACTCATTTTCCACACCATACGTTTAATCCTTTGTTTTCAGCAAGCCAGTGAGATTGACAACCTCACTGTTTCGTTGGGGCAAAGTAGTTTGATTGTGTTGTGTGCAGATTCCACGTCAACAGTCCAGACTCCCTGCAAACAGCTCTTTTTCTGGCGCCGTTGACAACCTTCTGAAGAGTTGCTGCTCCTACTGGTTCGATAACCTTGGTTTCTTTCTGAGGGAAAACTTGCTGCTGACTACATCATACCTTCCTCTTGGGGTATCCCAACGAACGTGTGTTTCACGTCATCAGTATTTAATATATAACATGCATGGAACATGAAAAATTATAGATACATTTTGGACGTATCACGATGCTGGCCGAAGCGGCTTTCCTGAGTGAGGTGGTTGTGGCCGAAGCGGCTTTCAGCAGCTTCTGGCCCTCCCTAGGGTGAGGTGGTTGGGGCCACCGAGACCCTCGGGGAGGAGGGGCAGGCGTGTGAGCCCTCGGCACCCGGCTGTGGTGCCAGAGATCACAGCAAGTCTGTGCGCCCCAAGGTGGCGGCTTCCCGTCGTGGACGGAGGAAGGGCTCGGCCGCATAGATGCGGGTCGGGTTCTACAACATCTGGGGATTCGGTCGGCCGGGACGACAGACCCAGATCCGAGACCTCATTTCCCAAGAGCGTCTGGACTTTGTTGGCCTCCATGAGACCATCAAACCGGTGTTTTCCACCGCTGAACTCCTCAGCATTGATCCCCGTGGACGCTTTGCTTGGCATTCCACACCAGCGAATGGTCATTCCGGGGGTATGTTGTTGGGAGTTAATGAGGATACCTTCGAGGTTAAACAATGGAGTAGTGGCTCCTTCTTTATTCGAGTGGATGTGCTCCAACTCGATACCTCGCAGTCTTGGTCACTCCTTGTTGTGTATGGGCCAGCAGACCACGGCGCTCGGAGGAGTTCCTCCTGGAACTGTCTACGACGGCGCAAGCTTGCCCCTTCACACTTGTGATTGGTGGAGACTTTAACCTGATTAGGGGATCAGAGGATAAAAAAAACGACAACATCAACTGGCCGAGGGTTCATAGGTTCAATGATTGCATTGCTAACCTGGCCCTTCGAGAAATCCGTAGGGGCGGAGCCAGGTACATGTGGACTAACCGTCAACTTAACCCTGTTAGGTGTGTGCTTGAGCCAGGTACGTGTCTTGATGTCCACTGATTGGGAGACTGTCTTCCCTATGTGCTCCTTAGTGGCAGAACCCATTATTGGATCCGATCACTCTGCATTGATCCTTAGTTCCGGGGAGGAATTTAGGAAAAGGAGCAATCGCTTCTTCTTCGAGAAGGGGTGGCTAGAGCACCCTGAGTTTGGGGACCTTGTGATCCGAAAATGGAGGGAGGCTGAGGCACTAGGGGGTGTCTGGCCGGACCCTATCACGGCGTGGCAACAAGTGTCTAATAGTCTGAGGCAATTCCTCAAAGGCTGAGGGGCCAGTTTAGGAAAAGCCGAGAAGGATATCAAGGAGGGCCTCCTCGCTCAAATTAAAACCCTTGATAGCCAGGCAGACATGACGGGCCTCGATGATGATGGCTAGGCCCTTCGCTATCATCTGGAAGACCAACTGACCCACTTTGCTAAAGTCGAGGAGTAATACTGGAGACAACGGAGCCATCTCAATTGGATCCTGAACGGAGACGCCAATACAGCATTTTTTCATGCCGTGGCTAATGGGCGCAGGAGGAAGTGTGCGATCTCTAGGCTCTCGTCGGATCAGGGGATCATTTCGGAGCCGAGAGCTCTCCAAGCGCACATCTATGACTTTTATCGCTCCCTCATGGGGTCCCAAGGGGAGCAGCCGATGCTGTCCCTTTCCCCTCTTTATGGGGTGCTCGCCCTCGTGTCTCTGACGAGGAGAATGATGGTCTCATGCTCTCATTCACTGAGAAGGAGATGGACTTGGTCCTCTCCAGCATGAAGGTTGATACCGCGCCAGGTCCTGACGGACTGCCGGTATGCTTCTTTAAACGGTTTTGGCACTTGGTCTGACCGCACATCTTAGCCATTGCCAATGACTTCGCCCTTGGGAGGGTGGACATTGCACGGCTTAACTTTGGGGTCCTCACGCTTATTCCGAAAGTCTCGGGGGCGAACGATATCAAACAGTTTAGGCCCATTGCGTTAATTAATGCGATTTTTAAGTTTGTGGCCAAGGCCTATGCTTTACGACTCGCTCCTATTGCGCATCGCACGATTAGTTACACCCAATCGGCCTTTATTAAAGGGCGACACATCCATGAGGGCGTTGTGCCTCTGCATGAGATTGTGCATGAGACAAAATCAAGGAAACTTCGGGGAGTTTTCCTTAAGCTAGACTTCGAGAAAGCCTATGACCGGGTAAACTGGGGTTTCTTGAGGCAAGCCCTGCTCAGGGCGGCTTTGACCCGGGTTGGGTCCATAGAGCCTTGAATTTGGTCTCGGGGGGCCAAACTGCTATCACCATAAATGGTGAGATGGGGAACTTCTTCCGGAATGGCAGAGGTGTGCGTGAGGGTGATCCCCTTTCTCCCCTCCTCTTCGACTATGTCGTAGAAGCGCTTGTTGCTATCTTGGACGCAGCTAGGGAGAAGGGTCACATCCAGGGACTTATCCCTCATCTGATCCCAGGGGGGTCTTGCATCTTCAGTATGCGGATGACACGATCATCATGTTCCAGCCAGATTATTTGGCGATTGCCAATCTCAAGTTCATTCTGATGTGCTTCGAGAACATGTCTGGGAGCTGAGGATCAACTTCCACAAGAGCGAAGTCCTTGCGGTTGGAGTGGATGAAGTAGAACACCAGAGGATTGCCAACATGCTTAATTGCAAACGTGGGTCCTTTCCCTTCACCTACTTAGGACTTCCCATCAGCGACCATGCGCTTTGTGCAGGGTATTGGGGTCCCCTGACAGGGAAAGTTGGTAAGCGGGCTGACCCTTGGTTTGGCACACTTATGTCCTCTGCCGCCAGGTTGACGCTGACCAACGCCTGCCTTTCGAGTCGTCCCCTCCATGCGATGGGTGTGTGTTTACTCGGTGACGGAGTACACAAGACTATGGACAAGCACCGGTCCCGTTTCTTTTGGGAGAGTAACGGGATAAAACGCAAGTATCACTAGGTACGGTGGGCGGCGGTATGCCAACCGAAAGTCTTGGGGGGCCTAGGTATCATGGATACCAAACTTATGAACATCTGTCTGATGGTTAAATGGGTCTGGAAATTGATGACCGGACAACAAGGATTGTGGGCGGATATCATTAGGAGTAAGTACTTGAGTCGCAAAGACCTCCTGGTTGATTCCCACCCTCCTGGCTCACAGTTTTGAAATGCCCTCCAGAAGGTGAAGGACCTTCTGTGCTTGGGGGCACGGCACCTTGAAATGGTCGCTCGACCCGATTCTGGATGACTGGTGGCAGGGGTCGGGGCCCCTTAAAAGCCTGTTTTCCGAATCTGTTTGCCATTTCCTTGAGCCGACAGCTTTTGTTGCTCAGATGCACCGTTCGGGGGAGTGGCACATTCCTTTTAGGCGACAGTTGGGGCACACCGAAAGGAATGAGTGGGTTTACCTGCTGAGAGAGATTGCGGATACACACCTGACGGCGGGTGCGGATTCCCTAACCTGGATGTTGGAGCCATCTAGGAAATTCTCGGTCAAATCCCTTTACCACAAGCTTTGCCAAGGTTTACCTCAGAAACACTACTGTGAGATTTTGGGGATTGCTATCCCCCTTAAGATCAGGATATTCCTTTGGCAACTGGTTAGGAAGCGTCTCCCTTCTAGCGACAATATTGCTCGTAGACAGGGTCCTTCCAATGGCTTGTGTGCGCTATGTGGTGGCTTCCAGGACACTAACCACATCTTCTTTGGTTGTTCTTTAGCCAAGTTCCTCTGGAGCACAGTTAGGGAACTGTTACGCTGCTCCTGGAACCCCTCGTGTTTCGCTGAGGTCTATCGACTCCTCCAGGGGCATAAGGGTCAGTCACGTAGGGTGCTTTGGATATGTTGCGCTGCCTTGTGTTGGACTCTTTGGAACATGAGGAACAAAATCACTATTGAGGGAATTCTTCCCTCTCAGCCGGCTGATACTCTATTCAAAATGTCTATGTATATGTAGGTGTGGAAGCCAGTGGCTAGGTGACAGGACAGAGGCGCGGTGGAGTTGGCGATTCGAGAGATTCGTCAGCTCCACGACACCGTGAGGGATCGTCCAGTGTGATCTTCTCCTAGCCTTCCTACCTAGTCTTTTGGCCGTGCCTACGGGTTGTGTGTGTGCCCTCCTGGGAGTGGCTGTGATGTAGCCTGCATGCTGCCTGAAACTTATCTTGGTGTCCTTTGTGACAGTTTGTGCTTTTACCTTGTTGTTAAACCTGGCCGGATGGCTTTATTAATTTAAATCCGGACTCTGCTCGAGCCTTCCGTCTAAAAAGAACAGTCCAAGTAGACTAGAGAGTGCAGCGAAAGGTAATCTGCTAAACCTATTATTGAAGAGAATATCTCCTTGCGGTATTACTATTCAGCTAGCCTTCGATCGGGACGAAGAAAGTTACAAGTCAAGTCGTCGTGTCAGGCTCGCAGTTTTCTTCTGCTTCCATGTGGGCGATGTCTCAAGGTGAGCTGCCCAGGTCCAGTTTAGTCAAGATCTGCAGGTCGTAGACAGATCATCGTAAGATAGATGATGCCTGCTTGAAGCTTGATGGATCCGTTCAACCCATACCAGTCCGCGTTCAAACAGCGTTGGTCCGAGAGAGCATATTAGACCCACAGGACCAAAATAAAATAGCAATGTCTGTTTCAATCCGTTAAAAAAAAGGAAAACAGAAAAAGGAAACACTATTGACTTGGACTAATGAATATGAAGTCATTTTCATGAGAAACGTCGTCATAGGCTAATACTCGCCGAGGATTGTAAGGCAGAAATTGCATCCATGCATTTTCATCTGGCTCAGTTTACTCACTACCAGTCATTTGCATGCGTTTTCAGGATAAGTTTACCGGTCTTTGACAGTGCTTGTGTCTTGGTGCACCAGTCAAAGCCTAGCAGCTGGTGCCGGACTGACTAGTCAGTGATATGCGACGCTGGACTAAACACCAGGTTAGCTTCACTCTCTGAACGTAGCTACAACATGACCGTGACATCTCCCCATTACAAGTGCAGCACGCGAAATATGTGTATTTCTAACTTATCATATTTGTCTCTCTCCGAAATTTGTATCGTCTCTGTGTGATCCGTAAATTGTACGTTGTTTTAATATTGTGCCATAATGAATAAGTGAGGTCATATGCATCAATCGATGCAGAGGGCACGACATAATCCCCTCTCGAAATAAAAGATGGAACACATGAATCGTGAGAAAACCATGAAATGGTTAAACATGGCATCATGCTCTGGTTTTAGCTCACGCTTCCAATCTTATCGAGTAGCTTTGACCTCTTGATCTCGTGATCTATCGATCGAATTTTTTGTTCTTCTTTCTTATAAACTGTAAATCAAGGTTATTCTTGATTCTTAGTTGTCACTCAAGCCTAAGTGTACATGACTAGATACATAAAAAAAGGAAGAATGCGTTGCTAGACTACGTCTAATTAAAAAACAAGTCATAGTTCTTCGTTATGCCCTAGCCAGCTAAGCTAGACATCTCTCCGACTCCGAGGACATGTTATATTTGGTAGTTTTCTTCTATTCCATTTTTCTCCTTATAATTGCGATGCAATGAGACGTCGGTTTCGTGGCAACATGTCCCAATTTTACACTCTCTTCTTTGGCGCTCATGTCATGTTGGTTGGAGACTGCGATGTGAAGGTGCTACAGCTCGGGCTGCGCTCCTCGAGGTGCATGCATGTCGTACAGCCGCAGTGGGCGAAAAGGCTCCGGGAGTTATCTGATCGATCCCATAATTGCATGCGTCCATGCACCTGGCCATGCTATGGCGATGCGTTCTGTACATGCTATACTTAGCAACAGCCGGAAAACCAAAGTGGGACTGGTACTATGACACGCGGGAGAGATACTCCATCTACGAAGCTAGCTAGCTATAGCAACAGAAGAATAGGGTAAACCATTATTGTGCGGCGTGCCTGTCTCTACATGAGCCGTTATTCGAAATTTTAGTAGATCTTCCCATCTTGGTCTCATTTCTAGACCCTTGCATATGGAAAAGAAATCGCACACCCTCAGTAGTGTTTAGCACTTTCAGATGACCCGTGATTCTGAAATTACGCATAACTGATAATTATTTGGAAAAACTTTATCATATTTTTTGGTAAACTTGGGAGCAAGAGATAATTAAATAAAAACTACCCCATGCAAGAGTTTGTGTGTTCATTTCAAAGTTTTTATTTCTAGAAAAATTGTTTTTGTCTTAAGGATGATTGTTACTGAAGGAGATATACCCTAGAGGCAATTATTAAATATATTTTATTTACCATATCTCGATTCTTCATAATGTGTTTTATACGATACTATAACTGTATTGAGCGGAAACATTAATACACGTGTGGTATGTAAACAAATCAGGTCCCTAGTAGCCTCTTACTAGTCCATTGAGATCAACCAATGATCAAGGTTTCCTGATCATGGACATGTATGTCAATTGGTAATGTAGTCATATCATTAGTTGAATGATGTGATGGACGTACAACCATTGTATAGGAAACGTAGTACCCAAACCTTCAACCGTGAGATCATATTTATCACTATCTTTAGAGCTTGCCTTGACTGCATCAACCGTCACACCATAACAGGGTGACCATAAAGGTGTCTCTATCAGTTTATACTCTATGCCCACTCGGTGAGATTACATCAATGAGCTTGCAAGCATGTGACTAGGTCACAAGGATGTAATATCACGGAACGAGTAAATGAATAGTATTATCGGTAACGAGATCGAGCTAGGTATTGGATACCGGAGATCGAGTCTCGGACAAACTAAGTATCGCATGGGAAAGGAGTGGGACTCGACGTTAAGTTCAAGCGACAAAGATAATCGTGGACACACATGGATCATTACGGGTTTCCAGACCCCGCTGATTGTCATTGATCGGAGATGTGTCTCGATCATATCTGGAGTGATCCCGAACCGTAGGGTGGCACACTTAAGGGTAGACGACGGTTAGGTTTGATTTGACACCGAAGAGAAAATGGAGAAGAGCACCAGAATCGTTCCGGGACATATCCGATGCAGATCGGAGGGCAATGAAATGTGTTTCGGAGCAAGAATAATTAGATAATATGTATTTATTATTAATGAAAGTAATTAATTAATATATTTTTATTTAATAGGCAGCCCACCTTAAATGGCCATCTCCTGGAGCCCTTGGGGGGGAGCCGCACCCCACAAGAGGGGGAGGGAGCCGGTCGGCCTAGGTGGGGCCCACCTAGGGCCGGCGCACCACCAAGGGGTGGGCTGGTGTGGGAGTTTAGTCCCACACCGCCTGGCCACCGAGGGTGGCAACCCTCCTCCACCTACATAAAGGGGTGCCCCCCATGCCTTGAAATTGACCCAATTCTCTCTCTCTCACCTTCGGACGTGACTCCGCAATTGGAGTTGCGCATAGGTTGAGGTTTTCTACACCATACGCACACCGCCGTGCTACTGGTTCTTCGGTCCAAGTCTCCAACTTCCGCTGCTTCGCTGGACCGAAGCCCGGGGGTCGTCGTCTACACCGAACGTGTGTAGAGCTACGAGGTGCTGCACGTGCAGCACTTGTCAAGAGTACGACTACACGACCTTGAGGTCGGCGCTGCCATCTTCATCGTCAACGTCCTTGCGCATATGTGAGATCGTAGAGTTGTGTGGGCATGTCTCTGCATATTCGTTTGAAGTCGGTCTAAAAAGTCACTGATGCATCCTATAAGCATGCAAAATTCTTTATATTATGGCTACATAACAATGACGAATATTGTATACATAAAAGATTTTTAAAAATATATATATTCAGATCCAAACATATATCATATTTACGTAGCTCTGAATATAAAATACTTCAAATTAATTTTTTACGCATTTGTGTGACACTGATACATCATTTGTAACATGCAAGATTTTTTCTTCAGATTTTGAACCTTTAAATATGATTTTAAAAATAAAGAAATGAATATATGGATCTCGGGAGGCAGAAATCTCCCTTGGATCTTACCAAGCCGGCGTAAAACGTCAGAAAATTAATAACCAATGTCAAATGACATTAGGGGTGCGAAATCGGGACCCGTTTGTCCCACTTTTCCCTCATTTTGTACATAGCTAGTACAAAATTTTGGACCCGTTTGTTCCACTTTTTCCTCATTTTATGCATAGCTAGTACAGATTTTAGATCAAAAAATTGTACTAGATATGCACAAAATGAGAGAAAAGTGGGACAAACGGGTCTCGTGACGCATGTACGTGGCCTTTGCTGCTAGCGTAGCTAACTTCACCGGCGTTTTCCAAGGGAGAAAAAACTTCACCTGTCAGACTCAGACGTGCATGACCAACTGTTCATTCCTTCCGGCTAAGGTGAGTCCGACGACCGCGAGCGCGAGATACACACGGCAGCGACGCGCATGTGCCTCGAGCAGAGGGCCCTTGCACATCGATGGATCCAGATCAGGCCCAGGCAGCCGACCAGTTCATCATGCAAGTTGCATCAGCATTAACGTGTCTATTTTGTTCAGTGAACGCAACGGCGACGATCGACGTACAGGAAGTGAAACCGGCCGGACAGCAGAGCACATGCCGAGGTTCGCCAACTCTCCAATCATGCATGACGAGTCAAACTTGTGTTGCAAGTCCCGGTCTGCCTGACTCACCGCCGCCGGCATCCCTCACAGTCTCCACACATGTCCGGCACCTCAATTGGGACTCAACTAGGGTGCTGGACACGATCCCGATGGAGTTGCTCTAAGAAATCGTTGATTTGTAAAACTTAATTACCTCGTCACGGTTTCTACTACTCCTACGTAGCTAGCCGGACAAGGAAGCAACCCAATGTTTTACTTGGCCTCATTAGTGGTACGTAGTAGGCTGTGTATGTAACAAGTTGTAGTATATTTTGTTGGTTCTTGGGAGGCACGAAATGGATTGTGTAAATAAATTGGATGAACACGTCAGAGGATAAGCACGTAAACATGGATGGATGTCTATATGCTGGGAGAACATGGGACTCCATTGGGTGGAGTGGGCAATCGTCAAACTTGACAGCCCATGCCTATATGTTAGCACATGGAAGCGGAACAAAACTTGGTCAAATGATTAATTAGTTACACCCCACTAGGCACTCGCGGACTAGTTTAGCAGGAGCGGGACATACTTTAAAGAACCCTCTTTTTATTATTTTTAGTCGATTTCGCTAATATTAAGAAGAAGAATGACTCGGTTCATATGGAGACATGCATGCATAAAAACCTTACAACAACAAGCACCAAAGCGCGGAACAGCGACCCACACCAACTCAACAAGAACCACAGCAACGACACCATCACAACCAACAATAGTGTAAATATAAATACACGACACAAACCAACATGGAGGGGGCCTTGACTTTCATCTTCATCTGACCAAGCAAGGCCAAGATGTTATGAACATGGCCGCTAGGATGCCACCCGACAACACATCTCAAAGAGAGGGAGGGGTGTCAAACGGAACAAGGTAATTCAAGATGGAACATGAACTTGCTAACCCTTTTAAAATTTGACTGTCAGATTTATGCCTCCTTTTGTTTCTTGCAGTAGCTCAAATTAATAAACAAATTGCAGTAGCTAGTTAATTGCGGGTTTTTTTGCGGGAAACCACTGAAGTTACAACAAGGATTACACAGAGAAGACCTCCACGAAGATGAAAATTACAAACCAGTCCCTCAGCAGAGCTAAGCCACCGACGAAGAGCAGCACGTTCCGGTGACGCGCCGCCGCCGCATCTTCACCACTGCCTTGGAAACGAAGATGACCCCTGACGGACGGGAAGTCGCCGATCCTCGAGCTCCGGAGAGCCTCCATCCTGCGCCGCCAGTCGCCGAGCTCCCTTGCTGCAACCACAGAAGCCTCGATCTTCAGATCTGGAGTCGCCGCACCAAACTCCAGAGCGGGGAAAGTCGCACACGGCGGCCACCAGGGACCGCGAGCACGACGGAGGGGGTGCTCCACCATGGAGCAAGCTCCATCGCCGGAGAGGACGAGCACATCCAACAAAACCCGACGCCGACACGCCTCCACCTCCAGGACGCCGCCAGCCAGGGACCCTACAGCTCCTACGCTATGTACAGCAGGGAAACGAGGTTCCCCCACCCTCCCGCCGCCGAAGCGGCCGACGGAGGGAGGGAAACCGGCGGATCTCCGGTGGTGAGGTGGATCTGCGGGGTGGGGGAAAAAAGTCGCCTCTACTGTGCGGGGAGAGAGGAGAGCGTCCAAGGTCGGTCTAAGTTTTTTACTTTAGTTAATTGCGGTTTGAAGCTTCCTGGCCCGGAGAAGAACATGAGAGGATGTCTCTCCGCGTCATTCGACCTTTTCTCAGAGGAGAAAACACATATATAAATATATCAAAAAAAAGAAAACACATATATAAATTAAAAACAATTTCCATGTGTTAATAAGGCCAACGTGAGCTTCGCACGAACAATTCAATAACAGTCAACTAACCTCGGTATCCGTCCTAAACAGATGACGAGACCCATTTTCTTAATGCCGACCGATTTGGTAGCTAACTAGCCATCCTCTCATGCGCTCTCGGCCGATGAAAAAGAAGTCTTCCAGATTAGAATCTAGCGGTCGAGCAAGGACGTGCGTTGCTGACGAACAGCAGACGGAATTGAATTTTATACTACTCCCCATTAGCAGGCAACAGCGGCGATCCGCCCGTCAGTTTCAGAAGAATCCAGGCCACAAACACGGAGTCACCTAATCAAACTTGCTTGGATGCACAACAACAACAACAACAACAACAACAAAATGCGTGTAAAACGGTGTGTATCCTTAGCTGTCTACAGTTGTTTCATGCGTCTTGGTTACTAGCGCTGGCTAGTACAGGAGCTAGCTGAAGATCGACTCGAGGAAGCGATCTGGGAGCCAGTTTTAGACGAATTTTCCGAGTCCCGTACGTAGCCATCCGGAGATATTCCTACCTAAGAAGTCCAGCCCTTTCGTCCAAAGCAACAACGCACGCGCGCTGCCTAGCTATTTTGTCTTTGTTGTGGCTGCTGTTCCGTGGTGGTTGTGCAAGCTAGCATCAGGTGCCAGACAGTGGAGTTCAGATATCTCAAGTATCATGAACAGAGACAGTCTAAAATAGCATATGTTTATGCTGAAGTTTATGCTTCTAGAAATAGCATATGTAGTGGTAGTCATGAACGAACAGTCCAAGTAAGCTAGCTAGAGACTGCAGCGAAAGGTAATCTGCTAGTACTAGTATTACTGAAGAAAAAACAAGCATGACACTTAAACATTCGACAACGACAGAGAAGCATTTCCTTGCACGTAGTACTTACTATTCAGCCTCCCTTCGGGGAAAAGGAAAGTTACAAGTCAAGTCGTGGTGTCAGGCCGGCTAAGAGCATCTCCAAGCGGAGTTGCCAAAACACCCCAAAACGTCCGGGCGGACAGCCCGGACACGATTTGAGGTAAAAACATGCACCCAACCATGGTCTCCAAACACTCCCCATAGGTCCGGGCTGTCCGGCAACCCCAAACCCACCCCATATGTGGGGAGGGTTTGGGGGCGACCGGACGCGTCCGGACGCGTCCGGGCGGACAACTTTTGATTTGTTTTCTTTTTTTTTGTCCTTCATTGATCATTCTCTCTCCTTCTCCACCAATCATATGCAAGTGACCCCACAGTTTGGGAGGATTTTGGGGTACATGGTTGGAGACCACTTTTAGGGGCTGTCCGCGGACGCGTCCGTGGACAGTTTGGGGCTGATTTTGCCAATCGTGACTGGAGATGCTCTAAGCTCGCGGTTTTTCTCCGGTTACATGTGGGCGATGTCGCTCCACAAGTCCAATTTAGTCAAGCTCTGTAGGTCGTAGACGGATCATAGATAGATGCATAGTTGATAGATCCATTCAAACCTTTACCAGTCTGCATTCAAACAGCGTGTTGGCGTGAGACAGCTTATTAGAGCCACAGGACCAAACAGACAATGCAATAAGAGAGAGAGAGAGAAAACCTGGCAATGCCTGTTTGAAGAAGAAGAAGAAAGTTGACTTGGACTGACGAGGATGAAGTCATCGTACGTGCCATTAGAAGCATCGCAGGCTAATGCTCACCATGCATGGATTGTGCGGCAGCAATTGCATGCGTTTTCATCTGGCTCAGTTTACTCACTACTAATCTTTGACAGTGTCTGTGTCTGTATGTACCAGTCAAAGCCTAGCATATCTGCAGATGGAGCCGGACTGACTAGTCGTGATATGCGACTCTTAGACTAAACTAGGTAAATTCGGCGCGGCGGCACGCCGCGCCCTTGGTGAGAAATTGCAGTTTTGGGTTAAATTTTAAATCCAAATAATATTTTGCAGGTTCAACCTAAAATACATTTGGGAAAGACTCGAATAATACATTCGGGAAAGCTTGGAAGAATATACCTAATTCCTTATGCAGAATTGATGTGCTGAATTACAGCTTCTATATGCTTTCTTATCATATCACTTCACTGATCAGGTTCATGCTTTTCCTGAAAATAGAATTGCAGATGGCACAATACAAAGAGAACAAAAAAAGCTCTTGTGTTGTGTATACATAACGCGGTCATAGAATGTTGCTTGAAATACTTCTCGAGGTGAACGGAAGAACACATCACTGGAACAAAGCTTCAACTTGAAGGCGCTCTCAACAAAGCTAGCTAGAGAACAAAGTCGTTCTATAGTTCTCCTGGGAGAAGTATAGTTTGCCAAATTTGCCTGCATCAACAAAAGCAGCAGCAGTAAGTTCATTTTGCCTGCCATTAAAAAGACGACAATGACAATACATATGTTAGCCACCGTGCAGGTGTGGCCATAGCTCATAGGAACTGGGATTTTTCTTGAGCAGTAAAGAAAGTACTATATTAAAAGCCTGACAAACATAATCCTTAGAAGGATCAACCATGATAATTTCATTGGATAAACAAAGAAAGGACCCAATTAAGACAACCACATGATAAAAAAAGGCGAGCACATAATTCAATCTGAACAGGGCACGAAAAAATGGTCGATGAATTGAATGAAAGAGAAGTGAAGAAAGTGTCCTAGCTTCACAAAAAATAATTCTTCCATATTATTTCCTTCAACTGATTTTGAGAGCTCCAACTCCTACAACAAATGTTATGTAATTACTTGGTCTGATCCATTTAGCATCAACAACACTGAATTTTAAGTGTGCAAGAAGCTCGCCTATAGGGCACCAGCATTAAAAGCCATGGAATGGCTAGAAACAGATAAAGAACAAAAAAGAATTAGGTAAGCTGATGGCTGAGCTGAATGTATAAACACGCAATTCAGTGACCATATTAGCTACTGAGTGCTGAAAATTCTGATCTGATCTGCTATATCCTTCTAGAGGGAATTATGAACAATCTGTTAAGTTATATTATACTAAACAAATACAATTTCTGCTCCTGGATTAAAAGTATGTCTTATGATTTGTTATTATAGTTTTTTTGATAAAGCAAGAACTTATATTCATAATAGTTACTCTGAACATTCGTTTTCATAAGTATCCTTTCAAGATTTAAATCTAAATAATATTTTGCAGGTTCAATCTAAAATACATTTAGGAAAGACTCGAATAATACATTCGGGAAAGCTTGGAAGAATATATTTAATTCTCTCTCACATCTGTAGTGCTGACATAACCTTGTAAGTTCTGCTTCATAGTGAGATCCCTTCTTTAAAAAATATTAGCAATGGTTAAATGAAGATTGTAATATATTTGTTTGGAACGCACACATCAATCTGTAAAGCTGAGTTCACCACTGGATAATGTTTGAGGTGAAGGAGAATGCTAAAAGATTGTCTACTGCTACCTGTCGATCTGGTTGTTCATGACGACTAACGTGTTGTCCATGACGACCAACGCCGTCTCCATGGCGACGTGGTAGGTCTGTCTCTATTTTTCTGCCCCCTAACCATCACCAGCACCGGCTCGGAGTTATATTGGTTGATCCACATAGATTTATTTACATCAGATCAATAACCTGCAATATAGGCCCCAAATAAATAGTTACATGCATGTCTCGTAGACATTATCAAACAATTGATCCACATAGATTTCTTTACATCAGATTACACCTAAACAAAGAAAAAGAGATTGTGGGTACGTTTAGACAGCAGAGGCCTGGAAGTGGAGAGATGGGGCGAGAGGATCCCGAGCCCAACCAGGCGTTCGTATTGCTGCCTCTTTCAGACCACCTATGGCTCTCTCTCCTATTCTAGAGTTCAAGACATGTACCTGTCCTTGATTGAACAACAAAAATCAAAGGGGAACTGGGCAGCGGCGCAGCCGCACAGGGCTGCTTACAGCTTGCCGGCCTTGCTCGTTGGAGGCCTCGATCTTGAGCGGCTGTGTACCATGGATGGACTGCAGCATAGAAAAGAACTGGGGAACAGGGAAGAGGAGCAGAGACAGCAACGCGAATCCTCCCTGGCAGCAGCACACCATGGTCGGCCTGCTGTGAGAGAGAGAACCGAATCTGCCATGAGGAAAGAAGAGCAGCCGGTAGCCGTCAACAATGATGAGACCATGGATTGGGATGTACCTCGTCCGTGAATCAAAGACATACACAGTAGTGAGCAGGCCAGGAAGGAAGGGCCCGCTGCCAAAGGGTGCTCGCCAGCCGCAGCACGCGGCCGCGGCCGGTGGCCATGGTCGTCCTGCGGCCAAGGAACCCCACCGCCCCTTCCACCCTCCGGGCGACCTCGTCTCCTCGCGCCACCCCCTCCTCGATAGCAGATAGCATCGCGCAGCTGGTCCACGCGGTCGACGAAGGCAACGACGCTCTTGGTGTCGGCCAGGTTCGCCGCGAGCTGCACGGCCTCCCCTGCGAGGGAAAACACCAGGCGCAGTGACGCGAGGAGCGGCTCTGCGGGGGCAGGTCGCTGCCGCTTCCGGCCGATGCTCTACCACCGCCGCTGCCACCGACCGGGACGGGTCGAAGAACGGCGGAGGAGAGCGCCATGAGGAGGATGGCGGCCTGGTCCTCCTCGCCGAGGCAGGAAAGCTTCCTCCGGCGCATCCGGTGTCGCTGGTTGGCGTCGTGGTGGAGGCGGCCGCCTCGGGGAGGAGACGGACAGGGGAAAATGAGGCTGAGTTGGGCTCTAGGATTAGCGGTGACTCCGGCCGTACCGGCAGGCGCCGCTTGGCGAGGATGGAGAGCGCGCGACGGCGCACCTCGGCGTGATTATCGATTTGAGCGGGAAGGTGGGAAACGGCGGCGAAGCGTGTCGGCGGAGGCGGCGTTCTCCGGACGCGCGCGCGAGAGAGGAAGAAGGAAGGGGCTGTGGTTAAGGGTGTCATGCGGCGCCCGAACCCGGCCCGCATGATCTAAAAATAGGCAAACGTTTAGTTTTAAGTTTTCTGCTCAGATTTGATCGTTTACAACTACTAGTTGGCATGTACGTGCAACGCACGTCTTCAGAGTGGACATTGGTTACATTTTTTTTTGCACAAACAAAAAGGTAGAAACCCGGAAACCAATGCGGAAATAAATACTGTCAGAAATAGATATAAACCAAATATGTGCGGACACTGGACATAAAGTGATACTTATAATGAGTAAACACACAACAAACCAACAAACTTGTCAAAATTTTAAGATGAAATAGAATATAAGTAGATATCATGATTATATAACATAGTATGCATAAGTTGTATCAATGTTGGCAACATTAAAAATACCTCCATCGTCCATAACCCTAGTTCATCACTGAAATGGGACGTGGGAACGATTTCAGAGGGGATGATATGTGAATACATATTGCCTTAACATGGTCGCTTCATATGTTTTTATTTTTATTCAGATATTGTATTGTTGCTAAATCTTCCCACTATAATTATTAGGCATGCTGAATTCGAAAAGCACCACGTAGTAAAAAAACGGAAAGTTTCATATTACCGAAAAATGAAATTTTGTTTTCCGTGGTCGTTGCATCGGAATACGCCGTATCCGTTTCCGTTCCGCAAAATTCCATTTTCAATTTCATATTTGCATTCCTTGACAGAAAAATAAAAGAATAGTTTCGTTTTCATCCATAATCCGGACGCTCCCAAGTCCCAAACAAACTGAATATAGGAGGAGTGTCACTGGAGCTGCTTGGTAACACGATTTATACATGAACGGCCAACGGTCATTGGAAGTGATAAGCAGACATCACACCAGCAGATACAGTCTGATAACCAGACCAAACTGCAGATAGATAAGCAAGCAGCAGCAAGCGAACAGCTGAACGATATCCCAAATCTGAAAACAGAAAACAGAGGAACGGAGCGGCCGGCCGTACGGTCCTCGTCGACGTACGCACGCAGCTAGCAAAGTTCAGAGATAATTGTAAGATCCATCTCATGTCTCATGTGGAATTTGTGACAGCGATCTAGGACTGGGAGTACACGAAGACGCGGATCTAGTCTAGGAAGGTCTGGCCTTGGGGCTGGTCCACGCGGCGCATGTTCCCGGCGGCCACCTCCGGCGAGTACACCGCGTCGCCCGCATCACCGCCTGTCGGCTGTCCCGCTTGATCGTGCCCAGCGCGCTCCAGCCCTCGTACGCACGCAAGCTGGCTGCTGGTGCTATCGCTTGTGTGCCTTCGCTGCTGCTGCGAGCATGCCGGCGTCGTGCGCGCGCGTGTGAAGCGACCGACCGTTGTGGAGAGTCGTCCGGCCGGCCGGGGTTGCGTCGGCCGCGCGGTGCCAAGGCAGGAAGGTCCGCCTTGATCCACATCGTCGGCGACCGCCTCTGTGGCTTCCCTTGTTCGCTTTGTCTGACATAGACATAGACTCCTACTCGTATACGTTCGACGGGGTCGAGGAGCTCGCCTCAGATTAACAAATCGTTTATTTTTTGCGGTGGCAATCTCTGTAATATTTACGAAAACGAAGAGGTACGATGGCATTAGCAGTATTATGTGATTTGGTGGGAGGGTAAAACGGGCAAAATCGGACAATGTTGAGTTGTCAAACATTGGAGCGATCTGGACCGTTTGATCGGATATTGAACGGTCCAGATTTAAAGTATCCCAACAAGACAAGTTTGCTCTTTTAATAGTAGTATAGAAAAATGTGCTAAGCGGGCCTATGCGGGCCGCCGCTTGAAACCTGGGCTGTGGTGTACTTTTTGCGAAGGAGACCCTGGATTTTCGTGAATTTGTGATTAGATCCACGCGAGCACTGTTATGTGCGGTAATTTTCAAGAAGATCCTGGACTTTCGATAAATTTTAAATAGGTCCTCCCGCGGCACTGTTACCCTGTAGCGGGGCACAGTAAAACAGTGCCCGCTGCGGTGGAGCGCGCTGAGGGCGTAAATCCGGTTGTCCTTAATATAGTTATCTATACCAACATAACTTCACTCTCTGAACCTGCTACACTGTGACCGTGACTTCTCCCCGTTACGACTGCTACTTGCACAAGACAGATCAAACATGGCATGCCATGCTCATGCTTTGCCAATCTTATCTGATTTATGCACCTGGAGGGACTCTGAATCTTGCTCACGATTCCGTTGTGCTAGCTATGCAAAGTGCGACGGCTTAACCAATCGCCATCGCACCAATCGCGCCAACTATGAACGAAACCGTGCAATTTTTTCACATATTTTTACAAGGTTCCTACAGCAATTACTCTCACTTTTCTCACGGGACAGGCCCCATATTTTTTTTCGAGAATAACGGGGGGGGGGGACTATTCCCCACCGCTTGCTATATAAACTCGAAGCCGACCCTTCAAAATGGGCCCAGTTTTGTTACAAACAGAATACACGGGGGAGGAGAGAGAGAACGGTGACTGAATACCCATATTTGCATTTGGCCTGTTAAAAAAAAATTGCATTTGGTGAAGGTGTTCAGTCACTGGGCTCTGCTTCCTACCTCCATGGAATCTAATGCCCGGCCGGCCAGTGGTTCTAATCTCCATGGAGACAACAAAAGGGGCGATGGACAAGTCACGCGGCAGTACTGACTGATGGCGATCCGAGGTAGCTGCTGCTGTTGGCTGCACTTTTATTTTTACTTTGAACACTTATTGGCTGCACACCTAGATCTGGGCTTCTCAGTTAAGAATGTGTCCTGAAACTGAACTGGTAACAACACGTCAATATCATGGAAAACAATAGCGCGCTATAGCGTCGCTAATAGCACGCTATAACGTTTTGATAATTGTCTCGCTAAATCAATCAGTATATAATGTCTTACTAATGACATGCTATAGCATGATATAACATGCTAATAGTGTATTTTAAGGCCGATGCTATTTTGTTATAGCGCGTTTTTTTTTCCTTGGTCAATATACGGAATCTTGATGATGGTAAGGAAGATGGCTTCCATTTTGGGCTTGTTCATAATTCGGCCTTGTTATTCTGGCCACTAGTCTGGCTTCCAGAACATGGGCAAAATAAGCGCGAGTACTATACCGCTCGCTGCGAGCGCTATTACTGCTCGCCCGCAGAGCTCCACCATATGGGCCGGCCATTATTTCCTCATTTTTATTTTTTCGATTTTGTTACTTTTTCGTTTTCTGGTTGTTATTTTCTTTCTTTTTTATTTTTGCTTTTCATGTTAAAGTTTAATTTTTTTAAGGTTCTTTTTTTGAAAAGTCCATATTTGAATAATATTTAATTTGAAAAACTTTAGCTTTAATGTTTATATTTTGGGCTCCACCAAAACGTTGCACTTTGATGGACTCTTCTAATAGAAGAAGTTATTTATGTAGAACTTGTCGAAGCCGACGATCTTGTTGCTCTCAAGGTCTACCTTGATGGTTATCGAGTAAAAGAGTCGACTTCTTTTTATAGGAGACAAATCTTGGTATCTCCTTAAAAGGTTAGAAATAACATAGACTCAATGTTAATCCAGTCAACGAAGAGTCACGGCCGCCTCGAAAACTTCACACAAGTTGACGAAATAATCAGGTCAGGACCAACATCATCAAAATTATTGTCGACTGGTCACTCCATCTAACAGCTTGTTCCCGTGGCGTCCCGGACTGGAGCATCGTGACGTACACGTAGACGCTTCATCCGGCATGCGTGGATACTTCGGAGGTGTTGTCTTCTTCGACACTTGATCGTGGAGCTGTTGTTAGTGGGAGTCGGCAGGGAGTCTGCTTTGACGGGTCGTACTCCGACTCGGGACTCGGCACGGTCTCGGATGGGAGTCACTTCGACAATAAGGAGATATACTCGTGGCTGGGAGGTATTGCCTAGCTGCGGGAATCGGCGATGACTATGCCAACGACGTTTGTAAAACGTTTCCGCTCGTGGTCTTCAAGGGTATGAAAATCAACCTCTATCGTTACAAACATTTTTCTAGATTATATCTTTTTCCTGATAAAGCCTAGATTATATCTTGTCTGTTCATTTGCATCTCGTAGAAATTTGTGTTTTCTATACTACGAATTCCAACATCTTAGTCATCCAATTTATATTCATCTACACATCTAAAGGAGTATTGAATATCATCTATTTATCGAACTAGGATAAAATACCAATTCCACTGAGATAACCATATGTCAGCTTCATCCAGCTCCCACAGGAACAAATGACGACGCCGCATCCGCACAGCTATAGGCACAACCCTTTGGCCGCCGACTGTTTCTGCTCCAGGAGACGGAACACAGGCAGCTTTCTTTCCTCTCTCCCCTCCGCTCTGCTTTGAGAGTCGCTTCGAGAGCGCCGTCGCCGCCCCTTTCCTCCCTGCTCACCGGAGGCTCCGCCGGCCGGAGAGGAGATGGAATAGGTGGTAGGCTGATCCTGTACATAGTAGATCTAGGCTTAGAGATAGGTTTTGCCTTCTTGGCGTGTGGCTACGTGCCGAAGGAGAGTAGGTCGGAGGATCTTGGCGACCGGATCCGCCGCGCCGCTGCCTTCTTCCTCCTAGTTGCTGCTCGCTGGTGGCAGGTGATGCTGCAAGCGACGTCGACGAAGGTGCGCATCTCTCCAAATAAGGTTCGCATCGGAGGTATCGAATTTGGGCTTTCTGGCCAGCTCTGGATTCGAGCTGTTCTTCTTCTTTCTGAGTTTGAGCTCCTGTGGTTGGAGCTGGTGGGGAAGAAGAGTTCTGGCGACCTTCTCAATAAGGCCAAATCCCTAGTCTTCTACTGCATCTATTGGATTGATCTGCCTCCTCTGGACTGTGGCTTGAGTCCGGAGTTTGATGGCGGGTTGGGGCTTTTCATTCGGAAGCAGAAGGCTAGGTTTGCTGGATTTTCTGGAGCGGAAGCACTCTTCTTTCTGTGTCGCAGTGGTTGTGGGAAGAAAGATTGGTGTTTTGCTTCTGGATTTCCTCGGGGAGATTTCCTGACTGCAATATGCGGAGTTCATCAACGGCGGCGAGTTCATGCCGCTGTTATACTTGGCAGAAGAAGCCACTCCGTGCTGTGGCGTTTCTTGCGTCATGGCGTGTTCAACCTCCAGGCCGTCGAGCCATTGCGGAGGCCCCTCTTCAGTTCCGCCGCGGCACCCAGAGTCGCTCTATTTCCAAGTGGTCATGTCCCCGGCGATGGAGCTGACGGCCGCTGCGTCGAGCTGTGCAATTCCGGTGGAGAAGGATCTGATTGCACTTCTTTTTCTTTAGTTGAGGTCCTTTTTGTAAAGTCCAGGGACTTGGTTGTAATTTTCGTTTGCTTTGAGGTCCTTGATGTAATTTGTATTCCCACCGACTAAATGCAGTCTGGACCCTTCGGGGTCCTTCTCCTTGTTCAAAAAAAAAAAAAAAAAACCCTTTGGCCGCCGTACCGACCCTAGACAACACATGCAACAGACTCGCGTCGTGCCGACCCAAGGAGCCTTAAATGGCCTCGCCGACCAACGGAGTAAACAACACAGAAGCTCGGCCGACTAGCTCTCGGCATAGCTAACGGACGCCCGCCTCTCTGCAATGCGGCAGCTCCCTCTGTCCATACCTCGTTGTGCCGCCACACCTCAAAACGCCACCGCCGCCAACTGCTTAGTGGAGTGAAATGGTTTTGCCTGAATTATAGTAGATTGTCTGAACCTCAATTATTTACTTTTTGCCGAAAGAATATTAGGACGTGTTTCATAATCCTAAACCGTATGAGATCAATAGGTACGTCGGAGACGCGCAATTTCATACATGTTACATCCTAATGCACACGACTTATCGAAACAAACCGTGTGGGAAACATATCACCATGCACACTAGTTGAAATTTTTAACCGTGTGCGATTTGTTTCACACGAAACAAATCATATGCAAGTATTTTGACATATGACGTCAAGTTAACATACACACGACTTTATGTTCTAGGGTAAGGGACACAGATAACACAAGGAAAGCTTCATCCTTGTGTGTTTGGGATTAAATTGTCCGGTCTATATCAGTGCTAGTAATATGGAAGACTAATTGTATACAT
Organism: Poa pratensis; assembly: GCA_947311845.1. Lineage (NCBI taxonomy): Eukaryota > Viridiplantae > Streptophyta > Magnoliopsida > Poales > Poaceae > Poa > Poa pratensis. The sequence continues at coordinate 42,808,136 of CAMZMU010000038.1, forward strand.
GTGCTAATCAAATTTTCATTTGCGATTCAAAGCCACATTGAAGGTTTTGCCGAGCACTGATTTTTTTTTGTCATTTCCTGGGACTAAACGGTTTTTAATTTATTGGCAGCGGTTACGAGGAGACGAGTGTAGATGCCGAGGAGTTCTCTCGTGGTTCTTCAAATAGGCCAGACACCAGCTACCTCCGTCTCCTCGTCTCCTGTCATTGTAGCTACTAGGCACCATTTGGCGTTGCCAGCCGGCGGGAGCTCTCGCCGCCGATCCAGGACCAGGAGACCTGCAGCCCAACCGAATCAGACCAACGTAAGAAACCCACATCCGATGGCCATGCTCCTTTCCCATTCACTCCGGCGCCTCCGCCGCCTCCTCAAGCCCGAAACCCTTCTTCCAAGAACCCTCTCCCCAACCAGGACCTCGCCTTCCCCTCTCCACTTCCCGGCGGGGCATCCGCCGCCGGCATTCGGACCGATGGGATGGAGTAGCGGGCTGCCGCAGTGGCAGCGCGCCCTATGCACTGCCTCTTCTGACCCTCTGAGCTCCTTCGGCATCTGCGACGCCGGCCTGGCGGCCGTCGAAGGCACGGCGTCGCCGGACATCGTCCAGGTGTCACTTTCCCCTTTTCTGTCGATGCAGGAGCAGGGGTCTCTATCCCCTTTTGGAAGAAGAAAAAAAGGTGCCCGCACTAGTAGAGAACAGGGCATCAGTACCGGTCTTATTGGGCCTTTAGTACCGGTTGTGCAACCGGTACTAAAAGGTCGAGACTAAAGGGGTACCCCTTTAGTACCGGTTGTATAGACAACCGGTGCTAAAGGCCCTCCACGTGGCCGAACCTGCGGGCGCGTAGCTGAGGACCTTTAGTACCGGTTGGTAATACCAACCGGTACTAAAGGTTCCTGTTTTTTTTGCCCCCCCCCCCCTTATTTTTTCAGGGGGGTTAGGTTTTCGGTTTTTTTCTTTTCGCTTATTTCTCAGGGTTTAGGGTTTCTGTTTTTTTCCTTTTCGCTCATTTTCAGGGTTTCGGAGGAGATCACGTATAAAGTACTCACTACACATATAAAGTACTCTTTACACATATAAAGTACTCTCGTTATATATAAAGTACTCATAATTACAATGGAGATCACCGTTAGCTAGTACATGCATGGAGGGAGTCTATTAATCGACATAGTGGAATTCACCGAATTCATCTACGACATGCGTCATAATGAATCCCGCCAATTCCTCCGCAATAGCTTTTACGCGGTTTTTTAGTAGGAGCTGGTTCCGCTTCCTTGCCATCTTTAAAAGAAGGAGATCAAATCAGTTATGATCGAAACTAAACATGATTGATGGTAGCAAAATAAAAGTTGTGTATGATGTTTACGTACCTCTCGATTTCTTATACTATTGACTCTCTCATTGACCCTCATGTGAATAAACTCGCAAACGTAGTATCCACATAGTTCCGTCCCCTGTGGTTGTCGCAGACACCACTATACAAGAATTTAATTTAATCAAATAATAATCAAGAGAATGATAATGGTATTAGAAAGATACACAGACCTAGATACGTAGTAGTACTTACGTTGTTAGCCTTGAACTACAGCTTAGGTTTCCATTCACCGCGTTCTTCCGCGATGAACTTTTTCCAAACCCTGCCCGGAAAAGAAAATGAATTGAGAGTTATTACTTATACTTTTGATATCCGGAAATGAACGAAAGAGGCCGATATAGTGCGATTGAAATTACCTCTTGAGCATTAGACGCACGCTTTTGTACTCATCTTGATCTCTCCTTAATGAGTCCCAGACTTCAACTTCTCCTTCCTCGAGTCTAATGATTAGCAGAATGAAGTGGTACCTGCGCACATTTATATACGCAGGTATTCAGAACTCATCAATTACACTTAATATCGGGAAAGCAAAAAAATGTGTACAAGACAGTAACACTCACCCGAAGTTGTAAGGAAAAAGTATTTCCTTTTGGACTTTGTCGCTTAAAAAGCGTTAGCAAAAAGTCTCTGTGTCCTCGGGATGGTCAGCTATGGTCTTGACATGAACTTTATCCGGGTCAATGAACCCAATGTCCCAGATTCCTCCCATTCGGCATTCACGAATCTTCATTCTGCATAATAGCGTACAAAATAATGTTGTGAGGATAATTACAAGCAATGAACGAGCTTAACTATAAATAATTAAATTACACGAATAAATTACTTACAGACAATAGCAGCTGATGATAGATTTGTCGAGAGCAAGTTGATTGTACATCTGAAAAAGTTCGGAGAACGCAACCTCCACACCATATTGTCGGAAGTAGTTTGTTCCTTAACTCCCGCCATGAGACACATTTTCCCTTCTTTTGCGGCGGCCATGTACCAGTTATGCAATTTATATAACTGTGTTGTTAGAGCACTCGGATTTTCGACCAGAGGCAGCCCGAGTTCAAATTTATATTGAATTGTTATCTGCGCTATGGGGTAACCTGTGTCGCCAATGACAACTTCTCCATGCTCGATTTCCCGAGCTTCAGAAGGCACAATGAGCGGGGCGATCGATTGTGCTTCTTGTTCTCCGAGCTGGGCAACTCTTTTCCCGCACGCTTTTTCTTGCTCCATCTGTGAGGAAAGTACCTTTTCAATACCTCGCTCATAGTCTGAAAGGGGCGGTGGTGGAGGGTCATATAGGTTGTCAACGGTGTGATCTTTTACCTCAGTTGGTATAGTCTTCAGAAGTTCCTTTATGGGGTCCAGTCTTGCCTCCAGTCTTTCCTTTTTTTCTGTTCAAAAAAGGCTCTCGCCTCTTCACGTGTGCTCACTTCTAATTCCTCCTGAGTCATCTCGCCAGCTAACTTCTCAGGAGCCTTGACTTCCTTGTTTTTTTTGCACGTTTCTTGACAGGGGACGACGTGAACAGCTTCCGCTTTGTCAAACTACTAGTGGGCGCAGCAGTCGGCTGACGGGACGGCGCGGGCGATGGACTCGCGGTGGGCTCCCAATCGTCGGGGGAGGAGGGTGGACTTTGCTGTGGTGAATTTCTAACCGAGTCTGGAAACTTGATATATTTCTTCTTCCATAGAACGATACCAAGTTCGACATCTCCCAATGTCTTCTCGCCTTCAGCTCCGGGAATGTCAAGATGCATTGAGTTGAATCCCGACATAACTTTCGTGACCCCGACACGAGCAAATCCAGCCGGAATCTCACCAAAATGGAAGGTTGATCCAAGTTGATGCGGTAAAGCATAGCCATTCGCCACCGGAAAACTAATGTTCTTCATTGGCGCATGTAACTCACAATTTGTCTTCTCCGTGATATCATCCACGGGGTAGCGCGCCGCCGACGGTTCATCAACTGCAGGATCTTGTAGCTGCGTGGAACCCACGCTGCTTTTCCGCTGAGATGGGCAGACATCGACTGCATGATCTTCTACTCGCGGCTGAGATTCCCTTTGCTGGGTAATTAAGGCCAGTTGCTCCTTCACATCCTGCATCTGGCGTTCTAATGCAGTAAACCTCTCCGCCTCCCTCTTCTTACCTCTGCAATGTTTTCTATAAGTTGCAGCGTGCTCCGGAAACCCTTCAAGAAAACCAACCCCGCCTCCTCTGCCTCGACATCGTCCCCAGTGTTCTTTATTCCCGAGGGCGAGTGAAAGCTCGTCGTCCTCTCTATCGGGAACATATTTTCCCTGTCGGACTAGTTCTATTGCGTCAACTAGTTTTTGGTGACTCTTGTAATTCTTTTCTTCCATTTTCCCTGTGCAACAATCAGCCCTGTGTCTGGGTCCAACACTGCCCCATGCGCGAACAACCATAACTTGGACCTGTCGGGCCAGTCATCTGTCTGTGGAATGATCCCTTTTTGACGCAGCTCGTTTTCATAGGCTTCCCACTTAGGCACGGCAGTCTTGTAGCCACCTGAGCCCAAACGATGGAAATATTTCTTCTTCTTAGCATTCAACTTATTTTGTTTCGATCGGGCCACAGCGACGGCCGATTTCTTATACGCCACAAATTCAGGCCAGTCATCTTTTAGCTTCTCTAGATGTCCAGTGAAATCTGGAGTTTTTTTCTCATATTTTCTCCACAATGATTTCTTCCAGTTGTTGAATTGCTCGGCCATCTTGCTAAGAGTCCACTCCTTGACTTTATCCTTCCTCCTCTGTGGGAGATCTGCCGGTAGGCTGAAAGAACCCAATATCGACTCCCAAAGGGTTTCTTTAATTCTGTCCTCGACATATTTTGCGCCAATGTTTTTTTTCTTCGGCTCATTCCATTCTGCAACGGTGATCGGGACCATGTCCCTTACAAGAAATCCGCATTGAGCTATATATTTAGTGGAGATTCCATCGGGTTTCTCCGGTTTGCCTTTTATGCTAACTTCGTCGATCGACAACTTTGCACCATCCGGCAGCTTTAACCCTTGGGCCGGGCCTCGTTTACGGATTGACGTAGATCCAGAGGGCTGAAAGAAAAATGTTTCGTTAATAAGTGCGCATATAAATCAATTAATGCATCTAGCTAGTGATCAACAAGACTTAATATATACCTTGCCGGAGTTCTCTACGGAGTTTTCTAACGGCACTTCTTCTTCGTCGTCGTCTCTGAAGTTTTGTAACTCAAGTCCCTCACCGGAGTCGTTCAAGCATTTCGCGCTGAAATCTTCGCCGTCTTCTTCGTCGGAATCTTCTCCATCGGAATTGGGTCCAAGGGTCTTATCAAATATAGGTGCTTGAAAGCGTTCTTCTTTCTCCAAGTCTCGGATGAAGTCCGGGGCGTCGATGATGGGGGCATCGTCCTCCATAGCTCAATGTCACTGCAAATTTGTAATTCATAGCAAGCAACTTTAAATTTCTTATACACTAATAAAAAACTTTGCTACTAAAATAACAATATTTCAAACTTAGCAACATTTCAAACTTAGCAATATTTCAAACTTTACAATGTTATTTTTAGTAATGTTATTTTAAAACTTATCTAAATGACTTAGCAATATTTATAACAAAATTTCTACATTTGCTACACTAAACAATAAACTTTAATAATAATATAAACAATAATAACCTATAAACAATAAACAAAATTACTAAGGTAGTTGCAATAATAACACTAACTTATCTCAATTTTCTACATTTCCTAAAATTTGCTAACTTATCTCAATTTCTAACTTATCTCAATTTTATAGCTAATATAGCTAATTTGCTAACTTAATTTGCTACTAGCTAATTTGCTAACTTAAATTTATAGCTAATATCTAATTTGCTAACTTAATTTTTATAGCTAATTTGCTAACAATTTTATAGCTAATATGGAGAAAAAATAAAAATATTGCAACTACAATATAGCAACCAATTTATAGCTAATCTAATTTTTATAGCTACTGCAATCTAATTTTTATAGCTAATGCAACTAATGAAGAAAAATAACAAGACAAAAAAAATTTGCAAAACTCTCACCTTGCTTAGGCCGGCGGCGGTGGTGGCTGAGGAGACCCGGCCGAGGCGGCGTGGCGTCGGCGCGGATGTCGAGGCCGAGGCGCGCGGCGCGGCGTCGGCGAGGTCGAGGACAAGGCGGCGTCGACGGCGTCGGCGCTCTGGAGGCGAACGGCGCGGCGTGGCGGAGGCGAACGATGCGGCGGAGGCGAACGGCGGCAGCCTGGCAGCGTCGTCGTCGGGGAGGTCGAGGGCGAGGAGGAGTTGGCCGGAGAGGAGCAGGACGGAGGAGTGTGGGGACTTGGCGAATTTGGGGATCGAATCGTCGATCCCACACTTAACCGCACTGAAAACCCCTTTAGTACCGGTTGTTCTGTACAACCGGTACTAAAGACTCTGTTTGGGCTGCGGCGAAATTTCGCGCGCGAAGCCCACCCCTTTAGTACCGGTTGTAGTTTACAACCGGTACTAATGGGCTTTTGATTATTTTTTTCTCTAGTTTCTTTTTTCTTTCTTATGTTTTCTGTTTTTTATATCTATTTGGTTTCTATTTTGTTTTTTTCTCTAGTTTCTTTTTCTTTAATATATATTTAATTTAATTGTCTACAAAATTGTAATAATTATCTATCTATTTGTTTTCTATAAAAATGGACCCGAGCTATGTAACTGTATTAAATAAAGATGTTTGAATATGAATTTGAATAACTTGTGCATACTTTTGAATCTGACAAAAATGGACCACACAGTTACATAAAAGGATACATTATTACACATCACTAACTTTGCATAAAAGGATACACTATTACACATCAGTAATAGTTACATTACTACATAAACGGACCACACAATTACATAAAAGGATTAGGAGGAACGGCGGGAGGAGCCAGCCCCGTTCGCGGCCGCCCGATTCTCACGCGCACGTTTGCGACGGAGGGCAAGATCCATGGAGGATGAGTCTTTCAGCGCCCAATCCAGCTCGGAAGCCTCCTTCGCCTTGAGCTGGCAGGCAGTTCTGGCTCGCTGTACACGGTCGTCGTGGACGGACTGGAAGGAGGCTTCAAGGGCCTCCTGCATCTGCGGCCCGCCGCGCTCTTCCCCATGGTCGCTCCAGTCGAAGTCGTCGTCGTCGTCATCCTCCTCGTCAGGAGGGGCGGCGGCGACTAGTGGAGGTACGGCCGTGGAACCCCACGCCACCCCTGCTGCGTACGCATCCTCGTCGGGGTCAGGGACGTCGGACCACGCGCTCTCGTACGTCCTCCGCACCTCCTCCGGCACCGGAGCAGGAGGTCGGTAAGAGGGCATTCCTCTCCACGCCGGACTCGTGGGCATACAGCGGGATAGGCTCCCATGGTAGCGCCCAAGCGCGCTCTGCCGAGCACGCTCGACCTCGTCCAGAAGGCGCTGCGGCGGGCGTGGCGGATCCATCTCGTGGAGACGATGCGTTCGTGGCTAGGAATGGTGGATTAGGGTTTACCCCGTCGGCGACAATATATAAAGACCTCCAGGGCAGCGCTAGGGGAAGACACGTGGCTAGGGCAGCGCTGGGGGAGGACACGAGGCTCCACAAAGCCCGACTTTAGTCCCGGTACCAACCGGGACTAAAGAAGCACACGAATCGTGTGTTTCTTTCAAGCGCTTGTGAGACGTTGGATCAGGTGTGAGCCCGACTTTAGTCCCAGTTGGTGTTACCAACCGGGACTAAAGAAGCACACGGATCGTGTGTTTCTTTCAAGCGCTTGTGAGACGTTGGATCAGGGGTGTGTTTCTTTTGAGGGATTGTGAGCTATTGGATCAGCAGTATCACGACCACTTCGTGAGCCACATGACCCGGTTGGTGTTACCAACCGGGACTAAAGAAACACACGTACCCTATATATAGCCCCCGTCCTCAGACAGGTTACTCACTCACACAAAACATTCCAGCGTCACTCGGAGAGGCATCTTTGGGCAACCAGCGGCAAGACGTCTCTGATGACCTGCGACCGTTCCAAACGGTTACAGATCATCAGAGATGTCTTGCCGGACAGTTGTAGATCATCAGAGACGTCTTACCGCTCTCTGGATTGAAGGCCGATTTGCCGTCTCACGACCACGCGATGATTTGCCGATTTGCCGGCCAGAGTGGCCACTGGAGAAGGTAGGCAGGGGAAACCGTATGTTTTGTTCTATCACTTGGAAATGCTAAAGATCTTGGAGAATGCAGAGATTGTGTTGGTAAAACTGCAGCTGATTGACATAGTGTTTAGATCTCTCTTCTGAGTTTTCAGGACATAGTTACATAAAAGGTTTAATACATTATTACACATCAGCAACAACATCCCTATCTAGTGTTCACTTTTTCTTCTTGTGTGTCCCTTTCTTCTGATTGCGCCGTAGCCATGGACATTCTTCATCATTTAACACGATGCTTGGGTCAGTTTTCACTTTGAAGGGCGGAATTTCATCAAACTTATTGTAATCTTCTGACATGTCTGTCTTGTCCTCCACTCCCACGATGTTTCTTTTTCCTGAAAGAACTATGTGGCGCTTTGGCTCATCGTATGATGTACCGGCTTGCTTATCTTTTCTTTTTTTCGGTCTGGAAGACATGTCCTTCACATAGAAAACCTGAGCCACATCATTGGCTAGGACGAATGGCTCGGTGCGGTACGCAAGATTCTTGAGATCCACTGTAGTCATTCCGTACCGCCGGTCTATCTCTACCCCGCTTGACAGGTTGACCCATTTGCACTGAAACAAAGGGATCTTAAAAGAAGGTCCATAGTCAAGTTCCCATATCTGCTGTATGCAACCATAATATGTGTCCTTTGTCCCATCGTCGTTTGTTGCATCAAAGCGGACACCACTGTTTTGGTTAGTGCTCTTTTTGTCTTGGGTTTCCGTGTAAAATGTATTCCCATTTATCTCGTACCCTTGGAAAGTCAATATAGTCGAAGATGGTGACTTGGCCAACAAGTATAGCTCTTGTCCAACAGTGTGTTATTAATGAGATGTGTACGCAACCAACTGCCGAAAGTATCCACGTGTTTCCCTTTAATCCAGAAGTTAGTCTCCTCCGGGTATTGGGAGCGTAAAATATCCATGTGTTTCACGATATACGGAGCCACCAATCTGGAATTTTGTAGAACTGTGTAGTGTGCTTGAGTGAAAGAATGCCCGTCCATACATGTTGTTGCTTTCTTTCCTAGCGTGCCTTTTCCACGCAGTCTCCCCTCATGGCGCGATTGAGGAACACCGATCGGCTTAAGATCAGGAATAAAGTCAACACAAAACTCAATGACCTCCTCTGTTCCATAGCCCTTGGACATGCTTCCTTCTGGCCTAGCACGGTTATGAACGTATTTCTTTAAGACTCCCATGAACCTCTCAAAGGGGAACATGTTGTGTAGAAATACAGGACCGAGAATGGAAATCTCTTCGACGAGGTGAACTATGAGGTGCGTCATAATATTGAAGAAGGACGGTGGAAACACCAACTCGAAGCTGACAAGACATTGGACCACACCCGTCTGTAAACTTGGTAGAGTTGCTGGATCGATTACCTTCTGAGAAATTGCATTCAGGAATGCACATAGCTTCACAATGGGTACTCGAACGTTTTCCGGTAGAAGCCCCCTCAATGCAACCGGAAGTAATTGTGTCATAATCACGTGGCAGTCATGAGACTTCAGGTTTTGGAACTTTTTCTCTGCCATGTTTATTATTCCCTTTATATTCGACGAGTAGCCAGACGGGACCTTGATACTGCTCAGGACTTGAAAAAAGATCTCCTTCTCTTCTTTGGTAAGAGCGTAGCTGGCAGTACCTTGGTACTTCTCTGGATTCAGGTTGTCTCGTTCGTGCGTACTTTGCTGGTCCTGCCGTGCATCCGATGTATCTTTCGTCTTCCCATACACGCCTAAGAAGTTTAGCAGGTTCACGCAAAGATTTTTCGTCACGTGCATCACGTCGATTGCAGAGCGAACCTCTAGGATTTTCCAATAGGGTAAATCCCAAAATATAGATTTCTTTTTCCACAAGGGTACGCGCTTGTTAGCGTCTTTTGGAACATTTAGACTGCCAGGACCCTTTCCAAATATTACTTCCAAATCCTTGACCATGCCATATATAACATCACCATCAGGGCGTGTAGGCTTCGTTCGGTTATCTGCCTCACCTTTGAAATGCTTGCCTGGCTTTCTTACGGATGCCTGTTTGGAAGAAATCGACGATGACCAAGGTACACATTCTTGTTACCTAAATATATACTGTCAGTCTTATCTAAACAGTGCGTGCATGCATTGTATCCCTTGTTTGACTGTCCTGAAATGTTACTAAGAGCAGGCCAATCATTGATGGTTACAAACAGCAACGCTCGTAGGCCAAATTCCTCCTGTTTGTACTCATCCCACACACGTACGCCTTCGTCAGACCACAACTGTAAAAGTTCGTCAACTAATGGCCTCAGATACACATCAATGTCGTTGCCGGGTTGCTTCGGGCCTTGGATAAGCACTGGCATCATAATATACTTTTGCTTCATGCACAACCAAGGAGGAAGGTTATAGATACATAGAGTCACGGGCCAGGTGCTATGACTGCTGCTCTGCTCCCCAAACGGATTCAAGCCATCTGTACTTAGACCAAACCTTAAGTTCCTTGCGTCAGCTGCAAATTCCCCAAACGCACTGTCGATGTTTCTCCACTGAGACCCATCAGCGGGGTGTCTCATCTCGTCTTCCTTACGGTCTTCTTTGTGCCATCGCAACAACTTGGCATGCTCTTTGTTTCGGAACAAACGTTTCAACCGTGGTATTATAGGAGCATACCACATCACCTTCGCGGGAACCCTCTTCCTGGGGCTCGGCTCGCCCTCAACATCACCTGGGTCATCTCGCCCGATCTTATACCGCAATGCACCGCATATCGGGCATGCATTCAAATTCTCGTACTTCTCACCGCGGTAGAGGATGCAGTCATTGATGCATGCATGTATCTTCTCCACCTCTAATCCTAGAGGGCAGACAATCTTCTTTGCTTCGTATGTATTGTGCGGCAATTCATTATTCCTTGGAAGACTCTTCTTAAATATTTGTAGCAACTCCTGAAATGCCTTGTCAGATATTCCATTCTTTGCCTTCCACTGCAGCAATTCCAGGGTGGTACCCAGCTTTTTCTGGCCATCTTCACAATTTGGGTACAACAATTTTTTGTGATCCTCTAACATGCGCTCCAACTTCGACCACTCGTTTTCACTTCCGCACTTCATCTGTTCATCAAGAATGACCCGACGAAGATCATCATCATCGGACTGATCAACAATGACCTCGAGCTCAACTTCGTCTTCCCCCATTGTAGTATCACCGTGTTCAGAGAACACAGGATAGTTGTCATCATCCTCTTCTTCAGGGTCTTCCATTATACCCCTCTTTCTCCATGCTTGGTCCAACAAAAATAATTGGGCATGAAGCCTTGTCGCAACAAGTGGGAGTGTATGGTTCTTACGCTCGGGTAATTCCTCGTATTCCGACATTCATCACATGGACAAATCATAAAACCATTCTTCAGCTTGTTTAACTTAACCACATCGAGAAAACGATGCATGCCATCAATGAACTCGGGACAGCGTCGATCACCGTACATCCATTCTCGGCTCATCTGCATTACATAAATACATCAAAAACCATTACACCAGCTAAATAATGAATAGAGATACGTGACCAAATTAATTTATACAAGTTCATCACATTAAAATCAAAGTAGAGTAGTGCCCAAATGTAATACATAGTTCTCACGAAACATACATCAATCGAAACTAACATACAACTATCTAAAGAATTTAAATCCAACAACAAATGCGATCAGAATCGCAACCAAGGTAACTATTGAACCAACAGCATAATGATACCAAGCCTCTTGACTAATGGCATATTTTCTAATCTTTTTAAGCTTGGCGCATTGCATCCATCTTCCTCTCGTGAGCAGCGACGACGTCGGCAAGCTCGACCCCGTGAGCATCAACGATGTCGGCAATCTTCAAGTCCAATTCCATCTTCTCTTCTAGGCATTGGAGACGAAGATCTTCACTTATCTTCAATTTTGCTCTCAAATCGTCGTTTTCTTTTTTAAAATACTCGACAATAGGGTCGGCCGGAATTTCCGGTTCAACTACCTCCTAAATAAAAATATATCTACGTCAAGTTGGTCGGCATGATTGTTATAAACACGAAACAAAATAAATAGTTAAAAAGATATACCACATCCGAATCATAGACCGGACGAGGGCCGAAGGGGACGGATATCAAAACCATGACACTATACATATATAAAAAAATAAGAAAATTATACAAGAAATAATTATGCATTTAAATCATATAACTAACAATTTTTAAAATAAAAGATAAAAAAAGGCTCACCGAGGTGGTGTCGGTGACGGAGCGGCGCGGGCGATCGACGGCGGTGAGGAAGGGGACACTATATAAAACCACAAATTATACTTTAATTTGAGCTCAAAATGCATATAAAACAAATGAAATCCCTAACTTAGGCATTTCATCAAACACCTTGCAAGCACCACCAAAATCAAACTTGCTAAACTTGCACGAAAATGAGCTAAACTTGAAATGCCGGAAGAGAAGATGAAGAAGTTGCTAACCCTTGTATAGGGTGCCACCAATCTTGACAAATGTTGGAGAAAAAAGCGGTGAACTAGAGCTTGGGAGAGCTTGGGAGAGAGGAAAAATGGAGTTGGGTCGAGTTGCTTCAAATGGAGCTGGCTCGGGGTGGAAGAAGGGTTATAGTGCCCGAAACCTTTAGTACCGGTTGGTAATAACAACCGGTACTAAAGGTCTCGCCGTGGGGCCACCAACCGCGGCCGCATGTGCCGCGTGGCCTCCAACTCTTTAGTACCGGTTGCTATGAACAACCGGTACTAAAGGCTACCTTTAGTACCGGTTGCTAAGAACAACCGGTACTAAAGGTCCTCGCTGCGGTGCCACGAACGCAACCGGTGCTAATGCCCCCCTTTAGTACCGGTTTTTGTACAACCGGTACTAAAGGTGGCGCACCAAAGACTCCTTTTCTACTAGTGCCGCCGACGAGGTCCACGCCGTGACGCCTAAACCCGCCCAGAAAGGTTCATTTTCGGATCTTAATATTTTGGAAATTTCGTTCTAGCCCTGTTTAATGTGCGAAACATCGATTCTCCATTTGCTTCAGAGGATTTTTGAATCTGTCTTGTATTTTTTAAATTTCTGTTCCTTGCCTGGATTTAATAAATTGAGGATTCGGCGATATTGGAGGTTCTGCTCTTCCTAAACATGAAAGTTGGTATAGTCGAGAAATAAAATAAATCTAGTACTTCTGAATCCATCATATTGTTGTTTACATCTGTCTCGGAGTAATTTCGAATGAGTAATGTTATATGAGGGAAATGCTGTACATGGTGAACTACATATGAAGTTGGATGCACAATGATGGATAAATATTACACCTTCATTGTTAACCTTAAGTTTGCAGTTCCTGCCCAAGCGCAGTAATTTCTTACACAATACAGGTTCTCTTCGTTCATTCAATTTTTGTGGGTACAAAGATACTATTTGGCCCGAACCTAAAGATAATTAACAGGATTTTATCCTGAACTGGAGAAAGTTAGGGTGACCAACTCACCTTGACAGGTGATAGCAAATGCAGCTAGATAGCTCAAATAGCTACTTTATGCTGAGTTCTAATCTGATTTCGTCTTCCAAACCGTGGCTAATTTCTCATACCCGTCTGGTCTGGTAATGGTGGTATTAAAATTTGAATGCCTTTTCACAGGTGATTCTGAAACTGATTTGGATAGGAAGACCGTCAAAATCATGACGTTCAATGTGTGGTCAAAGTCTATGGAACTGTCCAGAAGGATGAATGCTATTGGAGATCTTATTCAGCACCACACCCCAGATCTTATATGCTTCCAGGTCCTGATTTTCTCAGTTTGAACAATTCATTGTTTGTTTCCTTGTTCCATTTTGAATGGACCTCACATGTCTGGGACTGCAGGAGGTTACACCGGACATATACCTGCTTCTGAAAGACTCTGTCTGGTGGGGAGAATATGAATGCTCGGTATCGTGTGAGAGGGCTATGCAGAGAGTAGTTTTCTGCATGCAGGTACAATCATATCCTCTTGTCAAAGTCTCAAAATCAGGTGTCCTATATATGGCTCGACTTCAATCATTTTTGCATGGTCTCTAAGATACACCTTTGTTCGTTAGTTTATATATTGTGAAAGTATATTTGACAGAAATTATACTGATGCGTATCTGACACGGTCAATCCAAATGCTCTTACCTGTTTTTATGCTCAGAGTTTTAAAGAGTCCACCGTGTGTATTGCATTTTTTTTTTTAGAAAAGGACCGTGTGTATTGCATAACTAATGTTTACTTTGAAAGTTTGAATTCATCCATTTTCATGGTTACGTGAGGATGCTGATGTAGTTCGTATTTCTACGTTTCAGTTGCTCTTTCACCGAACTGTATCTTGTTTTATGTGTTTCCGGTAACATGATCCAATTGCAAACTGTGCAGTCGACCCCGACCCCGACCCCGACCTTCTCCCAACCCTAGCCGCCCCGCGCCGCCGGCCGGCCGGCCGCGCCGCTCCCTCCCCTCCTCCTTCCCTCCCCGCCTCTCTCGCGGCTGGTTGCCCCCCGCGCGGGCGACCGGCCGTGCCTGCTGCCGTCGAGCAGAGCCCCTCCCGGCCTCTCCTCCTCCGCCGTCGTCGGCGTGCGGCGCCGGGCTTGCCCCGGGCGGCGCCGGCGCCGGCGGCCCCTCTGCTTCTCCCCCCTCGGCGTCCTCCCTGCGCGGGGCGGCGCGGCGTTGGGTGGTGCTGTTCGGCGACAACGGTCAGCTTCGGCGACGGAGGTCCTGGCGCATGGCGGCGGGAGTTCCGGCGCTTGCGGTGGTGAGCGCGACGGCGGCGCCGCCGTTGGTGGTGCGGGTTGCCTCGGCCTGGGCCTGCAGGCCCAGATCTGGGCCCCTTGGGCCCGATCTGGGTCAGGGCGGGCTGGGCCCTGGTACCCGGTTTGACTGATGTACAGACCTGTGACGGGAGTGGCGGTGACGATGCCGCGTGTGCTGCAGCGTGGCGGTAGGAGCTTCACGGACCCATCTGGGTCCGGCTGGGCCTTTGGTGTCGTTCTTGGGTAGCGGCGGCGGCGGCTTACGTGCAGCAGCGTGGCGGCGGAGACTTCACGGGCCTGTCTAGGGCCCGGCCGGGCCTCCCCGGCCTGGTGTGTCTTTGCTGCAGCGTCCGGTCGGCACCCGCCGATGGCGGTGGAGGACGTCCTCCAGGTGGCTGTGCTGCTGCCGCCCTCCGACTCCATGGTGGCCTGGTGTGCTCTTGTCTACTGCGTCCGGTCGGCTACCGCCTCAGGCGGTGGAGGATGTTCCCTCCCGCGTGGCTGTGGTACTACCGCTCCTTGTCTATGGCGTGTGCTTCTCAGTTCGGCCAGTCGTGCAGTGCTTGCCAGGGTGATACGACGAGGTGGCTTCAATTCCGTGGTGGCGTCTGTTGGTGGGCGGCAAGATGGGTGGAGCGCTATGGATTGTCCGGCATTGTGGTTTTTTGGGGGTCAGGAGAAATCCTTGTCATCTTGACACCGACGCGGTGACGCCTATGGGTGTCGCTTCTCCTTCCTGAAGGGCGTCGGATGTACCTCTTCCCCACTACCGGTAGCGTGCCGGGGGAAACCCTAGGACTATTCTGGGCAGCAGCGTCGTCGTCGTCGCTTTCCTTCTTGAAGGTGCTGCTTGGTACGCGGCGTTTCAGAGTGCTAGGTTCGTGGTGGGAATTCTCCGGAGAGGACGCAGCGGTTGCGAGTCATTTTCGTTTTCGTTGATCCATCGTTGTTGGCATTGTTTTCTTTTTCTCTTTTGAGCTTGGTTGTGCTGTCTGCCCCAGCAGGAAACTCGTTGTTGTTCGGTGTGGTTGCTATATTTATATAGCGGGGCGAAAGCCTATTTCTTCATGATCCAATTGCAAACAAATGCAGATGAGCAAACTGCCGGTGGATTCTTTCGGGCGTTACTATGCGAAGGGAAGGGAGCTGTGCACAGCAGATGTCAGCATTGGCGGCGTGACCATGGTGCTGGCCACAAGCCACCTGGTGACGGCCCCCTCATCCTATTTTATCCCGCGGGGTAAGAGTAAGACGTACAGGTTATGGAACAGCGACGAACGGGCCACTCAGGCAAAAAAATGTCTCAGGATCCTGAGACGACTACCCAATGTGATATTCTGCGGTGACATGAACTGGGACGAGAAAGTAGACGGGAGCTTTCCTCTGTGGATGCATGGTGGCTGGGTCGACGCCTGGGATGAGCTGAGGCCGTATGAGGATGGCTGGACGTACGACACAAGGGCGAACCCCATGCTGTTGGCCAACAAGAAGTTGCAGAAGAGGCTGGATCGGTTCGTGTGCAGGCTGGCAGATTTCGAGATGGACGCCATCGAGATGATCGGGAAGGAGGCCGTGCCTGGTGTCTCGCACGTGAAGGATAAGACAGTCGCCGGGTGGCTTGCAAGATGATACTCCCTGTCCTGCCAAGTGACCACTTCGGGCTCATTTTGACAATCACACGTCGTCAGCCTGGAAGCGCTTCGTCCGACTCGGAGCCGGAGCTGTCGGAGTCGGAGTCGGAGTGATATCGTGTTTGCTCTATGCCTGAACCTCTTTTATGTAGTACTAGGAAACATGCCCGTGCGTTGCGACGGGTTTCTTAACTAACATCAATTTTTGTCCGATCGTGCTACCATCAAGAGTGATCCTTTTTTCAGCGTTGTTGAACGCAAAACTTATATGCGTGGGTCAAGATATACCCAATGTTACTAATTGCTACAGACAAAAGATGAACAAAAAACTCGACCACTCATCCCCTCTGGTTTAAGTCCAAAGCGAGGAAGGATAATTATATGTCATCTGAGATTTGGAAGAAATTGCATGTTTCTAATTGCTAAATATAGATCTAACGGAAAGTAGCATAGGCTAAAGTAAAAGAAATCTATTGTTAACTCTGAAAGATCGCCACCATGTCCACTTTTATCAACAATAGCTTGAATGGGCATCGGATAATTTTTTGGCATGTAAGTTCCCTGACAACAACACCCACATCAGGAGAAATAACCACAAGGTATTTGAAAATTATCTTGCTGGCAAGGTAGTACAAAAATCACAGGCTACATAAGTACAGAGTGGTGCTTACGACCAGCATGCGAAGGTGCAGGTGTTTGCTCTGCTCATTGAGCAAGTCAGCTTGCCAAGCCAAAAAATAAACTTGAGTATTCACGCTAACCGTTCTTCAGCGAAGCAGATTCAGGAACCCAGCCCAGCCTAGAGATGCAATAGTCTTCAATCGGCAGCACCGCACGGGAGCAAAAGCACGCTGCCTCCATGGAGTGAATCTTGGAAATAGCCTCGCTGCCTGCCCAGCAAAGCATGGTGACGACGACCTCTCAGTCGGCCACGAATTGCTGAGACAGATCTGCCCCAGGCATGTTGAACATGCCGGCGCCAAGTCCGGTCACCTGCTGGCACTTGGAGAGAAGTAAAGAAACGAAACGCTCTATATATGTATTGCAGTGGTTGCCGCCGTGCTGGCAGAGCTTCACCGCAGCTGTGCAGCTGCATTCTGCATTTTGACGCGGCCAGGACGAAGCCGAGCGGCTTGAGGTTGGCCGCCGGCCGGGAAACGCGGCCGCACTGCCGACACAGGAGCCCAGAAGGGAAGGGGAAAACCGACGGTACAGAGGAACACAGCCGGAAATCGGCGCAGTAGTCCACGGCGCCGCGACGGGTCGGTAGGCCGCGCAGTCGCTACGAGATGGTCGGGGCAGCGCAGAGGCGACCGGATCTGCAGCCGGAGGAGCTCGTGGACGCGGTGGCCGGACGACCTGTTGGAGGAGCCGTGCTCGTGGGCGGGCGTCGATCCTGGGAGCTAGCGGAGGCGCGGAGCAGCTACGGCCAGGAGCTGGTCGGTCCGGTGTCGGCTGGCGGCCGGAAGCGAGGATGGAGGCGGCGAGGGATTCTGATGAGACCAGAAGGTGCGTGGGGCCCAGCCGGCGGTGCTCGTCGATGGGGTCGGGCGCAGCTGCATTGGCCCTCGCGGCGACCGGCAGTGCGTGCGCACGGGAAAGCAGCGCACGAAATAAAAACGAAACGTTTTCTTTCACTTACCGTGGCATTGGTGGGTAAATATGTGATTTGTGTAAGGGCAAAATCGTCCAAAAAAATGACGTACCACAAGAAATCTTAATGCTTTTATTATTACTAGGAAACGTGCCCGTGCGTTGCAACGGAGAAGAAATCCATGTCCTTCAAACTCATAATCATCCTATCCAATATTAGCGACACCTACCTAGGATTTCACCCATGAATTCTCATCAATTTTGACGATGTTGACATGGGTTTGAAATGAATTCGATAGAACCACATAATTCAAAGTTCAATTGAAATGCATTCCATAATTCATAATTTGGCAGTCTATGTATATATTAAGTGTAGAAATAATTCACAATATTGATTTTCCTCTTCACAACTAATATCAATTAGATTCTCGGGCGATGATTTTATTTTGATAATATGCATGCCCATTGACCAAGATTTGACAAAAAGAAACTGATCAAACTGAATTCTTCAATTCGCAACAAGCTTGTATATTAACTTTTTATAAAATCAGATCCAAGAATTTGGGTCCTAAAATTATTAATTAGAGAGGAAACGTGTCGTGGAGACACCCAAAACAATCATCACAACGTGTTTTTTTGCCTCATTCAGTTATCCTTTCTAACTCTCGCATTTCAAAGAATAGTTTATATGAATCGAGGCACTCACATCTCATATATCTAATAATTTGAACAGACCGATGGTTTTAGAGATAATACGAAAAGTGAAATATGGCTAAGCAATACGAATACATCCATTGGCTTGATACTTTTATTTGGAATAAGCTGATACATTTGGATGCTTGACTGGAGCAAAATACCTGTGCGTACTCACAGGCATAAATGTAGAGCAATTGAGCAAAGATACTGCGCCCATTTTTCTCCCCCCAAATATTCACCTAATATTAACCCGCTAGATGGCTCATTTGGTTGTGAAGAAGAATGCAAAATCAGTAGTAAATCTCTACCCCCTCTCAGTTTTCTCTGCTATAAAACATGCAGCACCGTAGCAGGATCCTCTCTGCTCTCTCATGCAGCGAACACAACGAAGCAAAATAAATGTATCTGTCATCTCTACTCTCTCATGCAGCAAGGCGATCCTCTCTACTCTCTCATGTAGAAAGCACAACAAAGAAACTAAATTTGAACCCTACATCCTCTCTGCCCTCAAACAGCAGCATGCACGCAAAGAGAAACAAAAAGAAATCTACTCTCAGATAGTCAGATGTCTGCTTCCAAAGGATGCAAGCAAGGTAACAGCACGCAAGCAAAGTACACACATCTCTCAACTCTCTACTCGTCATCTCCTTCTGGAACAAACAGTATGAAAGTGGAGTTTCACCACCAAAATTCACTGCCTCTCTTCTTCCAATTATTATCTAGCAGAAACAGAAAAACAACCGAGTATTTCCTCGGTCAATTCCCTGTTGCTGGTTCTATCCTTGAGCTGCTCAGCCATGGGAGGCGGCATAGCTTTAAGATCTGAAGCGTGTCTACAGCCGCTCTGGAGGAAGCAGAACAGAGGAGCTGGGAAGGGCTGGAAGCTGCTCGAGAGAAGGGCTGTACGGGACTGACGGGAGGCGTTCCGTGTACCAGATCTAGAATCGCACCGCGTCCATAAATGTATTGGCGAATTCGATTACTGAGCTTGGCACAAATTCAGCAGCGGCGTGGAAGCTCCTGGAATTGCATCAGGGGATATTCTCACCCGTACACGGCGACTCGGCTTCAGGGATGAGGGCACCCATGCCGCCAGCCGCGATTGAGACATCCCAGCAACTACGAGACGATTAGAAGCAACTTAGGTATAGATATAGATAGATAAGTACTAAGTAGCAACTTAACCTGCTGGCTGGGCTTCTTTTGTGTAGTAACGTCGTAGGACTGTTTAGACTTTAGACCTCTTATGTGTACTACTAAAATCGTAACGCGTATGCGGGCTGTTTCTTGGATGCTCGGGTACTATGGATGCCACTAGGCTGGTGGTGTGGTTGCTTCGTTTTGCAACCTGCAGTTCTTCCCGCCTCCCTCAGCCTGGAATGTTGATTCTGAATCGCTTGTGCATACAGCGGGCAATGCTATTTGTTCTGTCGAGTGTACATAACTGAACTGCCGGGGCTTTTTAGCAACATGTAAGTTAACCATGTAATTGCAAAGTTCATCAAAACAAATTATAGTAACATGTGCCCCAAACCGTGTTCCGCCACTCCAGCGACCGGGCCCATGATCAAGTCGAACTATGTGTTCATGGAGGTGTCAACCGTAACTGCAAGTGCCAGTGTGCCACGGAACAGCTGGTGTCCGATAAGTGCTTGTGTCTTGGTCAATGCTCCCATATCTGTCGTTTGTACATAACTGAACTACTGGAGCTTTTTAGCAACATGTAAGTTAACCATGTAATTGAATAACAAGTTGCAAAGTTCATCAAAACAAATCATAGTAACATGAGCCCAAAACCCGTTCCGCCACTCCAGCGACTGGGTGTAGGATCAAGTCGAACAATGTATTCATGGTCAACCGTAATGGCGAGTGCACCCGATAAGTGCTTGTGTCTTGGTGCACCACTCAGAACCTAGCCACTCGAGTCGAACTGAGACAGACTACTTGTCATATGCGATTGCCGATTGCTATACTAGAACCGGTATAAGTTCACTCTCCAAACATACCTACCTACCTACTATGACTGTGGCATCTCCCCATTACAACTGCTACTTGAGAAAAATGTGTTTTTTCTACCTTGCCATCTCTGTCTCGCCGATGGAATATTTTAACCGTGAGCAAAATTGACATGGCATGCTCATGCTCACTTTGCCGATCTTATCTGGTCCATGGCTCTGAACTTAGCTTGTGGTTCCGCGAGAGGGATGTTTTTTAAAAGCAACAGGAGGAATGGCTCAGATCCCTATGAGTGAGGCTACTTGTATTGTGTTATAAATGCATTGTTCCGATGAAGAGAAGATCCTATAATTAGCTTTTTAGGAAATTTCCAAACGAATAATTTCTTGTGCTAATCATGCAAAGGACGGGCGCCGCCGCAACCAATCGTCATCAGCCCAGCTGTGGCAGCCAGGGACGAAATTGTGCAAATTTCACTGATCTATATAAGAGGCATATACACAAATGTACCACCTACCTGCCCAATAATTACAAGGTATGTGCGAAAGGTTCCTACAACAATTCGTCACACTTTTCTTTCTCATGGGACACGCCCCATATGGTGTCGTGTCACCGAGCTCTGCTGCCTGCCTCCACCATGGAATCTAATACCCGGCCAGTGTTTCTCATCTCCATGGAGACAGCAGAAGGGTCGACGGACAAGTCACGGTGCTGCTGACGATCCGAGGCTTCTGGAAGTGAACATGTAACAACATGCCTATACACTACACAGAATTAATTTTGGGCTTTTCGCAACACTAGTCTAAGAATATAGCCCAACAGACTACAGAGACGGACTGTGCTAGAACCAGTGTTTTCTGGCCCTGTCCAAGTCTAATGGAAGAGTCGATATGGGCCAGATCGAAGCGTAACTCCTATGTCTCGTGGATTCAAATTGAGAGAGAACGCTATCAATATGGGCCAGGTCAAACATGGCATCGAGGAGTCCTTCCCGAATCGGACGGGTAGCTCACTTACGACGCACGGCCGGTCTTGGTCTATCTCCCGTCCACATATACGAAGCCCGGGGGCGAGGCTAGGGCTAGCGATCGAGAGCAGACACGGAACGACGATCGATCGATGGCGATGGAGATCCAGGTGGCCGAGCCGTTGAGCGAGGAGGAGATCAGGGACATGGCGGACAGCGACATAATTGATCCATACGTGGAGGAGTGCCTGCGGGCGGCGCAGTCGGAGATGGAGCGCATGCGCGCGGACGCGGACACCGACGGGTTCCCCTTCGTCGAGCAGCTGGAGTGGGTGGACGCGCGCGAGGAATACGCCGTCGCGCTCCGCGACGCGGCCGACGCGGAGCTGGCGGACCTCGGGCACGGCCTGGCCGTCTTCGCGGGGAGGGCCGGCGAGGAGGCGCTGGTGGCCCAGCTGCGGAGGCAGGCCGCGTGGTGCACCGCGCGGCGCGCTGAGGCGGACGCACTCGCGGGCGCTGCGCAGCGCTTGCGGGACGGGTGGATGAGGTATGTGGCCACGGCGGAGGAGCAGGAGGAGGGCGACGGTGAGGTCGAGCTCGTCGTCGCGGCGGCCCAGGCCTACATGGAGTTCCTGGCCAGGAGATGGACGGCGGCGGGGTCCCCGAGGCAGACGCGGCCAGGGCGGACGCGATCGACGCGGCCGCCACGGCGGGACACGGCGTCGCCGGGCGGTTCGCGGCCGAGTTCCTGGAGCGGCTGGCGGGCAGGTTCCGGCAGGCTGCGGAGACGTACGCGGGACAGCAGGAGGGGACGGTCGCGGAGGGTCTGCGGCGGCGCGCGGCGGAGGTGGAGGCGCTGTGTGCCGACCCGGAGGCACTCGTGCCGCGGATGCAGGCGACCGGGTGGTGGATGTTCTGGAGGTATATGAACCGGAACACCTCCGCCGTCGCCTCTGCACGGGCAGCGCTAGAGCCCACGCCAACGCCCGACACCACCGCGTCCTCTCTTTAATTCAGTAAATTCTGTTATCATTTTGTCACGTGTCACCTTACTTGTGAGGTTAGTAACAGTAGGATGATTTCATTATTAGTCACTGCATGACTTAGATTTGATACCAATTCAAACTTTATTTTGGCAGCAGTAAAGCTTTGTCTGATGAATCCTCATGGTTACTAGTTACAAAACATGTTTTACGTTTCATGGTTCATGAATTTGTATTTTCAAATGTGAGGTTCCCGAGGTACTCTCTCCGTTCCACATGTTATCTAGATTCGGACTAAAACGAGTGGAGATATACATTAAAACGTGTCTAGATACATGTGTATACAAGTGAATGTGAAAAAGACCTAAATCATTTTATATTGTTGAACGGAGGGAGTATATGAGTCGGGCACCTCAGCCTCCGCAGTGGCAGCACGAGAGCCCACGTCGTCGCCTCCACGTCCTCTTTGATTAAATAAATTACTACATCAATTAGCTTGTGATGGCCTCCATTAGAAGAATATACTTCTATTATCCTTTACAAGTGAGCTTAGTAATAGTAGGATTTGATTATCAGACACTATAATAATTTTATACAGACTCAACCTTTGTTTTTGCCGCAATAAGGCATTATGTGATGAATCTTGATCGTTACAAGTTATGGATCATGCTACAGGTTACATGCACGGTTACTCTTCCATATCTACGAGAAGGTTATATGTGATCCATTCTAAACTAGCTACGAGAACAAACATACATTTGAGGTTTAAGCATTTGCTTATTTATTTTATGTTAATAAGAACTTTCTCTTTCTCAACCCTGTGAGGATTGTACTTGTACACTGGGTTCGGAATCCTCGAATCCATTCCGTTCGGACTACGTGTCTTGAGTTTTGTCTAGGTTTTGGTTATTTTACTAAGAGCTATTTAAAAATGCACAAGCAGCCGCCAGATTTTGAACCCGGTACCTCTAGTTGTGCAAATTTGTGTGCAATTGGTAGTTTTGGGGGTTTTCCTTTTCTATGACATTTTTAGTGTTTATGTGACGATGGGTAGTTTTAGGGACCATCTATGGCAGTTTCATTGTTTCTTGGCGATCGGAATGTTTATAAATCTAACTAGTGGAATGTCGTGCGGCGTCACGCCGCATCTCTTTTGAATGTTTTAATTGGTAGTGTATGTTATTGTTGATTGTTTTAATTGGCAATGTATGTTGTTGAGGGTACTGTATAGCATATTAGGTGGATGATTATGTATTTTTGTATGCATATGGGTTGTTTGTAGATAAGTAATTATGTGGCAGCACCACAGCCATCCCGTCGGTGGCAGCAACACCGCACCACCATCATGACATCAGACCCGGAGCGGGTGCAGAGAAAAACAGAGGAGGTGTGGCCGAGCTTGGGGCTCGAGGTGGAGGTTCTAGCTGATACGGAACGCGAGCGCGGAGGGAGCGAGAACTGGCACGTCTATTTCTGTGAATATAATTTGTTTTTTTATTTTGGTTACTTAATATATTTTGTGAATAGAAATGGTGGCGTTGTTTGTATAATGGATTTATGTTTGCATAAGTATTACAAATTATTGAGTTACTGAGAAAACAGACTAATCGTTTTCGTTTTACTCGTTTTGAATTGTTCTCATGTTTGTAAAATGGTTAGATTTGAAAGGCATCTAAAATTTTGAAATATTCAAAATTGTATGACGCGTTGCTGTGGTAAAATTCAAATTTGGAAACGTCCAGATTTTAAAATTGTGCAGATTTGGAAATTATTAAAATGCAAAGAAAGCTTAGGGTTAAAAATTGTTCGGATTTTGAGTTTGTTCAATTCAGGAAGTTTTTCAGATTCAATGTCTTTTTACGTTTGCGAAATGATCAGATTTGGAAGACTTTTGGAAGTTTTAAATATTCAAATTTGAAATTTTGGTCATATGCCATAATTAGTCAGCATTTATTGTTGTGATCGTGTTGGTACATTTTTCATATTTTCCTGATGGATATAGTTAAAGTTTCTGATTTTGCAGCATTTAGTAGTTTTTGAAAATTGTTTAAATACCATAAAAGAATATGTATAAAGTGGGTTAAATTATCTGAAGCATGCTCTATTTTAGAATTTGGTTTTTGATTCAATTATACTTACTTGAGAAATAAGTTTGAAACAGTTATTTGTCGTTTTTTACTTTTGTGGTATTTTTATTTTGATATTTTGATGGATATAGTTAAAGTTACTGATTTTGCAGCATTTAGTAGTTTTTGAAAATTGTTTAAATACTGTAAAACAATATGTATAAAGTGGGTTAAATTATCTGAAGCATGTTCTATTTTAGAATTTGTTTTTTGATTCATTTATACTTATCTGAGAAATAAGTTTGAAACAGTTATTTATCGATATTTACTTTTGTGGTTGTTTTATTTTGATATTTTTAAGCACATGGTAGAAATGGGTAATTGTATTTAAGTGATTTGTGAAACTTTATTTAAATAAGAAGTTTTGTACCAAACATGTTCTATTTTAGAATTTGGTTTTTGATTCAATTATACTTATTTGAGAAATAAGTTTGAAACAGTTATTTATCGATTTTTAATTTTGTGGTAGTTTTATTTTGATATTTTCAAGCACATGGTAGAAATGGGTAATTGTATTTAAGTGATTTGCGAAACTTTATTTAAATAAGAAGTTTTGTACCGAATTATTTTATTGGGTTTATCATATTAAATGATATTGCGGATATTATTTTTCTGGACTTTATTTGAATTCAAAAGAAAATTATGGAATCCATATTTTATAAAATGACGCAAAGGTGTCAAATGGGCCTTTTTGTATTTTTCGAACTTTTCAAGATTTGAAATAATTTGGGAAAGGTCCCAAAGTATTTGAAATGACTATTTTGATTTTTAATTTTTTTTAGAAATTCGTTTGAATTGATTTGCAACTGTATTTGAAAAGTTACAAAAGTGTTGAAAAATAGAAAAACAGAACAGGAAGAAAAAAAAAAGGCCGAGCCAGCCGTACAGGAAGCAGGCCAGCCCAGCATCCGGCCCGCCTGGCCAGCCCAGGCCCACTGTGACGGCACGATGACGTCAGCAGTGGCCGGAGCGGCCGTGGCCACGGCGAGCACGGCGACGCCGCGCCACCGCGAGATGGGACACGGGGCTACACGCGGTGGACGCGCCTGGACGCGGGCGGCCGAACGTGGCGGCGGCGCTGCGTCTGGGTCGCCGGAGCGACGCCGGAGCAACGCCGGCGGCATCCGAACGCGGCGGCGGGGCGAGCGGACGGCGGCGACGATTCCGGCGCGAGGTTGCCGTCCCAGCACGCGTTTGTCGGTGGAGACGGGGAGGACGCGGTGGCGGAGCTCCCCGTGTGCGTGGATTTGTCCGGGGAGCAGCGGTGCGGCGGAGGCGCGCGTCGGGACCGCGCGGGAGAGGGAAGGAGAGGAGGAGGGTGTGAGGACACTTTTCCACCGGGGTCCTCGGGGTGTTCGAAAATCACGGATAGGTCCCCGTCAGCGAAGAATGAGGACTGTTTCCAAATTTCTGTAAAGTGGAGGGGCTTTTTTGCAAAAATACCGCGCGCGGGGGGCACTGTTCATCACTGTAGCCATTGTAGCTAGCTACAGTGCTCGAGCGCGGAGAGGCCGCGAAACGGACCATCTTTCATATAGTTAGTAATGTAAGAACAATATCGTCTAAACATTGAGATTAGCTTACGTTCCAATACAAGTGTCATCTAATAGTTATGTGTCATAGAGAAATAACTAATTTCAAAGGTTCTTTGTACGAGAAAACAATTTCTATATAGACTGTGATGTGTGAACTAGTTTTGCTCCTTCATTTCGCCCCGTGGCTCCTAGCCTCTTCGCTAGTACTCCCCTATACTCTTCATGTGAGTTTTCTTGAAGTGTTTATCTTTTCTGGAAAGATCTTCTTTTATTGTTTATCAATACTAAACTAAGAGATCTACTTTACACGAAGCATTTACAAAAAAAAAAAACTTGCTCTGTATCCTTCAGAATTAATGAGAAAGATAATTGCGTCAAAGTATCCTATAAAGTGACGTTCTTAATTATGGGCATACTACCTCCATAGCTATGGTTGTGGTATTCAGTTACCGGGCTCTGCTGCCTGCCTCCATGGAATCTAATTCTCGGGCAGTGTTTCTCATCTCCATGCCTACGGCAAAAGGGACTATGGACAAGTCAAGTGGTAGTACTGACTGATGGCGATCCGAGGTGGCTGTTGCCGTTGATTGCACTTGGTTCTCAGCTTCTAGGTTAAGAATGTGGTGATGATATGCATGAGGCCAGTGCCCTGAAACGAAAAAGGTAAATCTCAATACACGTACTCTTTTCCTTCTGGTTTAAAACAACAGAGAGTACAGTTTTTTTTTTAAAGTTTAGAGTACAAATTTTCCGTTTTCGCAGATAAAAACAAGAGAATAACTTGATGAGGATGATAGCAAACATGACTTCAGCTTTGGGCTTGACTAAGAATTCGTCTTTGTGAGTCTGGCGAGTAGCCCGAGTTTCATAACTTGAGCCCAGCTAACAAAAGCTCAATAGGATCAACCATAATCATGAATATATAGTTCTACAGAGTCGGATTGGGCTGGTCTAATCAAAATAGGTTTTTTTTTTTTGCCTAGTCCAGGTTCAAAGGAATAGAGATGCATATTCAGTTTAGTTATATGGAGACAAAACAATTAGTACTCCCTCCATTCCATAATTCTTGTCATGATTTAGTTCAAATTTTGAACTAAAACCACCACAAGAATTATGAAACGAAGGTAGTAGTTAAGTTATATACACGTGACAGAACCAGGAGTAATGGTTGTGCACTATGGACCAGCAATTCAGAATCAACATACCATGTTCACCGGAGGGAGATGGGAAGAACTGCAGGTAGCAAAACGAAGCAACCACCAGACCTGCAGAGATATACGCACCCAGCCACCCACAGGTCAGTCTGATGGTGTGATTGATCTTTAGGAGATACTGATGCACTTTTAACAGGTGGAAGGTAATCTAGCTCTGAAGGGGTTGGCACCTACCAAGAATTCCGCCGGCGAACACGTCCTGCCAGTGGTGCCAGTAGTCATCCACCCGCGACACGCCGACCATGGCCGCGAGGAGCAGCGGCAGGATCACGATGCACAGCTTGGCGACATGGCCGCCCCGGTCGAACGCCCTGATCTTGCCAGCCAGATACCACGACAGGAAGCCTAGTCCAGCGAAGGACCCTGCAAACGCGAACAGTATATCAGTGTTCAGTCTTACACTATGTGCAGCAAAATGGTTTCTGAATCTTTACATTGGCATCATCACTTACATGAGGTGTGGCCACTGGGGAAGCTCTTGTGCCCTTCTTTGATGACGCCAGCGTCTCCATGGCATATGACTTGTCCGGTGATGTTGTTGTAATTCTGAAAAAAGAAGACAACTAAATTCAGTGTGGCAATCTTGAAGAAGAACAGCTCTGACGAAAGAATGGGGAAACTCACGGGCACTCCGTCAGGAAAGCATCTCCAGTAGAAGTCGGGACGAGGCCGGCCGACGCTGTTCTTGATCGCTTCGGTGATGACGGCGGTTATGAGAAAGGAGAAGAACAGGCCTAGTATGGCGTGATGCAGGTCGTAGGCATTCCTGCTCTTCACGTAGATTCCGGCGAAGATGAGCATCGGCACGACCATCGCGAATACCTGCGTCCGTCCGGCCGGCCGTCGCCGAGCAAGATTCGATAAACTCATGGCAAAAAAATGTCTAGAATCTGGAGCAGACAGTATTGCGTTGTAGGTAGGTGGGTGGGCGTACCGCGACTGCCCAGATGGGCACGGTGTTGTCCTTGAGCGGGTACAGGAGGGAGTCCATCATGCCCTTGCCGACGAACCGGTGGAACGGCTCGATGATGTTGAGCGCCACGGCGGCGGCGGCGAGGAGGACCAGCACGATCCAGTCCACCATGTGCTGCCTCGCCACCTTGGCCCCGTGGGTCTTCAGGTACGGGTGCGGCGGCGCCGGTGCCGGCATCTTCTTAGTTGCCGCTAAGTTTCTCCCTTATTGCTCCGTGCGCCGCTGAGGTCAACGACGGCGGCCGGCCGGTTGATGGGGAGGAACGGCGGAACGGGGTGATGGAGCAAACACATGCAACTCGATCGTGTTGCCGCCTGAGCTCTCTGTTTTCTCCTGGTGGCGCGCGCCGACGCCGTCGGCTGGAACTTGCCGATGCTTCGGCCTTCGGCGCAGTTTCCTTCTTTCTGCATCTCACACGTTCCTTTCTGTTGAAGAAAGTGACGACCAACCGGAAGATAAGATGGGTCAAGAGATGGCGGCGAATACAGCAATTTATACCGACGACTTGTAGGTGCAGCGGTCAACGTTCGTTCGTGGAGGAGAATGGTCCGAGCAGGTGGGCTCACTGGCGCAGCCAGAAACGGAGAAAGGGTGCTAACATATTGCAAGAAATTGAACTAGATGTAAGGGTGGAAACGGATCGGATGCGGATCACATCCCTTTTCCTATTTTCAAACGAATAGGAATATGATGCGGTTGTTGTCGGATACAAATGCGGAGCGGATGTTACTCAATGTGGATACGGGTCGGATGTTTTCTCAAGTCGGAACAGAAACGAATATAATTCCAATACATAGGATGTTTTTTCAACCACAATACATAGGATAAACTCCATCAAATCCTAAATGGCTAAGATGTGCATATCAATATGCACATATTTATGTGGAGTCTGTCCTATGTATTGTAGTTGGTTTAACTAGTTTGGACCCAATGAGTTTGGGTACCATGTTGTACTTAAATTTGTTTTAGATACATTGAAAATGCATTAGAAGCTTGTCTCATCTACAAGGAAGGGGTTGTCACCATGTGCTTATTGGAGTCAAGCTTGGATGATCATGAACTTTTATCTTCTATGTCACCCAATGTTATCTCGGTAACAAGTATCTACCTCATGCATACTTTTCTAACTTTCAACCTTGTGTAGGTTGTTTCATGGCATGAATTTCTTTTGTTGCAATTTATTTGGTTCTTGCAAAACAAATTTATTAAATGTGAGCAAGCCGGAAGGGAATATATATAATCATTTTCATGATTCACCAATCCAAATATGTTAATCTAGCACTTTCTACTCTATGTCTCGAATATGCAATATTGATGTTTTTTTTCAAAATCATTTGTTTTTTGCGATACTTGTTATCTTTCTCAGAGCATCCCATTTATCACCTTATCCCTTATGGATACTTTTGATGCTATGATGAGTGTGTGTTGGAAGTTCATCTATATCCCTTTAAGATAAAATTTAGCTTTGTGTTACGCTATTAAGTAAAGATCTTATTGTTGTATTTATGACTTTCTTTTGGATATCATGTTCTTTACCTTAGTACCTATTTTGCGTGTACATGTTTCTTTGTGGATTTATATCTTCATGTTTAGTGTCTACTTAGAAACTTTTACATATGAGAGTAGTTACATCTTTTATTGGTATTCCAATTCTTTAGTGACCACCTTTTATCCCTTTTTGATTCTTTGGTGGTTTCTAAAAGCCACAAGATTTGTTTTTCATTTGGTATACTCTTGAATCTTAATAGGCTTGTGGACCTATTTGCTTTACTCTTGGTTTGTGTGCATGGGAAAGACATGATATGCACTACGTGCCTCATATATTGAAAAACTATGTTGATGCTTACGCTCATCCTTGTATTAGTCTCCTTAAAATGTCTTTTCTATTTCACACTCATCTCTTTCGGTTGAGCAAGTCTTTATTTGTCGCTCCTTGATCTTGTTGCTCAACATTTATTTATTCAAGTTGTATTGACTCTTTTCTCATTTTTGCTCTCTTGCATTTGTTTGTGTTCAAATTTATCTAGGAGGGAGTGAGGATTCCATGTTGTGCACACTATATTAAAATACAAATCCAATATTGTGCACGTACATTGGGGAGTTCCCTCTTGATTTTTGAACACTTGGTTGATCTTTTCATAATATCTTCTTTTTGTTCAATTTGTTTTTCGGATCCTTTGATTAGTTACTTCTTTTGTCGAAGTATCTTTCAATTTGTTTTTTTTTGCAATCTTTGGATCCTCAATATAGTTTGATCTACTTCCCAACTATCATTGAATATGTGCATTTGATTTCACTCATATTATAAGAAATGCACACATTATGGGGGAGCTCTTACTATATTGGCCTTCTAAATTTTTCCTCCCATTTCGGCAATCGATGCCAATGGGGGAGAAGTTTAGAGAGTTTAAGAGAATTTGGTTTTATGCTTTAGTTTCATTCTTAAGCATTTGCCTTTCATGCTCTTGCATCCTTGCTTTTTGTTGTGCATGGTTGCTTAATTCATTATATAAACTCTCGTAAAAGGGATTGTCATCGATTATCAAAATGGGGGAGATTGAAAGTGCATGGTGCCCCCATGTGTGGTTTTGGTAATTAATGACAATCCTTATGGACTAATGTTTGCATTGAGATATTCTTGTAAATCTTGTCCATAGGAAAAGATTGGAGTTCATGTGTTGGACTCTAAAAGATTACATGATGATCAATGCTCTATTCAAGTGTTTATATGAAGAATGGTCATGTGTAGAGTTGAGCTTAATTTCAAGAGAAGCATCTCGAAGAAATCCTATGCTTGAATCTTGTCACCCATTTGGAGATTATGGTCAAGTGAAGATGTGCCGAAGAGAGGCTCTCCCATATTGGTGTATGGGGGAGCGATATGTGAGTCTTCATCAAGCAAACCGCAATCAAGAAAGGTGGTCCACTTGAAGAGATCAAGATCGTCATCAGCTAGCTCAAGTGGAATGCGCAAGGCAAAGGTATGATCTTGATAGGGTTTCTATTTTACCGGTCTCATGGTGTTAGTGGGGGACCGGGTTATTGGATAGACGGCATACTATCAAGAGGGGCTCTCAAGTGAGTAACTTGATCACATCTTTGTGGAGAGCTCAAACATTTGCATTCTTGGCACATCGTTTTTCTTGGTTCTTATTTGGCTTTTATCCATGTGAGAATTTAGAGCTTGTGTTCATCTCCATACCAAGCTCTATTTCATCAAAAACGGATTTCATATGAATATCTCGTTGCGTTTTTTATGTTGGAGGTTTTACTATCTCCTTGTGGCTTCATCCTCACATGATGGACTATGATGTTTCTCTGCATGATCTTGTAGAGCTCTTCGTTGCGATTCCAACGAGCCCAAAAACATCGAAATCGGAGTCCAGATGAAAAAGTTATTGCAGTTTTCATTTTGTTGTTTCTGTCAGTTTTCAGACAACCGGATATTCCGATTAACTTCAGGAATTTCCGGTTAGAAATATCCGGCTCCCTCCAGTACACTTCACGTTTTCCATCGGATGTTTCGGTCCGAATTTGATCCGGAATATCCGGTTTTTCCTGTTTTACTGGTTGTAACGGTTATATTTTGGGAGGGGCTATAAATACCCCTCCCCTTCTTCAACCTAGAGCTAAGCACGTTTTTTCCCCTCTCTCTCCTCCATTATTGACCTTGGAAAAGCTTGCTTTCGCTCAATCCCTCCCATGATTCTTGCATATCTTTGAGGGAAAATTGAGATGAGATATAGATCTACATTTCCACCAATCCATTCCTCCTCTAAGTGAGGGGAACCTAGTAGATCTTGATCTTGGAGTTCTTGTGTAGTTCTTCTTTGTTCTTCCTCTCTTATTCCTCTATAAGCATTTATTGCTTTGTTGGAATTTGAGAGTGAAGGCTTTGAGCACTTGTGCTCTTGCCATTGCTTTGTGCATCGGTTTTGTGCTCTTCACGAGGATTCGTGGAGGTTGAAAGTTTGTGAGCTTGTTACTCTTGGGTCATTGGACCCTAGACGCCTTTATGGTGGTTGAGACCTTTTGTGGTCACTTGTAGCCATCCGGGAGCCCCCAATCCTTTTGTGGGTTGTGCCCCGGGTTGTTGTTGTAAAGGCTCCGGATTCCACCTCGAAGGATTCCGATAGTGGAAGGTGAACCAATCCTTTGTGGTGCGGTTCATCGGAGAAGAAGGTGAGGCCTTTGTGGCGTTGAAACCGACCTTTGTGGTGGCTCACATCTCTCCAACGAGACGTACTCCCCTAAAAAGGAGGAACTCGGAATACATCCTCGTCTCCGCGTGCCTCGGTTATTTCTATACCAGAGCTCTTTAGTTATGCACTTTACATTGTGATAGCCTTCATGCTTGAAGTATTCTTTATTGCTATCACCTTGTTACTTGTCTTGCTTAGCATAAGTTGTTGGTGTACATAGGTGAGCCTAGTTTATAGGTTGTTGGCTTCTTAATTTAAACACCTAGTTTTATTCCGCAATTATCAAGCCTAAACCGGAAAAGTTTTAATCGCCTATTCACCCCCCCCCCCCCCCCCCCCCCCCCCCCCCCCCCCCCCCCCCCCCCCCCCCCCCCCCCCCCCCCCCCCCCCCCCCCCCCCCCCCCCCCTAGGCGACATCCTTGTCCTTTCAAAAAGACATATGCTACAACAGACAAAATAACCTTCTCTTGATTTCTAATAGATCATCGCTTGATAAGAGAAAACAATCTTATGTTTTTTCGTTCTCTCTATCCAACTAAAATAAAAATCAACTGTCGCAACCTATATGTATGAGAAAGATGAAGGAACCTATGAACCCCGACCATTTTTTTCATACTTGCAAACTCTCTTTTACTTTGCTTTGTGATACATTACTTCACTGGTTAATTTACTTGTTGTGTTTATAATTTCCAGAAAAGAAGCTTAGTTTAGTTATTTTGGTTAGTTCATAGCCAGATAAGCGACAATATAGTATGGGAAAATAACTACCATTACCTGCATAGGTGCAAAGTTGACGTCCATCTTCTGTTTTCAATTAATAGAAACCAATTATGTCCTAGATTTAGTAGTTGTTGTGTATGCCATTGTGTAGTTTTTATTAGCAGAGCACTATGAGTTTGTATTTGAGCAGTATGATTTTTTTCTTAAGAATATTTCCTACATGGTTTGTACCATTGGAAAATCGTAGGAATTTTATGAGTATATTTTATGGAAATTGTCCCTTTATATATATGACAACTATGAACTTTTAAAAAACTTACTATGTTTTTTCTTGTTACAACCATTAACCATATATATCTTCTATTACAGAAGATATGGATCTGTATCTGGATGCCTCTATATGAGAAGATGGTGATGGTTCCATCACACGATTATGCATCACAAGAATCCGCAACACAAAATGGCGATGGTTTTGTTGGTGAGGAAGATGGGGAGAATTTGGTTGTGCCTACTCCAGATATATCGATGAGAGGAGCCAATTTCACCATCAAGGAATATGAGGCTTTGTGCAATACATGGAAAATACCTGCTATAAGCAATTACTGGAATGAGCAAAAAAGCAACACCTATTTGCAGATGTGCATGATCAATACACGATTTTCTTCAAGGTGGAAAATCTAGGACACGGGTTTCTCTCCAACATCGTTTGCAAACTATATCATCGGATTATTTTAATTGGTCATGTTGTTTGGCTAATGTTGACTGTCTCAACCCAAGTGGGACAAATGCTGATGATAAGGCGATGGAATATTATTGACATGGTCAATTATTTACGTTTGAACATCTATTGTGTGCATTGGAGGCTAACTTATTTTTTTTACATTTTAGCTAAATAATGTCTCAGTAATTGTACATGAGCTTAAAAACACAAAGGTTGAAGGCAAGGCAAGAGTTTCAATTTGCACCATTGGTAGAAAATTCTCGAGCATGATGTGAAAGTGAAGAACCAACAATCCAATGAAATACCAAACAAGAAGAAGCATATGGCTAGCACGGGGTGGAGATGGTTTGTGCTTGAGACCGATGATGGTTTCGTGCTTGATGGTTAATAAAAGGAGGCCCAATGGGAGGAAGAAATAAAGGAAGGAGAGGAGGGCGAAGGGTGAGACAATGTCAGTTACAAAGAGTCGTTGGATAACATGATAGCTATAAAAAAGTACATTGATTATCAAAGAAAGGACTTGAACACCAAAGAAATGGATGAGAGGAAGGAGGCCAAGGATAGGAGAACCGTAGTCAACGAAAGGAGGGCCACATCCAAGGATAAAATGACCGATATTGAGGACATGATTGTGGCATCCGAAGAATTTCTCAAGAGGTTCGAGAATAACAAAAAGATCGTGTTCATGGACCCACAATGGTCTAGATGAGAAGGGCCGCACATATTTTGAGCTTTCCCATTATCAAATGTTCGCGACAAGAGTGTTCGTGGATGCCAATGGAGGCAATTTTGGCATGTGAGGCAACAATGGTGATGCCAATGGAGGTGGTGGTGCCATTTGAAGCTCTATGAATCGATCATGCTTATGTTATATCCACTTTTGTTTTTCATTGATGATGCACTTTTTTTTTGCGCTAGGCTTCAAGTTGAACTTGAATTTGAAATGTTGTGGATTTGTAATGTTATATATGAGAGGCATGATGGTGAAAATTTTAATAGCATGTGTAGAAAATTTAATTAATTCAGATTTATATGCAATGTGTAGTAGAGAAGGAAATAATAATAAAAAATCTTGTTTTGGGTATGCTGCAAAACAGATTTTTGTTTGGATACTCATACCCTCTCTCTCCCTCCACCCAAAATCCTTCTTTGGATCTTTTTTCAGAAAAAATCTTTCTTTCATTGTTTATCAATACAATCACGTTCTTTTCAAGAATACACCATGGAAGGATGTATCATATTTCATAGAAGAAATCGTGAAATTTTCACTCATCTTTACATGAAGCATATACAAAAAGAAGGTTACTACCTAACCTACCTAATTAATGAGAAAGACAATTTCACGAAAGCCTCCAGAAATGATGTTTCTCATAGGGGTGTGCCACCCCCATAGCTATGGTGGCGGTATTAATTTACCGAGTTCTGCTGCCGGCCTCCATGGAGTCCAATGCTCTAGCAGTGGTTCTCATCTCCATGCCAACGGCAAAAGGGACTATGGACATGTCACGCAGCAGTGACTGCTGGCGATCCGAGGTAGATGCTCCTGTTGTCTGCACTTGGTTCTCGGCTTCTGGGTTAAGAATGTGAAGACGGTATGCATGAGGCCAGTGCCCTGAAACACAAAAGGTAACATGTCAATACGCAGAATCTTTCTCTTCTGGTAAAAAAGGTAGAGGAACTTTTGCTGTTTTTAAAGAATTAAACAAGAGAATTTTATAGCAAAAACATGGCTTTAGTTCTGGGATTGACTCAAAATTCGGCTTTCTAAGCCTGGCTAGTAGCCTGACTTTCATAACTTGACCCAGCTAGCAAAAGCCCGATTGGACCAACCATAAGCATGAATATATATAGCCCTGGACTGGGCTGATCTAGTAAAAAAAAAATTGCCCAGTCCATGTTTACAGGAATAGAGATGCTTTTGTATGCATATTCACTTTAGTTATATACACCTGACAGAATGAGGAGTAATGGTGTTATGCACTATGCACCATCAATTCAGAATCAACATACCATGTTCACCGGAGGGGATGGGAAAAACTGCAGGTAGCAAAACGAAGCAACCACCAGACCTGCAGAGATACAGGCACCCACACGTCAGTCTGACAGTATGATCTCCAGGAGATACTGGTGTAGGTTTATCAGGTTGAATTCTTGGCACCTACCGAGAATTCCACCAGCGAAAACGTCCTGCCAATGGTGCCAGTAGTCGTCGACCCGTGATACGCCGACCAACGCTGCGAGGAGCAGCGGCAGGATGATGATGCAGAGCTTGGCGATGTGGCCGCCCCGGTCGAACGCCCTGATCTTGCCAGCCAGGTACCACGACAGGAAGCCTAGTCCGGCGAAGGACCCTGCATTGCATGACAGATGAATATGAGAAATCTGTGAGACTGAATGTGCAGTACTCTTGCAAGTATATGTGAAGGTAGACGGGTAAACGGTTCATGAACTTATTTAAATTAACATGTTCAGATGGTTTTCAGAGTTGCAGATGGTGGTGGTTGCTTACATGAGGTGTGGCCACTCGGGAAGCTCTTGTGACCTTCTTTGATGACGGCTGCGTCTCCGTGGCATATGACTTGCCCAGTGATGTTGTCGTAATTCTGAATGGATAAAGCATCAAATTCAGTGTGACAGAATATAAGAAGTTCTGAAGATGCAGCAATGGGGACTTGGAGAGCTCACCGGTACTCCGTTAGGAAAGCATCGCCAGTAGAAGTTGGGCCGTGGCCGGCCAACGCCGTCCTTGATCGCGTCGGTGAGGACACCGGTGATGAGCACGGAGAAGAGCAGGCCTGCCAATTTCGCGACAGCATTGTTTACATCTTTCTGAACCGAGAAGTAAGCAGAGCAGTAATCTGAATAAATTGACACAGGGTTGCAGCAGTGCAGGGATAACCTGCCTAGTATGGCGTGATGCAGGTCGTAGGCATTCTTCCTCTTCACGTAGATCCCGGCGAAGATGAGCATCGGCATGGCGACCGCGATTACCTGCATCCATCCATCCGGCCGCCGCCGACGAGGACGATTCGATCAATACAGGCAGGGTAAAAGAATGTCTAATCTGGAGCAACCTTGAAGGCAGGGGGCGTACCGGGACGGCCCAGACGGGGACGGTGTTGTCCTTGAGCGGGTACAGAGGGTGTCCATCATGCCCTGCCGACGAACCGGTGGAAGGGCTCGATGAGGTTGAGCCCGACGTCGGCGGCGGCGAGGAGGAGCAGCACGATCCAGTCGACCATGTGCAGCCTCGCCACCTTGGCCCCGTGGGTCTTGAGGTACGGGTGCGGCGCCCCAGGCGGATCGGCGCCGCTCCCGCCGCCGGCGCCGGCATCTCCTCCCCTGCTCCTGCGTCAGAAGAAGAGGGGATTTCAGGCCACCGCCTGGCAGGCCGAATGATTCCCAGAATAGTTCATGGTCTAGATGCATATTTCGTTTGACGCGGCGAGACAAATGAAATGCCAGCACTACATGGCAGGCGCGGTGAC
Organism: Poa pratensis; assembly: GCA_947311845.1. NCBI lineage: Eukaryota > Viridiplantae > Streptophyta > Magnoliopsida > Poales > Poaceae > Poa > Poa pratensis. The sequence continues at coordinate 42,845,273 of CAMZMU010000038.1, forward strand.
CACATACGAACGTGTATATCAGGAGAGCCAACGAGCGAGCGACTCACAGGAGATAAGATTCCTCTTGCCGGGACCGGCTGGCCGGCCAAGAACTCCTCCCGCCGCGCGCAGAAGTCAACGGCGAGCTCCTCCTCCTCTGCCCCCTGCACGGCAGCGGTCGAGAGCAGGGCGACGAACACGACGGTGTGTAGCTCCCAAGAACCAGCTGCCTCTGTTTCTCCTTCCTTTGGGTTGGGCGGCTGATTGATCCTGACGTCGAACGCCGTCGATGTTGAACCGGTCTCTCTCTGGGATTGATTTCGATGCTGCTTCCTCGCATCTTCTTCTTTATTATGCGTTTTTCTAGCCTACCGTTCAACGGGTGAACAACTGGGAGAGGCTGAAAAGGGGGAGGGCGTTCCGTGGAGCTCGTCAGAATGGAACGCGTTGCTGTTGATTGCCGGCTTGCTGGCCGCTTGTGAGCTGTGATGACTCGGTCGATCTCCGTGTGTTTGATCGTGAGGAGGGGGAGCAGGTTTCTCTGTGGTAGACCAGGTGCAAGTGCAAACCCGTCGACAAGAAAGTTATGCATTGACCCTTCAAGGCGACTTATACATAAGAAATTTAGCCCCTGAATAAATTAGGGGGGCTCGAGAGAGTGAGTCAGAGGAGCCCGGTATTATACAAAACAAAATGTTTGATATTTTACATTTCAAAAAATTATGATTTTGGGTATATGGTTTACGGATTTTTTTTTTTTGAGAATTTTCGGTTATACAAAAAGAACAAATTTATGGCTCTAAAAAGAGATAAATAATCTTTTTATCCCCACATTTATGTTTTTGTGTAGATCACATACAATAATATATTTTGACGAAACTTGGGTCATACTTATCATACATTTATATGTACTCGTACGATTTTTTCAGACTTTTTTTAGATTTGAAAGTGGGGTTTCCATTTTTTTTTCCCTAAGAAATGGGCTCCAATGAGTTCGGGAGCCAATTGGATTTTTCTGTCGTTAAATGGTCATTAGAGATACGAAACTTATCTAAAAAACTAAGGGCATACAAATTCGATATTTATGTTTCTTTATCAGCTCGCTTTTCTCTTTTATAGATGTACCTAATAAATTTATTGATATACAAAATGGTATAGCAGACTCAAAAGAGGACTAAAAAAAGAACTAGAAACCAACTTTATTTAGGCTTGGTGTTGAATTATATTTCCGGTAAAAACCAAAGAAAACCAAAACTCACACGAGCTCGAATGGTGAAAATTTTCGCAGTTCACGCTAGATCGTGCTTCTTCACCAAAGTATCGAGGAAGAAGGACAACATCACAAATGGATGAAATCAGAGAACTCGTGACCAAAACAAGTTCATCACCATTGACAATCACTATGTTTTGTGGTTTATTATATTACTTTTCTATATCTTTACCTTTTAGGAAATAAATAGTCTTACATGGAAAACAATCAACCACATTCTGGACTGAACTTTTTAAATTATTACTTTCATCCGAAAAGAACCAGAAACTAGACATATGGAAAAAAAATCATCCTATCAGGTTATGTAATGGTAACGACTAATAGGGTTATCGTTGAAGACTAATTTCCTCTAGTAAATATGTTTTTATCAAAAGTAGGTTCATTATGAGAGTGTTGTTAGGGCATCTCCACTCGGGGCGCCCAAATGGCCGCCCAAAGGCCTTTGGGGCGTGCCGGACAGATTTTTGCTTCCACTCGCGGCGCCCAAAAGCAAATTTCGTCCGGAAGCGCCCACTCTTGTGTCTGGCAGCGCCACATGAAGCCCTTGGAATGGGGAGGCCTTGGGCGGCCCCGGACACAACTCTGCGTCGCGAAATCCAGTCGTTTGCCTCCACATGCCCCCTCTCCTCTCTCTCCTTTATCCCATCTCTCTCTCCTATCTCTCCCGTCTGGCCGAGGGAACCAGCAAGGCGAGCTCGCCGGCCTCGCCTCCTGCTCCTCTTCCCTCGCGACTCGCGTCGTGCCTCCTCAACCCCGGCGAGCTCGCGCCGCGCATCCTCTTACCGGCGAGCTCGCGCCCGGTGGAGGTGGACGAGCTGACGCGTACCAGGTCACCGTCGTCCGCCGAGCTCTGGTGCAAGAACGCGCGGCAGCGCTCGCCGTCGTGTGCGCCCCCGCTCCTCCACGCCTCTCGAGCCCCTGCTCCTCTTCCACGTCCTCCCTGCGCGCCCGGCGGCCACGCTTGACCACGGGCATGACGCGGCTGAAAGGCGGCGTGTGCGTGGTCTTTGGCCACAAGGTCTCCTCCAGCAGGAGCTCATCCATGACGTCAGCCTCCGCCTCACCTACCTCGTCGGAGAAGGAGAACGACGCGAGCAGGACGCCCAAGGCCGCCGCGCGCCCTGCCTTCCCTCCCGTGCGCACGGCCAGAGCCGCGCCCAAGGACGTCCAGCGGCCACCGGCTCCTCGCCGCCTGCTACGGATGCGCCTCGCCGTGGTGTAGAGAAGCAGTTCGCTGTCGTCCACGTCCTCCCTGTGCGCCCGGCAGCCGCCACGCTCGACCACGGGCTGCCCGCTCTGCCACTCCCAGGTGGCCGCGTTGACCTGGAGGACGTGCTGCTCCTGCCCACGTCGACCTGGACGTGCTGCTCCTGCCCAAGGAGGAAGATGCGGCCGCCGGTCGCCACCACGCGGAGCCCCCATGCCCACGCGTCGAGGTCGTCCAGGAGCAGTCCAACCTCTGGCTCCTTCGCCGCCGTCTTGGAGGACGCAAGTGACGACGCGATCCTCGACGTCTTGAACGTCCATGGCGAGGTGTCGCGAGGCTCGTGCCCACCGCACACCGCGGCCGTGGTCTTGCTCGAGGACGAGGAGAAGCGCCAGCGTGATCCAGCTCAAGGATGATTAGCAGCTCCGGCTCCACCCGGTTGTGCGCGCCGGCGCTGGCCTGCTGTTGGCCGTCCACGCCCATCAGCTGTTTGTGAGAATGCCTAAACGAAATATGATAGCAGAAAAAAGAAAAAGAAATGGCATTGGGCGGTGCGACTGGGGAGTGCGACGCCCCATACTAGTTTGTCTGTCCGGACACGCCCCAAATCACTCGTCCGGACACCGTTTGGGCGGCCATTTGGGTGCTCCGAGTGGAGATGCTCTTAAGGCCATGAGGTCATCCATGAAGTTAATATGCCTCACTCATGTCTAGTACTCTAGTTTTGAAACCAGACCATGATAAAGCTTATGAGTGTGTTAGTTGGGATTTTATGAAGGAAATGATAATATCCAGGTTGATGAGGGTGTTAGCACTCATTTTTAGAGCATTTCCAGGCGGGGCGCCCAAACGGTCGCCCAAAGGCGTTTGGGGCGTGCCGGACACAATTTCTGCCCCACTCGTGCCGCCCAAACTCGATTTTGGTCCGGCGCGGCCCAGTTTTGTGTCCGGCACGCCCAGCCCACGCCCTCAACTTGGGGAGGCTTGGGGCGGCCCCGGACGGAACGAGGCGCGGCGCCACGTCCGCCTCCGACGCGCGGGCCACGCCTGGCAGTGAGACACGAGGCGGTGGTCGTCGTCAAAGGCGCGTGAACGTGTGGCGACGCCTCATTTTCACACCGGCGCAGACGCCAGTGAGCCGTCGCGTCCCTCTGCTCGTCGGCGTGAATGCGCGGCGCGCCTTTTCGAGACACAGCGGCGTTAATGCTACCGCTCTCCGGCGGCAATAATGAGACCGTCGCCCCCGTGCTCACTCACCACAATCGCCCTCGCCTCCTTCTCTGCCTCTCTGCATCCGCCTCCTTTTCCTGCCCACCGCGAACACCGCACGCCGCCGCGTACGAGATGGCCGGAAACTAGCGGCGCACCGGGGGCGCGGCGGCGAACGGCTTCGGGACGCGCACCCTCCTCCGTGAGCAGTCGGAGGCACTGCGGGACAACGGGTACCCCGTGCCTCCCGACATGCGCGTCGGCTCGCGCTTCGCCATCTCCGTCCGCGGCATCCCGGTGCCGCGCCCGCTGACGCGGGCGAACCGCGATTTCCGCGCCGCTCAGCTCACGCATTACTGGCGCGAGCTAACGCCGGAGGAGCGCGACGCCCTGCGTTGGAACCCGGAGGACGCGGCCAAACAAGGCCGCTACGAGGCGGTGTTCCAGCGCCTCTTCGACGAGGAGATGAACAGCTGGGACGGCCCCGGCCTGGCGCCCAGGGACAAGAACGTCGCCGGGCGCGAGGCGTTCTGGAGCGTGCACGGCCGCACGCTCGACGCGGTCATGGAGCACATCGCCAACGGCGGCTCCATGCTGGAATGGCCGGCGGAGCCTGTTCCGCCTGCGCACGCTCCGCCTCCACCTGCCAACCTATGGGCGCCGCGTGCGACGGCCTCCTCGTCGCGCTCGTCGGCGTCCTCGACGCGGGCCTCCTCCTCGCGTGCGTCGGCCTCGTCGTCACGCTCCTCCTCCTCCCGCTCCCGCGTCTCGCATCTGCTCACGCCGAAGCCGGAGCAGATGAAGGTCAAGGCGGAGCCGGAGCTGTCGCCGATGATGGCGGAGCTGATGGCGGCGCAGGCGGGCGCGGACGACGACGCCATCGCGCAGGCCGTGGCCGCCGCGTCCATGGACGACGTGCCACTGCTCGGCGGGCCGTCGGCCTACGCGTGGTCCGCGTTCGAGCAAGCCATGGAAAATGGTGTGCCCTTCGTCGACCTCACCGGCGACGCCGGCCCCAGCCGCCGCATCAAGGAGGAGGACGGCGGCACAGGACCAAGCAGCGGCGCCGCTGTGAAGAAGGAGAAGGAGGAGGAGGAGGAGGAGGACCCCTACTTCGCCTTCAGGCGCCGCCACCGCGGCCATTAGATTAGGTTTTATTTAAATTTCATTCAAAAAATGTAAAATTTCCTAAAATTTGAATGAAAATCGTCGAAGTTTTAATTTACAAAAAAAAATTGGGCGCCGCGAGTAGGGAGCGACGGCGCCCAAATGCGCCAGGAGGTCTGGAAGGCGCCCAAAGGACCCGTCCGAAAGGCCTTTGAGCGGCCATTTGGGCGCCACGACTGGAGATGCTTTTAGCAGGTAGCCAGCTTAGGCGAGAAAGACTTGTAGCCAAATGTGTTTGGTTTCCCGTGAGAGCGATCAAGTGATGTTTTCAGACGGGGGTGTTGTAAATTGTTTTCATTAGGGCTCTTGAGTATGGACTCCTAGTCGGAGTCGATAGCGCTTGATGAGGAGTCATGTTGCTATTGCTCTGGTCCATAGTGGATTGATTAACAGAAAAACAAGAGTACATATTAGATTAGTGTTGAAATACGCAGTGCTGGGGCTAGGGGGCATACGCCCCACCCCCGCCCCCATGCCATGGTACAAGAGGAAATATTGTAGCCAACTCTAACCTTAGTACCCGCAAAAAAAAAAAAAAAAAAAAAACTCTAACCATAGTCGGCTCGCTCCTGTTCGTGTAAAAAAGGCCCTATTCCAGGCCATGTGCGTCTTTTGTTGTTTCTTTCTATGAAAAAAAAGTTGTTAACGATCAGGGACAAACAGAGTCTTACTAAACACCTGCAATGTTACTGATATCATTTATATTCTTTTTGTATCGAATGTGAAACTGCTAAGCACCTTTTTTTTTAATTGTGTTGTAGTGAAACATATTTGGATCATGTTTGCTGACTTCTTCCATGGGATTCATAAGTGAGATGTACCTTCGCCGCACTTTATGTGGCTTGAATCGAGAAACCATCGTTGCAGATGCTTCCCTCTGGGCCTTATGGAAAATTTGAAATGATTTATTTTTTATTGGGTGCATTGGTCCAGATTAAGGTTACTATGGGATCGTTCAACCAGGCTAGCAAGAAGTTGGAAGCCGCAATACAAGGAGTTGCACTCGAAGCTGTGGACTAATGAGACGGGGAGAATTACTTCGCGTGTAGGGAGGGCATGAGCAATGATGTGACGTGTAGACAGTTCTTGATCGACAACATCAATTGGTTCCCATTCAAAAATGTAATTAATTAAACCTCAAAAAAATGTAATTAAAAGAACATAACTAGAAGGGAGGGGATTTTCTTCACCCTTGCTACATTGTGACCCTGGCTTCATTTGTGAAATAGAAACATGGCATGGAGCTTTGTGTGCACTTTTTGTAAAAAAAACATTCAACAACATTAAAATATTATAAAGCATGTCACTTCGACGAGTCCACAAGAGGATATGCGATGATGGTAAAAATGTGTTACGATGTTTACCTCTTGTTGTTATTTGTAGCTACCATGTTTGCATGTCTCTGAAATAATTTGGTAAACAATCAGTCTTCTTCAATCGAAGTAGAGAATGTTATTTCTCGGTCGACACACATAGCCACCATTTGATGAATATGTTTTCATCCCTTCATATTTGCGAGTATTTATGTTCCGATCGAAGGGTTTCATACCGGTCAATAACGAAAACCATCAAGTTAACTACAAAGCGTGTGACCAGCTAAGCAGCATCTGGTATCTATGGAAAAATGTTTGTCTTAGCAAAGAGAAGACATGTTCTTTCCTTTTATTTTATTTTCTGAGATAGCATATATCATGCGTGTGTGTCCGGGGTAAAAAGGACCCTTGCAATCGTGATAACTCGAGATCGCAGCAATTACCAGAGAATGATAAATCCAGGTCGGAATCTCGCAACGCTGCACGACCACGACGTGATGCCGGTCTCTCCGTCACGACGAAGAACGTCGATCGGGACGGAGAGACCGGAGAGAACGTCGACGTCAGCACACAGCTCTGGAGGTAACGCTAACGCGTCAGCTCACAGTACAAAACTACAAATACAGTAACAGTCAGTGTCCACTGTCCAGCCACTGGCAGTGACTGTACCCGCGTCACAACCAGCAAGGCCACGCTCCCCGATCCCAAATCCACTGCGTAAACAGCAAGTCGAGCCGAGCCGAGCCGACAACCAAGTTGCAGCAGCGTGGAGAGCGAGTTGGAAGCTGTGGCTTCAGGTTCAGAACACGACTGAATTCGACACTTTGTCCCGATCGAGAGGATGACACTCCCCGTCCCATCGGATGGTCGCGGCCTATTGATTGATGATTGGCTTGCCGTGCCGTCTCCGTCTGGATTCCCTAACCTCTCCTCTCCCTTTCGTCAACTCAACCACCTCAATCATCAGAGCTGACCAGACAGTATTCATGCATGGCATGATGATCACATACCTATCTAAATCTACTCCGTAATTACCCTTGTCAGTGTTCCTCCTTATCCACAGAGCTCAAGGTCAGGAATTACCTACTGGTCTTTCTTTGCAGCATGTGGTTGGATTTGCACCAAGACGTAGTTATAAGCCCATGCATGGGACCGCAATTCACACTAGATGACATTGACGTAACATCGTTTTTCTTCGCACCCGACATGAATAATTATACTCCACCGTGAAACATTTTTTTTCTCTTGCCGACTTGTTTATCGTCACGTAGCAACATTTTGTGTAGACCAGGTGAACCGGACCGGGGAAGGCGGTTGGTGTTTGTCGGAATGGTTCAAATTTTTTGGACGATTCTCAATAAAATGGTAATTGAGCGGAGGGTTTATCCGACGTGCTTTTGACTCAATGTTTACAGATACTGTCTTTATTTTAGCAGTGACACCTGCTATATAGGCAGGGGGGCATGATGCGGCTAGATGACATGCTAACCGTCTTCTCAGGGCCGCACGTCGTCTCTCCTCTCCACCTAGCCGCTGAGCGCCGGAGGGGCTCTTGTTCTCCCCCCTACCCTTTGCCCCTCTAGCTAACTTCTTATTGTTGGGTTTACTTGTGCTATTGTCCCAGTGATTCTCTATTGCCTTTCGTTTGTGTGTGTGAATTTATGTGGACTCGTTTGGTATGTTGTTTTATTTATAAAGTGGAGCCAAAGTCAATTTCGTGACATTTCGTGGCGATGATACGAAAAGAGAACATCGTGTGATGGGAGAATTTTCTTTGCGTGGACAAGTGGCGTGCGCTCCTGTTGACTATGCGTAGACCGGCGCAGAGCTCGATCCAACGGTCAGGGGCTGTCCTTACAGTTCGACGGCTTTCTATTTCATCGGCTCGGTTGCTCTTCCTCCTCGGAAAGAAATAACTCCGCCACGCTCCACCTACCGCGAAGCAGAAGCGCACGAGCGCACGAGCGCCGAGGGGACTCTGTTCGAATGGCCCGCGACGGCGCGGCGGAGCGGAGCGGCGGCGGGTGGCGCTGCGGGTCCTCCTCGCGCGCGGGGAGGCGGCCTCCTCCTCCTCCTCTCCGCCAGAGGAGGCGCGGAACAGCAGGCAGGGGTTCGCGTCGGCCTTGCTCGGGCTCGGGTGCGCGTCGGCCGCCGCGTCGCGAGCGCACGAGCCGGTCGCTGCCTCGGCGGCGGCCGTGATGCGTCCGGTCGCCGAGGAGGGGGAGTGGCGCGGGAGCCGTCAGCGGCGGCGGAGGAAGGGGAGGGGCGCCAGGGGAGTTGGTGGAGTTGGCGGCGGCGGCGTTGCGGTGGGTGGAGGGGGTTGCCGGGGACGTGTGGTGCACGTGCACTCCCGGGATACCGTTCGCCGCCGAGGCGTCGTCGGTGGACTGCGTCGTGGCGCGGCACCAGCCGGCCGGCGCGGGACGCCGCGGGGAGGCGGAGAGGCGACACAGGGAGGTGCGTACTGTCTGCCTTCCTTCTCCTTGTTTCTGGTGGAATTCAGTTCTGCATGACTACTTTGCATCTCTCCGTGCTGAAATTTTGCACTGATTAAGCTGGGTTCTGCGTTTAGTGTGGCCAAATTCAGTAGTGTTCCATGTTTCACCAGTGTCTTCAGTTGTTTTCTTCCGAAATCCGACTAAATTTCCAGCGTGTTCTGACGAATTGACTTCTGTTTGCTGGGTTACAGAGGACTGCCGATCACCGGGCTCGCAGGGTCACCATGCAGGAGCACATATCGTCGTCGTTCATGGACTCGCCGCCGCGCTTCCACATGCCGTTCCACGACGCTGACCTCCTGCATTCAGGCCGCCACCGCCATATCAGTGGATTCAGCCACTCCCACGCCAGGACCGAGGAAGAGGTACATACAGTACACAATCTGTTCCATTCCATGCATTATTACTTTGGTATAAACCTTATCGACAAAATATTGCAGTGCAATCGACTATTGTTGATATGTATAGTGAGGTTGGTCCTCCCAAGAATAATTAATTCTGATTGGATAAATCTCATAGTAGCCTTCATAGGTGGTTTAGGGGGTCCAAGCTGATTTGGTACATTTGTTTGTTTGTTTGGTTGTCCACATATACTCACATGGTACACCATCCTCTTGAGATGTGTTAGCTACAAAAGCACAGCTTCAATAATCAAGTGGCTGCAGCTGCCTCTAGATTAAGTGCAACATAGTCTATACCCATCCTAGCTGGTAGTTATGTTTATAAGCCACGCAAGCGCTCAGCAGATACGACATAGGAGCGGGAGGCACATGACATGAGAGCAGGTGATGATGGAATATGGGTCATGTGTAGATACGTTAGGTCAAGCAGAGGCCCTTTGAGTGTGGGCGCAGATTTCACTTTCCTTGCTGTTTACACACGCAGGTGCTGACTGAATAATTGTGCTGGACTGAGCAACCTTGTTGCTGATTCTTTTTGGTTAAATAGCTTCCATGTTGCTGGAATGGGTGTTTTTTGTTGTTGTTTACTGTTAGCCTTTTAGCACGGGGCAGGAGCACTAAAGGATTTTGATTCAGAGCAAAGATTACAAGACTGTCACCCTGCTCATTGTTCAAGTGGACCTGATGATATGTTAAACTGGCATATGTGTGAGTTAAAGGTTGGCATTAGGTGGTGTTAGTTTTGGGGCAGTTAAGATACACCCAAATACCAAATTGTTCTTGTTCAGAAAAATGTATTACTATTTTGTTTGCTAGTTTGCTGCTCATGAAGGGTAAATTAGAAAAATGCCGCTGCAACTGTGCCGATTCAGAGAAATGCCATTACAGTTTGCTCTTTGGAAAAATGCCACTTCAAACCGAGTACTAATAAGTAATGGACTTACATTCATTTGTTATACTCAGGATGTTGGCACCCATGTCATTTGATGGCTCATTCAAGTTCAGTACTGCCAGCCACCCATTAGCTCTTTAGATCCCTTAAGTACTTCTATTATTGGATAAATTATATATAAAGCATCCATGTTCTCCAAAAAGTACTCATGTCATCTTTCACAACCTTCAGATAATGAATTTTCACAACATTCTGTTAAAGGATTTGAATGTCAGTACGAGGATTTTAAGAATCTGCCACCCTGTTCATTGTTCAAGTGGACCTGATGATGTGCTGAACTGGTATATTTGTGAGGGAAAGTTGGCCTTAGGTGGTAATTAGTTAAGACACGCCACGCCCAAATATGAACTTGTTTTTGTCAAGAGAAACGTGTCGTTTTTTGCTAGTTTGCTGTTCATGAAAGGGGAAATTAGATAATTGCCACTGCAGCTCTGCTGGTTCAGAGAAATGCCAAAATGCCACTCAAAGTTGGGTACTAATAAGTTCTGCACTTACTTTCATGTACTGTAGTATGGTTGCGATTTCATGGCTCATTCAGGTTCACTACCGCCAGCCACTAATGAGCTCTTTAGATCCTGTCGAGTATTGTTGCTACATTATACACGCATCATGCATATTCTCCAAAAAGTATGAACTCATGTTCTCTGTTACAACATTCAGATAATGATGTTTCGGACGAGACTTTTGTTGGGAAGAATGGGTGTATGATCAATACCAGGATTGGCGCCTTGACGTCGATAACATGAATTACGAGGTACCCCTTTCACTGTCCATCAAGTGCCACAAGTATTTAGTTTGCACCTTGCCATCTTTACTCGGGGGAGTGTAAATTATCTCTGAACTTGCATCATGTGACAGGAACTACTCGCCCTTGAGGACAGGATCGGGTATGTGAGCACAGGGCTGCGCGAAGACGAGATCGTTCGCGGCCTTAGGATGGTCAAGCACTCGTTCGATCGCAAGCATTTCTCGACAGAGGCCGAAAGGAACTGCAGCATTTGCCAAGTACGATGATCAACTTGCTCCTCTTTTTTTCAGTCCCATGCCTTCGCACATCAGCATCAGCGCTTCACGGATTAACATAATTTTCATTGCAATTTTCAGGAAGAGTACGAAGCTAGCGAGGAAATAGGGAGGCTGAACTGCGGCCACGGCTACCACGTGCACTGCATAAAGCAGTGGCTCTCTCGGAAGAACGCCTGCCCGATCTGCAAGATCGCCGTCTCAAAACCATGAGAGATCCCTGCGCCATGGTTATTTTTGTTCTTCTGGTATAGTGCTTGTACTCATTCATGTCTGAAAGGTGTTTGTTCTTCCATGTAATTGTACTTGTACAGCCCTCCGATGCTCTGCATATAAACATTGCTGATGTAAAAAACACAGGCACGCATGTGCATATAGAAACAACATCTTGTTCTTCCTGCCGTCTGTTGGCTACTGAGTTGCATGATGGCATCTCCTGGAATGGTCTCAGTCCCGACCTCTGTATTTGCCACTGATGAGCTTCAGATAGTTTGGTATCAGGCTGACAAACACTTCTACAACCAAACTCCTCTGTTTTTTTTTTCTTTTTTCTACTCCACTAGGGTTTAGGAGTCCTTCTTATACCTTCGGCTCCTCTCGTCTTATCATCGTAGTCTAGCTGGCCGGAGCGGGCGGGGAGAAGGGTCGGCCCATAAGTCAGGCAAATATGGCGACCGCCCTGGGCCCGACAAGGGGGTCCCAATAATAGAGTGTACTTGCAATCACCATATTATTATCAGTCACGTACTATGTTCAAAATAGAGTATTATAAGTATCTAAACATAAAAAACTCAACTTGTAGGAACAAGTAGCTTCTACCACATAGTAGGATAAAACAACCTAATTGGCGGCGGCAAGTTTAGTTAGGTTGATAAAAGTCATATGAGGTTTACAAAATATATTACTAGATTTTACGTAACAACATTTTTTATTTGAAAAACTGCTAGGAACGCTGGTTTACGAAAATGATGTCAAGTGGATTTCATACGAATCAAATAATCTTGCATGTCTACAAAAAAATAGTGTAACCCATTATAATTTTTATTAGTCAATGAATACTATTAGCAATTATTTTTTTACAAAGTAAGTAGTGTGCACACATTTTCTAGACTTAATTCATGATAAGTCACATGCCACATTTGACCACGAAAAAATCAATAAAGAATCTCGCTAACAATTCAATTTATGGTCTCGATTTTTCTACATGTATTACACTTAACTAATCATGTACTACAATATATTTAAAGATATTTTTAGAACATATAGTTTAGAGATCTCTACCATAAAGAGGTACAATGTATGTTGTTATGCAATTCTAAAAGTAAATTTATGAAGCAAATACTTTTACAAATTAGTTTAGTTTAGCGCAATGCAAGTGTATTTTTCATCGATGTACATTGCAACAAA